>LPNX010299476.1:241537-318869 GCA_001517045.1 Pseudotsuga menziesii
GATATTCCTATCCCAGAAAAAATATGTTGGAGAACTACTAAACAAATTTTGCATGACAGAATGCAACCCTATCTCTACTCCAATGGAACAGAAAATGAAGCTCACATCAAGCGAAGGAAAATAATTTGAGGATGCGACCAAGTATCGACAACTTGTAGGAAGGCTTATCTATCTTACAACAACTAGACCAGATATTTCTTATGTTGTTGGCATACATTCAAGGTTCATGCATAAACCTTGTGAAGGACACTGGTCAGCTGCAAAAAGAGTTCTAAGATACTTGAAGGGGACTCAAGACATTGGACTCAAGTACTCTAAAGTGGATGACTTCAAACTTATTGGGTAATTAGACTCAGATTTTGATGGCGATAAGGAGACAGGAGTATCAACTTCTGGATACACTATGAGTCTTGGATCAGCAGCTATCTCATGGAGATCACGCAAACAGTCAGTTCCAACAGATTCAACAACAGAATCAGAATATGTGGCTGCAGCTGAAGCAACGAAAGAAATAGTATGGCTCAGGAAGATACTTGAAGATTTGCAAGAAAAACAAGAGGACTCCACACCATTATTGATCGACAATAATTTTGCAATCAAGCTGGCTAAGAATCCTAGATTCCATGATCGAACCAAACACATCAACACAAAGTATCATTTGATTCGACATCATGTAGAGGCCAAGACAGTCCATCTTCGACATTGTTCCACAAATGATCAAATTGCAGACATCTTCACCAAAGCGCTTGGACGAGAAAAGTTTGAAAGATTTAGAAACATGCTCGGACTTATGAACACCCCTTCAGATTAAGAGGGGGATTCTTAGAATATAATCCGTAGGGATTATATATTGTAAATAAATAAATAAAGAATAGGATGCTGAACAGTTACGTAGGAATATGGATAGGCTGGTCAGAATCTCAACCACCGCCTGAAATGTATAAATATATGCATTGGCATTGGAATAGAATCGAATCGGGAGTTATACCTAACAATAAGATTGATTACATATGTGGAATACAACAATATTCAATTGTGAGCACCAACTCACTTAGGTTTGAACCTGATTTGCAAGTATCAACCTGTTGATCATAGGATCTGACCTGTAAAGACTTCTATCTGTGCAAGCACCAACTTGTTGAACTTCATGTACCAACCTAAACATATTTTTGTCCCTTTTGCACAAGCTCCAACTACCGATGTTCGTGCACCAACATATTGAAGACTGAGATCTCTGTTTTTTCTAGTTACAACTGAATGGAAGTACTGAATGGAAGGAGGCTACAACCCCTTGATTGTTTTACCAACTTCAGCTGGAAAGAAGATATGAATCCTTGATTTTTTTACCATCTCCAATCAGAAGGAAACCACAACTCCGTGATTGTTTTACTAAATCCAACTAGAAGGAATCTACAACTCCCTTTCCTTTCCCCTTCCGAGATCCCTTTTAAGTTTTACTAGGACCAACTAGATGAAAGTTGCAAATCCCTCTCCTTGTCCCTTCCTTCCTCCCTGATAAAAAAGTGTTTGTGTATCAAATGAAAACTGAAATCAACAATTACCTTTTATGTGATTTACATATTTTCAATCTACAGCTTTTATGGCTTCTCTAATTTGCTTCCTTTTCTTAGTTATATGTCTCACAACAGTCTGCGATATGTGATAATGTTTGCTTACATATTCTACAATTTACAATCTTCAAATATCCGTGATTATGCAATTTCCATCATTTCTACGATTGTGTGACCTCTTTCATTTACGGTGTAAAACTTCACACGTCATGATTTCAAGTATCCTCTAATTTGTCCACTTCCCGTTGTTCATCTTCTTCATATCTATGCAGTTAGGCTCTAATGTATAAACTTATTCTATGATCAACAAGGCATGGATACTCTAAGAATTATAAGATTGCCCCAAACCAATTAGATTATCTTCAAGTCTTCACACCACAAGCTTACTTCAGTGCTTCCACATCTTGCTTATTTATACTCTTTCTAGTTCAAGAGATGTGTTTGCAAGTTGAAATTCCTTTTGCTTGATGAAGCCCCAACTTGCTTGCTTCTTGATCAAGTTAACTACCATATTTATTCTGTGTTGGCATGTGTCCTTTGGTAATTAATATTTGTGGGGTTTTGTGCATTGACACCCATTAAATTGTTGGTGTTTGTGTACATATGTTCCATGCCTTGATGGGATTTTTTGCACTTCCTAACCTTCCACATTTCTTCTCTATGTATTTCTTCAAACTAGCTTTGTACATCTTCAAGTTCTTCTTTATTAACTTGATGGTTTATCTTCTGACATCAAACCTACAACAAACTTGTTGATTTATCCTTTGATATTTATGACAAGACAGAGGTTCAACGATGTTCATACTTTGACATATTTATCAAGCTTGATGGTCAAACCTTGTTGGTTCATCCTTTGACATCAATGGCAACAAAAAGGTTCAATAATAACTACAAATCGATTGGGGATTTCACAAGGGGATTTGCCTTTGGTTTTAAGTGATATTTTAGACTAAAAAAATTAATTTTCTTTTGTAGGTTGCTATTTTTCTTATGAGGAGGGACCTAAAGGAGGTTAGGATCACTTTTAATCTTGTAATATTTGGTTAAGTGGCCATATTCATGACAAGAATTGCACTTGAAGGGTAGTTGTTCATAGTCTAAAGTATGGAAGTAAGACTAGTCGTGGTAGGTGAGATTGATATATTCAAGTATACATTTTTAAATCTACTTCAACACATATTTGAGCACATGCAAACACTCTTGAATTGGATTTGAATTTATCAATAAATTTTCCTAGAGTGTTTCCTATTGATTTTAGGAATTCATCATTCCAACAATGCATGGGTAATTGGGGGAGATGCAATGAAACAATGATAATCAAGGGAACATCCAAGTCCAAATTGAATTCCAAGGACTAGTGATTGAGGTGTATCCCTTAAAGACCCATGAATGAAGGCTTGCTTTGGAAGATACAATCTTTGTCCTAGTTAAGATGAAGCAAAAAGTATATATTCCTCTTCCACATAAATAATATAATATCTTACCTTTAAAGAGAAAAATCTAGCTCTTTTCGAAGACATGTTTCCACCATGTAAGGAAAGGGACATAGAACTATAAACTAATCTATAAGATAAGACCCTACTAAGGCAAGGGATTTTGTATAGGGGGCCATTTTTTTTAACAAGATCAACTATTTTTTATTGATTCAATAAAATGAAGGGGGAACGTGTTGTGGCTAGACCAAGCAGCCTTTCAAATACAAAAATTTAGAACTAGAGACATGTAATACTTGATTGTTTTTGGATTCTCAGACTTCCTACCTCATCACTGCTTAATTGTTTATTTTTCAAAACTTTTTTGTTGTTTCTGAATATGAAATTGGAGTACAGTTTCCAAAAGACTCCTAACACCATCATTGTCTTACAATACATTAAAAAAAGGCCAAGAATGTGACTGATATTTCCCGAAGAAATAAAATATTTCCTGTAGCTAACCAAACCTAGAAATATGATATGCTTCTTGAAAATCCGTTTTTAATAGAGGTTGTTGAAAAGATTGAAACTCTCCTGAATGCTCATCTTTCTTTTTGGTAGATAAGGGTAGTTGGAATTCTATTGATTCCTTCTGTATATGATCTCCATGTTTCATAACCAAGGTCGAGGGCACATAATGAGTGTTTTATCTAAACAAAGAATAATAAGAGGGCACATTTTTGTGGTTCCATGCCAAGACACTTCCATTTATACCAGTCAAACTACGCTCCAACTTGTAACCTGCACCCACACATTTCTTTCTCCCTTCTAAATTCTTGTCCACTCCATCTTTCCCATGCATTTTATTCTTCCCCATATTCATTGCAATCTTCCTCACCCAAGCCACCTCCAACCTCACGCAGTGTGCTCTCCACCATCCCCACCTCTCATCTCCCACCACATCCTTCATCATCCTCTCACCACGTCCTCTCATCCACTCCCCTCCTTAATTTCCTCTCCAACCACTGCATTCTCCCCCAGCTCCATGCTTTACATCTCCATCACCCTCACTCAACCCTCGACACAAACTCCACCAGATAGTCCTCTGTCACCCCATATTGCAATTCTAATTCGCCAACATGAAATAAATCAAAGACACCCAATACTAGTCTTTTATAATGTACCCACTGAGAGAAAAATTTGAGTTTCTGAAGTACAACATAAGTGATGACCAATGAATTACATGGATAAATAAGGCAAAGGAATACTACGATATATACAACATTATGATGGATGAATAAAAAGTGAAGTATTCGTCAATGCACCTAGAAGGGCACGCCTACAATTGGTACATATGGTGGAAAGGAGACATTTTTTCATATACTTGGAAATTGTTTAAAAATGAATTATTAAAAAGGTTTTAAGGAATCACTAAGGAAAAATTCTTCTCAAAGCTTACCAGCATACAAGAGAATAGAAGCGTCGAGGAATTTACCCATCAATGGGAATCTCTTGCTACAAGAGTATTTGGGTTATCTATCAATGAACGACCTAAAAATTATTTAGGACTAAAACCAGATATACAAAAAGAGTTAAAGTTACATGACATACCAACCGTCGAAGTGGAAAGACCTAAGGAGAAAGTAGTTGAATTCAAATTTGATAGTTTCCAATCAAATAATGGAAAGGCATATGCAAGGAAGAACACCCTACCAATGGAAAATATAGATAAAAACAAATACATTCCACCACCAGGATGAGACGACATAAAAAGTCTGGAAGCTCAAGGAATGAAAGAAGGGAAATGCAGACGATGTAGAGACAAGTGGGATCCTAGACACAAGTGTCGCTCAGGAGACAATTAAAAAAAAATATACGCTTGTGAGGTAAAGGAGAATAGTCAATCAAAAGAAGATGAATAAAAAAATGAAGATGAAGATACCCAAAATATGTAATTGAAGTCGATGACACACCCAAAATATCCCTGGTAGCCATGAGTGGTAATAGCCAACCATAAACATTCAAGCTAAAAGGGCATATCCAAAATTAGAATGTTACAGTAATAATAGATACCGGAAGGACCCGCAATTTCATCGACATAAGGGTTGCAAGGAAACTCAAGTTATTCATGAACCCAATTGTAGACATGAAAGTAATGGTCGCTGATAGCAAGAAAATTGAAAAAGTTGGAAAATGCCACAAGTTGAAGCTTCAGATATAGGACTTTAAGTTGGAATAAGAACTCTACACCTTGCCGTTGGAAGGAGTATATATTGTTATGGGAGTCCAATGGTTACAAACGTTGGGAACCTATTCAAGCAATCACCAAAAAAACTTCATTAAGTTTAAATGGCAGGGAGAAAATTATAAACTGTATGATTTCCAACCACAAGAGACACAAGTAATCTCATCTCAGCACATGGAAAAACTCATTCGAAAAGGAGCATCAGTTTATGTGATCCAATGTCATCAAATGGAAGGTCAAGACGTAAAACAATAATTAATATTAAATTAAAAACATATGATTATTATTATTATCTATACTAATGGTTGTAACCCTTCATATTTAAACACTCCAACCTTATATAAGGTGAATAATCTTTGTAAAAATAATCATCATTCAAAATATTATTTTATTCAGTTCGGATTTGTTTGTAATAGGCATAAGGATCCCATGAGACCGAGAGTTTGTTCATCGCCTATGGAATTGTCATTCCATGATCCGTCACTCCAATTCTCAATGAACAGTTTTCCACCCTGCAACTCTACTTTGACACGAATGTCACCATTCCACCACTGACATCTGCTCCAATTTGATACCATCATTTTTACAGGCTGAATTACACTCGTAGAGTTAGATAAAATTTACGTTGAGAGAGGAAGTTCCTATCGGGAACCACATGCTCCATATTCTCTCTCTCATTTTAATATCGCTTTCCAGAATGTATGTCATGTCCACGATGTCATTAAACCAACTGGTAGAAAGATTGGATGTCATGTCTGCTCCATCCATGAATAATATGACATAAGAGGGGTAACGACATGCTTTATCCAACATTTAGGGGATTGGGAATCTGATTGAGGTTCATCCATTTTCCTTTATTTAACTGAAGCTCATAGAAGTTCCCTCTTTTTCGAGGGCATCTAATAGCTTATTCGAGTTTCTAAGAATGTGTTAATCAGACACTTTGTGAAAATATTGGTTAATGGTTTGGATCCTCATCATGATTCTATTCATGTGAGTCCCAACTGGTTTATGCTTACTTCTGACATTTTTTATGGTGATTGTAGAGTCCCCAATGGCTGTTATATTAATGATCCCTAGATATTTAGCTTTTATAATTCCTTTCTAAAGGGAATCATGTGAGTCCCAACTGGTTTATTCTTACTTCTGACATTTTTTATGGTGATTGTAGAGTCCCCAATGGCTGTTATATTAATGATCCCTAGATATTTAGCTTTTATAATTCCTTTCCAAAGGGCTAAGATCTGAGCTCTATTGTTGGTGTTGAAAACAATGTTCCAATCATAGGTATAAACTATATTTCCTCAGTGGTTGAAAATAACTCCCCCCACATCTTCTTCCCCATGGTTTCCCCTCGATCCTCTGTAAAAAGAAGGGGATGTGTTTCCTTTGTTTCTTTATCCAAGAATCTATTTTGTCTTCAAGGAACTTGATCTTCCCTTTGCTTTCACTTGTCTCCTTGAGTACTTTTTGAATGATAAGAGACAAGGATTGTAGTGATTCCCTAAACCAATGAATTCCCTTTGTATTCTATTTAGATGGACTTTTGTTTCCCAATCCATTGGAACAAATTGTTCACATAATAGGCCCCAAGATTTTGTGGCAGATTTGCGAGCAGTAGAGGATATATTTTTGAAGATTTCACCATTTATAGAAAGCCATATTATATAGCTTACATAATATGGAAGCAACTTCCAAACTTTGTTAATCAAAGGCTTTTTTTTGAAGCATTTTGGATAAGACGTATGCCATGATGAGAATATACCTTGCCAGTATTTTGGGATTTCAATTTGGATTTCCAAATCAGCCACAAGTAGCTTCCAAACTATTCTAAAGAAATTGAATCCCATGAAAAGCTGTTGCTAGCTTTCCTTTGCATTATTGCAGAGTTGGCATCAAGAGGGACCTAAAATACCTCTTTTCTTTATATCGTTAGTAATAAATAGTTTTTCTAGGAAGCAATCCATCCAAAGGACTTCACTTTGGGTAGGGCTTCACACTTTTGGATTTCTCTCCACAATGTTGATCCAGGAAAGTTTCATTTTTCTTCAATTAAAGTTTTGTATCTGTCTTTGACTGAATATGATGTGATTTTTATGCCCCACCCTGTGGTGTCTTAAACCTCCCTATGAATGGGGTATTAACCTGTAAGGTGAAAGCATAAATTTTGCCACTAATTTCAAATGGAAAGGAAGGCTCCCAAGCTTCCAATCCTTCCATTGTCTTGAATATCTAATCCATTCAGGGATGTATTCTAGGGTATGCAATTAATTTTATGTCATCCACTTTTGAAGGTCTTTTAGGTCTGGTTCCTTTGAAAGGGGCTAAGCTCCTTCCGTACTATCTTTCCATATTCTTATTTGGTTCCCATTTTTGGGGTCCCACGTGATTGAGTTCTGAATGAGGGCTAGAGAAACACAACACAATATCCATATTGGGGAGCCAATTTATCCCCTTCTTTATGATCCACACATCTTAGTATAGGTATATAAATGTACTTTTTCCCAAGTACAATATTCCACTAACCATCTTCCCCAAAGAGTAATATCCACAAGATTTTGGCTCCCATAGCTCCGTTCGTTAAAGCTGGCTCTTTTATTCCAATCCCACCTTGATCTATGAGAGCAGTGACAATTTTCTAGTTAACCAAGTGTAACTTCTTGTTGGTACCATTATTTGGATTTATTTGGTCAATAACCCCTAAAGAGGCTAGCATCGAGGAACATTAATAAAGAGGGTAGGAGCCTTAAAACATAATTGATAAGAATAATTTTTACTGAGTCATTAAGGAAAATTCCCCCCCATTTAGTGAGATTTTTTATAAACTTGCCTAGGATTCCATTCCAATCACTGGAGTTTTCATTTCCAAGCAAAAGAGGAATTCCCAAGTACTTGAAAGAGCATCATCCCATTTCATAGGAGAACCACAATGATTTAGCTAGCTTTTGGATGTGGGTGTCTGATATGTTCCAATCATAAAGAAAAATTTCCCCTTTGTTTTCACTTCCTCCATAAGAATTGGTGTAGACATTAATAACGTATTTAAATTGAGTGGAAATGATAGACGAGGATCCACCCATTAATAGTGTGTCATTTGCAAACTGGAGGTGATTTGATTCTTTAGATACTTTGGAAATTTCCATCCTTGGGATGTTTCCCATTAGTCTTTATTGATATAGGAGCCTACTAAAAGAGTCATCCATCAAACTGTAGAGGAAAGGAAACATAGGGAATCATAGCTTGAAACCTCTCCTAATTTGAAAGAAACTAACATATCTCCCATTTACGAAGGGTGCTATCCAGGAATGGATTATGCATGCTCTTATCAAATCCACAAAATTGTTGGAGAAACCAAATTTAGACATTGCCTGAAAGAGGAGGGAACGTCTTATTCTGTTAAAGGAATTGGACATATCTGTCTTGATGGTGAAGCCCTTTTCTTTCACATTCTTGCTCGAATGTATATATTTTTGGGCTAGAAGAATATTATCCACAATTGGTTTTCCTTGGCTAAACCTGCCCTGATTTTCTAAGACAATATTGGGAAGAATCATATTCAATAGATTAGCTAATATTTTTGCAATAATTTCATATGAGGCATTACATAATGATATAGGTCCGAACCTCACAAAAATAACATGAATGTTTTCTTTGGGAATTAGAGCAAGAAAGGTTGAGTTTGTACCTCTACCAATTTTCTTTTTGGCCTCGAAATACCTAATCATTCAGTAGAAGTCATGCTTAATAATGCTCCATCAAGCTCTAAAGGAGATTGTGAACTCGTCCGGCCCAAGAAATTTGTCAGGTTCAAGAGTCCATATGGTTTCAATAAAATTTCTTTTTTTGATATTTGTTTTCCTCATTGTCTTTATGGATGAACTTTGAGGAATTACCCCTAGCATTATGTTCATATTCTCTTGAATCTACTGTTCTTATTCAGTGGAAATATTTTGGAAGTGTCTCCAAGTTCTCTTTTTATTTCCTCATTGTCTGTTATTTGTTCTCCCTTATCTGAATGGATTTATTGAATGTTATTCCTTATGACCCTGGATTTGGCTTGATTATGAAAAAATGTCATGTTTTTGTTCCCTTCCTTAAGCCATAAGATTTTGGATTTGATTCTCCAAATTTGTTCTTCTTTCCTTATTATGGATGTTAATGTCCCTTGGATTAATTTTTCTTCATTTTGCAGCTGAATTGTGATTTCCTCACTCTCCATTCTTTCTTGGAGCTTGCTAATATTTTTTGTCTCTCTTTTCTTTCCACTGCAATCTCCTTGTTGTGATTCTTTCAACGTATTTTAGACCATCCTTAGCTTTGTTTCCTAAACAAAACTAGGAGAACCTGCCACATTTTGATGCCACTCTCTTTGAATTATATCAAGAGCCTTGTCCGAGTTGATCCAAAGAGGATTGAACTTGAAGGGAAGGGGCCCAATATTTTCTTTATATTTTAGAGATAGGGAGATGGACTTATGATACGAAATCACTGAGAGCATCATCTTGGAGAAAATGTTAAGATCTTCTAGATAGCTGCTACTTATAAGGAATATATTCATTCTAGTTTCTATATGATCAATCACTAATACATATGAGCAAATTTGCGACGGATTTTCGTTTCTATTTCAACGTTTTGTTGTCTCAATTGCGACAAAAATGGTCTTGATGTTTCGTGGCACTTATTTTGTCGATCTAATGACGAAATTTATAAGTCGTCTATATAGCGACGGAATATGACCGCCACGTGTCTTCTATACGATGGCCTTGAAATTGATTTTTTTAATTCATTTTCTACGTTTCGTCACTCTATTGACAAAACGTTGATCCCTATAACGATGAAAATATGGCCAAAAATTGCTAGGAAAATTTTTGTTTCTATGCAAAACCATGGAACAGTTTCGACAAACCATTGTCTCTCTATCGACAAATTCTGGAATTTGAACAGAAATTTCTTCCACGCAAAAGCATGGAAAACCAATCTCTATCGACGAAATCTGCAAGTTGAACGATAATTGTTCCATGAAACTGCGTCGCTATAGCGACGGTATTCGTGGAAAGCCACGCGGGGTTTCGACGGTTTTGTAATACCCGCGACGAAATTTCGTCGATATTGAGACGAAACTTTGAGGTTTCAAAAAAATTTTAAAAACCATGGAAAGGCACCTTCCTTTCCATGGTTTTTTATCTTCAATAAGTGCTTGTGATTGATGTGCAACCTCATGGAGTTTTTTTGTCTATGGACAAGCAAATCGACATATACACTTCAAGAATCAGCAGCCAATAAATCAATACCTTGGATAACTTATTCCATTCAATTATTTCTAGTGGCATGATTATATGCCTAGATTAAATTTTGTAAGGACTTATTCAAAACATAGCATCTATTGTGTATTGGTCTGATGTACACGTTTCCATGTCGGTTTCTAATTACTTGCAATATTTCCATACTTATTCATCACAGCTAAATAGGGTCCTTACAAAATGGTCTTATTCACACCCTCTGTGCATATGAAAATTGTATGGTTTAATCTGGGTCCAATGTGCATCCTATGAACTTCCAAAGTTTTTAATAGGCAGACAGAAAGGTGATAGAAAAGAACAATGACAAAAAGAAATTTTTCTATCGTTGTTCTTTTCTATCACCTTTCTGTTTGCTTGATAAAAACTTTGGAAGTTCATAGGATGCACATTGGACCCAGATGAAACCATACAATTTTCATATGCACATAGGGTGTGAATAAGACCATTCTGTAAGGACCCTATTTGGCTATGATGAATAAGTATGTAAATATTGCAAGTAATTAGAAACCGTCATGGAAACGTGTACATCAGACCAATACCCGATAGATGCTATGTTTTGAATAAGTCCTTACAAAATTTAATCTAGGCATATAATCATGCCATTAGAAATAATTGAATGGGATAAGTTATCCAAGGTATTGATTTATCGACTGCTGATTCTTGAAGTGTATCTGTGGATTCGCTTGTCAAACCAAGCATACAATAATAGAAACTGAAAATTACAATAAGTCACCCTACCACCATTCAAGTGGGCTATATCATAGATGTTGCAGGTATTATAGTGTTATCTGCAATGGAAAGTGTTAACACCATATCTGTCCTGTAAAGGCAATAGGTTCTAGGCTCTAGCTTCTATTGATATGCATTATTTGCAATTTCGAGACTTAGTTCAAGAAGACAATGTTGAATGGTTCAAACCCATTCTGCTCCTTAATAACTAGATCCACTTCAGAAGATAGGGTTGAATGGTTCAAACCCAATCTGCTCCTTAATAACTAGATCCACTTCAGAAGATAGGGTTGAATGGTTCAAACCCAATCTGCTCCTTAATAACTAGATTCACTTCAAAAATATTCAATAGGAAAATCCTAAGCTAGACATTAGATATTTGTCAAACAAGAGCCACGAAGTGGCAATGTCACTGTTATTCCTAAAAATTATTACTACAAGACAAATGCTATAGAATGCAAATATACCTTTGTTTCAACCCCAACAAAGCTTCCCATGCCAAACCAAGAAATCTATCATAATACACTTGTAATATAACCAAGGTTCACCCAACAAGTCACAGGGCACTTAACCAACAAAAAAAAATCAGCTAATGTTGTCTGGAAAGTGTGTTCTTGGGGTAATTCCACCAAGAGATGTGGTTCCGGAGTCACATTCCACACGTCCTGCGAAGGAAATCAACAATCAATCTATCCAACACACATTTTCCACCAGAATATCAACTCTCATTTAAATGCTATATTACAGCTCATGGAATGCTTTTGTACCGCACATATAAAAACATTTTTGTTGACTTATAAAAAAAACTAAAGAAACAATTTAGGGGAGGAAGTTCAGGGATGAACCTACAGAGCTACGAGCATGGGCTTGTTGTGAGAATCATTGCATATGATGTTTACATCTTTATTCGTTCTCCCATTGCATATTCCACATAGAATTGGGGACCCTAGTGGATTTTTCTTGGCCCCTTTTCTATTATTTATTTCTCATCTTTTCTCCTAAAAGTCCTTACAAACTTGGTGACTGACATCTTTTCCACGACATCCTCCAACTGCAGAGTTAAATTCAAACCATTAAGAAGCAAAACCCTGAACATGAATTTTTTCTCCTCAGGTTCAGGCCTGGGTTTCTTCTTAGGAAGCACTCCAAGGTAGCCCTCATTGCTGCTTCTTTTCCTCTTGGTAGAATATTCTTCCATCTTGGACACAAGAAATGGCAAACTACATAGGGAATATTGTGTTCTTTTATCGCAACGCTTTCCTACACTTAGAATTTGCAAGAATTGATGCATGAAATGGGATTTCTTTAGTTTATACAGAGACTAGTATGGTTGGGGTCGATGTCTCACTAATTACTCAAAGCAATTATGCACGTACAACTCAAGACAAGCTCTGGCGTTCCACAATTGCTACAAAGCTCCGCTTAGTAGCCTCAAAACCACTTTGAGCAAACAAAAACAATTTGTTATAGAATATTCGGGCTTCAAAATCCAATAGTTCAAGTCCGAAAGGTTCTATCAAGTTTGTATGTGACCGAACACCATGATATGTAGTGCACCCACAAAGGCAATTACAATTGATGTTGAGCAAATTCTCCTTAGAGAGGGTATTCTGAGAGATTGAGACTATCAGGTTATGTGCATTTCTACTGAAATCTCCAAGGATGCTATTTATTCATCAATTTCTCTACAAAATGAGGAAAAACCATGCACCACTATCATTAGAACTGCTTAGTGCAAAAGAACCTCATGATAGCGGCTAACCAAGGGAAAGCTACAAACAGTCAACTTTAGTAGTTAAACGTAGGGAAAGCCTGTCCAAAATGTGAGCACGGTGCCTTGCAGAATAGGTGAACATAACACTAGTACTACTTCTACACTGCTCCTAAGAATGCAATGGGAAAATGAGGCGGGAACTCTAAAACCTAGGGAAAAGTAGGGAATGGTACAACAAGAACACAACAAAGACAGTTAAGTATGATACTTTTATGTTTCTATACAAACATTGGATATGAAGCATGATGAAGAGGCTAGAAATGAAAATAGAAAAGTTATATTATACGAAAGGTAAAACCAAGTCATATAAAATATTAATGCCTAGGAAGAATGTAGCCAATGCAAGAACCCTTACCTTATCAATCGTCTTTCACCAGGTCCATTGGCCCAAACCGCTTGCAAATAGTTGTCCTAATAAACGAAAAACCACTGTGTTGGATGGTGATTAAATTTATAAATTAAATAAATAATCCATTCCTAAACCTATACACAAGTGGTCATTTTCCTAGGCATGGAAAACATCAAAATACTCTATGAAATAAAAAATGGGCATACAATTAAATCAGCTAATGCTGTCTGGAAAGTGTGTTCTTGGGGTAATTCCATCAAGAGATGTGGTTCTGGAGTCACATTCCACATTTCATGCGAAGGAAATCAACAATCAATCTATCCAGCACACATTTTCCACCAGAATATCAACTCACATTATGCTATATTACAATATTGTTGCCTCACTGATGTGGAAACTTGTGTTTGTATTCGACAAGATTTCTTTAACCATTGTATTAAAACGAAAACAACACACAAATTTTAAAGTTTAATACATAAATATATTAAATACACATATAAATAGGTTTTTATTGGAATGTGTGGACACTGTTAATACCACCATCCTGTCAAACAATATAAAACAAAAAAGAGAGGAAAGAGTCATGTCATCTTACTATATGAATAAATTGTCACTAAATACTCCAGATAAATATTTCTTATCTATGAAATGTTAACTTTCCAGTAAATAATAGCCCGCATGGGTGTGGCTCATTGGCGGTTCAGTTGTTATGAATTCACTTGTTGTAAATTGGAGGTCACGAGATCAAATCCCACCTGGGTTTACCTGTGTCCCATGTCTTACGAACAGTGTGGGGCACCTAGGGGTATAGTGGTAGTGAGAATGGATCCCTAGACCCCGTGTCACGCAAGTACTAGCCTAGCTCCAGTTGTCGATTCCCCTAGTTACTAAAAAAAAAATTTCTAGTAAAAAATATTTAGATATGGAAATATTTGTTCTAACAGAATGCACTTTGAGGAGCTCATGGAATGCTTTTGTAGCGCACATATTAGCACATTTTTTTTACTTATAAGAGAATACTTCAATTTCTTGTTGACTCTAAGACTCACCCCATCAACATGCATTCTAGAACCATGTGTGTATATGTCATATAAAGAGAGAGGTAGAGATAGACCTTTACAAAATAGTGCAAGCCCTTGAGATAGGTAAGGGGGTGAAAGATGGTGCGTCTTCGAAACAAGAGATATTTTCCTCATCACAAAAATGCAGGATGACGAATTAGTTGAAGCATTCATTGCCACAGTATTTAGAACCAAACCCACCTCTACTCTCCAACGATCAGAACAGAAAGAGCCACCCTGCAAGCATTATCAAAATATAAACAGAGTTTTAGTAAACATAAATTTCAATTATCTGCAAGGAAATACAAAAAAAATAATTTAATCCAAAAAAATTTAAATACACATGAACTGAAAGGAAATATATTGTATAAAAGCAACTTTGCAAATTTAACAATACATTTTTTTGCTCAGAATTTATTATGCATTCTTTAAAATATTTCATTTTAAAGTTTGGTGTATGGTGATTAATTTCAAATTTCTCAATGGTTTTCCATGATTTGGTTTTCATACTTCAGAGTCCAACCATAGACCTAAGGGGTTTCTAATTGTTATGTAAAGTTGAAATCATCAAAGTTGCATAGCAATCTTAATCACCAAATTTTAGTATTCTATAAGTTATGAAAGATAAATGATGTCATTTGAAAATACTATTCAGCTTTGCTCAACATCCAGATAACTACTATAAGTACATGCAATGTTGTTGCAACATTCAGTGGATGTTTCTTGATCCCTTTTCTATTATTTATTTCTCATCTTTTCTCCTAACATTCCTTACAAACTCGGCGACCGACATCTTTTCAACGGCATCCTCCAACTGTAGAGTTAAATTCAAACCATTATGAAGCAAAAAATTGAACATGAATTTGTTCTCCTCAGGTTCAAGCTTGGGTTTCTTCTTAGGAAGCACTCCAAGTTATCCCTAATTACTGCTTATTTTCCTCTTGGTAGAAGATTCTACCATCTTGGACACAAGAAACGAAAAACTGTAGAGGGAATATTGTGTTCTTCTATCGCAATGCTTGCCTACACTTAGAATTTGCAAGAATTGATGCATGCAATGGGATTTCGTTAGTTTATATAGAGAATGCTATGGCTGGGGTCGATGTCTCACTAATTACTCAAAGCAATTATGCATGTACAACTCAAGACAAGCTCTGGCTTTCCACAATTGCTACAAAGCTCTGCTTAGTAGCTTCAAAACCACTATGAGCAAACAAAAATAGTTTGCTATAGAACATTCGGACTTCAAACTCAAAAAAGTTGCCATTATCAAAGAAAAAGTAACAACCGTACTATTAAAAACATTCACATTCTATCTTTAAACTATCAATTCATGGGAATTTTGACATGATGCCCAAAAGAAATGAAAAAAACTAGAAACAAACCCACATTTTGTAGACATGCCAACTAGACAAATACCCACAAAATCATATGAATCAAATCCATATTTTATGGTGAGGATATGAACTTTCTTACCCTGATCATAATCCGTGATGTTTGCACAAATCAGAAGCATCGTCAAGAAAGTAAAATCATTTGGCCTCATCCCCATAATCAATGCTTGCCAACGCATCTTGAGAGCCTCTTCATCTTTCCCATTCAGAGCATACCCTGCAATCATATAGCTCCACAAAACCACCACATTCCATTTAGGCATATTGTCAAAATATCTCACAACAAGCAAACACAGGCATGGTAGCATTAAAATATCTCATCCCCTTCCTCCTTTTCCTCGATAATTGTTGGTTTTATTTCTCACATTGAATTTCCCAAGTTCACCTAGACAGCTCGTGCTTCATGCTTGCAAGGATATTTCAGCCATTTCATCTCCACCACATCCACAACAACAAAAAAAACCATGAATAAAATAAAAACACAATAGGTAATCAAGAAAAACATAGAAGGAAACAAACCTGAAGGTCTAAACATTGCTGCCATTCTGGAGGTGGGTTAGGTGGTTCTAGAAGCATGGGATCACATGCAAAGGGAGTGGATGATGCAATAATAGGAAAATTCATTTTCCCGCCCTTCCTGTAAAAAAAACATCATAGCATGTTCCATATCCTTCAGTGAAAGTTCGAAATCGAAAACCCCCAAATGGGAGCCGGAGCAGATCCTGCGCGGGTGTTTTTGAATGCTAATGAGCTTGTGCACGGGTGTTTTTGAATTCTACATTTTTTGTTTGATTATTTGCATATTTTATATTTGGTGATTTGTTTTGTTTTTTTATTTTGCATACTTATCTTTTGTTTAGTTTTTTTTGGGTTTTTTTATTTGCATATTTTATATTTTGTTGCATTTTAAATTAATTATAGTTAAACAACTCTATGTTTTTAATTTAGTGTAGTTTAATTTAATTTAATTTAATTTAACTAGGATTTTTCCATAATTTGTATTGGTTGCATTGCTTATAGTGAGATCCTATACATAAGTCCCTTCAAGGACGAACACGATGATGATGACGATGATGACAATGATGATGATGATGATGATGATGATGATGAAGACGTAGAAGATGATGGTGATGACAACAACAACGATGATCATCATCATAATCCTTGTCATCATCATCACCATCATCTTCATCGTCTTCATCAATATCATCATCATCATCTTCATAATCATCATCATCGTCGTTGTCATCATCGTCATTGTGATCTTCTTCCTTATCATCATCATCTTCATCATCAATGTCTTCATTATCACCATCATCATCTTCATCATCATCATCATATTCATCATTATCATCATCAACATCTTCATCTTCATCATCATATTCATCATCAACATCATCGTCATCCAATTCATCAGCATCTCCATTATCATGATCATGATCTTCATCATCATTTTCATTGTCATCGTCATCATCTTCATCATCATCATCATATTCGTCATCATCATCTTCATCATCGCAACTTTAGGGGAAGCTCAGTGAATGGAGATGTCTACATGATAGGGGGAGCAACCAGTTGAGTGAAAAATTAAGGATTGCTCCTAACACCCATTCCAAGGACTAATCTGACAATTCAATATGATCCGAGGAAGTAGTAAAAAATAAAATACAACTTTTTGGGCCCTGTGAAGCCTGTTGTTCTTAGATTTGTGCACATGAAGAATCAAGACTTATGGACCTAGTCTGGTGTCTTAAAATAGGAAGATCCAAATTGAGCAGTTTGGTAGTTCCATAAAGTGCATTCTTTATAGGAGTGAATAATCACTCATAACCATTCTATTATAATGTTGGCAAAGCTCAAAACAATTTAGTGAATACCAAAGTAAATATCTTTTCATCACATCATCATCATCATCATCATCATCATTATCGTCATCTCCCTCTTCCTAATCAACATCTACAGTCGATCAACGGAAAGTGGTAGGGGCTGCGAAGATCTATGGTCGGAACAAGATGTTGGGTAGATCAACGAGTGAGAGGCATTCCGTGATCAGAAGTTGCTCACTCATTCATATGAAAAAGGGTTAGCAGAATGTTAAAGTTCTCAAGGTTGAGTGGTCTCGATGAAGGTAGTTTAGAGATCGACAGTTGATATTGATCTCCCCAAATCAAGCTATGCAGGTTGATAGTGTTGATCTCCCCTATTATGTCTCCCCTCCTCACTCACCTCAACTTTTGACTTGAGTCCTCTTCTTCTTCTTCCTCTTCCTTCTGTGAGCTCTCTGATCTGCGCCCTGAGCTCCCTCGAAACAAATAATTATCTATGAAAGTATCCAGACACGTTAGAGACTATCCATAATCCACCTAAAATTGGGGATTTTGTTTGATCACTTTGAACTGAGCATCTTGGGAGGACATGATTCAATTCTAAAAATAGTTGTTGAATTTAGGGTTGATAAAAAAATTTGCTGCTTGAAAACATTAGGTTTACATTCTGGGGTTTTTCTTTTAGGTAGGCACACCAAAGGATATTTTTTTCAATGTGTTTTAATAATAATTATATGCACCGAGTTTTGAAAAGAGAAATGAGAATCCCTACCAATCCCTCTCATTTGACATCTAGATGTTAGTAGAGTCAAGACTAAAGTTTGAAACATAAATTTTCAAGTCTTCTAATACTTAGGTTTATTATGGTGAAGACGATGCTTAAGGATTAGGTGGAGTTTGAAATTGAATGGCTAGTTACTCATGAACTGTGTCCATATGGAAAAACATATCAATTATCTTTGTGATGGTATTTGTAACTTTTTTTTGGCCATTAATGGAAATTTGGATCCTAAAAAACTTATTTAGCTGGAAAGATAATAATACAACGCTTTTAATAGCATGTAGAAAAGTTCATTTCAAAACAGGTAAGGTAAAATGTCATGGAAAAGTTAGTCTTCTAATTTTTTACTTTTATGTTGTTTATTTAAACCATTGGTTATGGCAATGATCAAGTGGTCACAACAAGGATCAACAATTTTAAATCTCCCAGGGATGTACAATGTTAGAAGTACACTAGTTTTAGGTGGATACATTGGCATTGGACAAAGATCATCTTTTTAGTTTGTTATTATGTTAGGATTTGATGCCTGATCTCTTTTGGCCTTGTAACATAGCAATTCTAATAGTGGAGCTCTTCTCAAAACAATTCTAGATAGAAATAAGCTTTAGTACCCCATGAGCCTACTTTCACCCCTAATTTCATATTATGCATTCAGATAAGGTTGCAAGTAGTTCTCAACTACTCTAATCACTTTAGCATGATAGGAAACAAACATTTCCCTTCAAAAAATAAATAGGCCAAAGAACATGCAATACAAAAAACCAATACTCCTAATGGTTATGGCTATGTTCACATTAATAAAACAAGTGCATCAATCTCTTTCTAAATGGGATTTTTCCCGATCTCATCTTCCATCACCGTTACATGTTCTTCCTTCTCAACCTTTATTTTAGTATCTCCTCCTCTATACTAACTCTTGAGTAATCCCCAAAAAAAGAATCTGGAAGTGATAAATCATATGTACATGGTTTACCTCACTAATTCCATGTAAATGTTGAATCACTTGGGATTTATTCTTATTGTTATTTTTTTTCTATACAATGTTTTTTAATAAATAATGAAATTTTTTTTAACACTTAAATTTTCAAATGAAAAGAATGATTTATTTTTAAATGTCAACATTGAAGGGTTCAATTTCTCACAGCCCTTCAAATTTGATCCATGGCGACTTTGGAGCCGTTCAACCTGGTAAAGGTGGTGTCCTGGTCAGGTCTGGTATAAAAAATATGTCCTCACGTACAATCTGACCAATAATCATATCCCTCGACGCCATTTGTGACACTCCTTAGGTGAAGATCATGTCCAAAGCATCATCGATTCACCATACTTCTCGACTCGAGAGATCCGACATGTGGCTTGCGTAGAAAACAATGGGAGATCATGAAGTTCAGATATTTAAAGCGACAAACCTGGCCTCTACACGAAGCAAAGGGATGCAACTAGCTGAAACCATTCTGAAAACCACTATAAGCGTAAGTGAAAAGGAAAATAATGTCACATCCAAACACCGCGATCCATGTGGACATCAATGCAACATATTCAAAGGAGGTGGCATGACTGGATTCTCAGTAGAAAATAGAGATACCTACCCATGTGTCCACTCGTGCTGCCATTATGTTGACCAGTCATCTCTGTATACATCTTCATCTTCATCACCCTATATAAAAACCACCTTCCTAGGCCGATTAAGATGCATAAGATGAATCAGTAATTAGGGACAATGCTCGAAGTGTTATTATGCTAACAGATTCTGAGAATTCTGAAAGAGTTGAAATGGAGATATGCTTTGAGAAGCTTGTCAGTCTTGGGGTGTTGATGGTTGGTGAGCTTGATTCCATGCTCATATGTCACCCTTTTTTTCACACCAGGAAAGCGCCAACCATCAGGGCCTAGATGTGAATCACTTTGAATGTTTCTAGTTAGCTCTACCTCCGGCTGCGATGTGCCTGGGTTTTCCTGTCCCAAGAGTGTCTCCCCAAAAACCCTCAAAGAAATCGCGGCTTCCAAAGTACCAACACATGGTGACCTTGTTTAGCGGCAACCAGTAGGAGCGAATTCTCGTGTTGGGGTGGCGGGTGTCAAAAATCTTCATCACATCGTTTGTGAACTTGAGTTCCCAACCTTTTCTGAGGTGGTGAGGAGGTGGAAGACACCCCCCACTGTATGACCTATAGGAGAACCCACACCATGGGAGGTGGGGAGTACAAAGCTTCCCTTCTCCAAGTCCCCTCATACAACAGTATTACTAGGATAGAGGGGGGTTGTAGAAAATGCAAAGCATGGAAAGGATATAAACTCCTTTTCCAGTCTGGAACCATGCAGAAAGGTGCCTTTGAGCACAAAATTACACACAACCAGGGAAGGACACATTGCTGATTCGATAGACATACAAGTGGTCGATCCCAATCAACAGTGAGTCATTAGAAGCATCCTTAACGTCGTTTTCATGACCTGTAACCTCAGAAACAGAAGCACCGTGCTGCCATCCAAACTGAGCACGCACATTAGCTCCATATATAATGTCTGTTTTAATATATGTAAACCGTGGAAGTAGTACCATGCTCTAAGTTGTTAGTAGTTGATTATGACTTTAAACAGTTTCATGTCCTGTTTCGAGGATTACCCTCGAGGACTGAGATAGTATAAATTGCTCCCCACTTAGGGGAGAAGGGTTGGGAATTTTCAAGAGCAGAGGCTCTCCATTGTAACATGTTTCAAGATTTCCAGATATATATGAATAAAAATTGCAGAGGAATGATAATCATTTCATGGCAGAGATTCCTAAGTTGTCTTTTTCTTCAATAAGTAACTTCTTTACGTGAATTTTTATCTTGTTTTTCATTCCAGTTTTTATTTTCTTTTCTTGTTTGAGCATTAGTATATATGGTCCAGAATTCGTCTTGTATGCTGTCGGCCCATTGTTCAAGCATTTTCAAACATTTTCTTCTAAATTCATGCATAATTCACCTTGGTTAGGTGCTCTGCATGATAGACTGTTTTCTCCTATCTGCTAATAGAATTGGTCCTAGCAACCTTAATAGAATTGGTTCCAGCATCCTTAAGAGAATGCTTGCCACAATTCATGGTTTGTGAAGAATTCCCGCATCATGGTACCATCCAATAGCTAGTTGGTTTTGCTACCTATTCATGATTTGAGTTTGCTTTAGTCTTTCTTGAGGAGAAAGATACAGGCCTACAAAAACAGGGTTTTTGACCAATGGATGCAAAAATAGATAAGTAGCCTCAGAAAGATGCCCTCCCTAAATGATGGGTTAGAGTAAATGATCGTAGCACATGGGGGTCTTGTAGATTGGTCTTTGGACTACATGACCATGTCTTCAGATTGTCTTGGAAGTGGATGAAGAAAATGTTATGGACCTTCCAAAAGGGTGTTTTAGGCATATTAGACCAAATTGAGAAACAGATCTAAGTATGGAATTGGTGTTAAATCTTCCCAAGTGGCCTTAGGGAAATTCCTGCCATGCCTCATAGGATGATGTGAAAAATGTATTGAGAATGTGAGTCTCTATAGTGTTTTATGGAGCATACAACCATGTCACTTGCCTCACCAAACTACAAGATATATTTAAGGAAGAATTGGTCCCAATAGACTTAGTCAAAATTGGTCCCAGCAACCTTAAGAGAATGCCCGCCACAATTCATGGTTTGAGAAGAATGCCCACACCATGGTACCTTCCTATGGCTAGTTGGTTTGTATACCTATTCATGATTTTAGTTCTCTTTAATCTTTCTCGAGGAGAAAGATACAGGCCTACCAAAATAGGGTGTTTCACCGGTGGATGCAAAATTGGCTAAGTGGCCTCAGAAAGATGCTCGTCCTAAATTATGGGTTAGAGTAAATGCCCACAGCACATGGGGGTCTTGTAGATTGGTCTTCGGCATACCTGAACATGTATTCATATTGACTTGGAAGTGGATGAAGAAAAATTTATGGACCTGCCAAAAGGGTGTTTTAGGCAGATTAGTCCAAATTGAGAAATTTATCCAAGTATGGAATTGGTGTTAAATCTACCCAAGTGGCCTTAAGGAAATGCCTGCCATGCCTCATAGGATTATGTGAAAAATGTATTGAGAATGTGAGTCTCTATAGTGTTTTATGGAGCATACAACCATGCTACTTGCCTCACCAGAGAGTCTCTAAGGAGGAAGATGTCAACCTGCCAACTTTGTGAAACTTTGGAAATTGACTGAGTATGAAAAAGTAGTCAAAACTACTCTAAGAGAATTCCATCCATAATTCATGGTTTGAATAGAATTCCCACGCCACCATATCAGGCTATAGCTTGTTGAACTGGTTATCTAGCCATGGTATCAGTTTTCCTTAATCCTTTCTGCGGAGAAAGTTATAAGTCTGCCAAAATAGGGTTTCAGGATAAACCTTGGAGAAATTCTTGGACATGGCTAAGTGTTGGAAAACTGGTCTAGGTGGCCTTTGATCCATGACATTTGATAAATTTATTTTCACAAGGACATCCCTTGGCAGGCATTTCCAAATGACCTCTCAAAATCCTGTTCTCAACACTTAAGCAATTTCCTTGTGTTTCTCAATATGTAGAATAGTATTTTTCCTACTTTTGGCAAATTGATATTTTTCATATGTGACCATTGTAAGTCAGCCTGAAAGTATGGCTGGATAGCCATTTCAACAAAGAACAAATCCATGCCAATTGATGAACCTATTGACATACAGCCAACATCTGGCAGGAATTTGAAAGTGGTCTTCCAAACTGCTTATTGACACTTAGACAAATCTCTTCAAACCCTAAGTCACCAAGGTGATTTTAGTTTTTCATCAAACTTGGAGAGTGAGACATCCAAAATGTGAAGAATATCATATTGACTCAACCATGCCAATATTCTCTCTCGCAACCTCGTCATCTAACCTTGGCGGGCATTTTACTGGGATAGTGCAAATGAAGGTGAGAGGCACTTTTGACAGATTGATATCTTCCTCCTTAGAGTCTCTTTGGGAAATTTGAAACCATGGTTGGATGCACCAACCAACATAGTAGAGCCTATCAATTTCAGATATTTTTTCTCATCATCCTATGAGCCTATCACATTGGTAATAGAAATTCACCTAACAATCTACAAAATTCAAAAGAATAAGTCAATGTAAACAATATTAATCATCAATATCGCATCCATACTTTACAAATTAGATAACAATAACAATATAGGAAAAAATTCAACCCTTTATGTACATGTGAACATGCAAACATAAATAATTAACCAATTACATACCTTAGTATCTGTGTGAGACAAGTGTTTGATAAACCATTCAAAACCTTCAAGTTCACTAATAACATTATAGCAGATAGAAGATTTGTTTTTGAGACTTCATAAAGAGGTTGATGTAACTTCTCGAGTAGAGGATCAACATCATGACTATCATCCTGGTTGTCCTCATCCTTTGGAGCAAATGTGTATTGGAACAATCTATGTATCTCATCTTCTTGATTTGTATCACTAACGTTATCTCCATCCATATCATCATTAAGAACTTGATCAGCTTCAATAATCTGATCTAGATGTTCGTCACCCTGTAAATGAGTATTTCTGCTAGTACTTGGCAAATAACTCTCTGGAAGGCGACATTTTGGGGGCATTGTCTATATATTTACAAACAAAGTAGTAAAATTAGTGTGTATAGAACATATAATAAAATGATAAGACATTTTACTGAAATTCATGAAATGATTACGATTACATAGAATACATTAAAAATTGAATAACCTCTTCCCAAGGGACGATATTCATAACCCCCTTCGGCGTGCCCCTTCTCCCTAAAATGTCTTTTAGTTGTCGTTATTAAAATTATTCTTCTTTGCAAGCCCCTGCAATCAAAACATAGGCAATAAAATTTTTCATCTCCCCTCACCTCTAATGCCGCTCTAAACTAAGCAAGCTTCCTTGCATTTTCATTCATAGTGAAAAATCCTTGTAGTGACAAGTAATTGTCTTACCTACACCATACCAAATAGTAACTTGTCAAATACATTAGATATAAGTATATTTCTAAATGCAGTATATTATATACCAATTCCTATAAAGAAAAACATGAATATTGTGATTAATAGGATTGTCATTGATGACAAAATTAATGACAACCATTTTGGAAAAATAAGGTAATTTGGTGAAAAACAGGAAAATGACTAAGTATGGGGAAATTAGTAAAACTTTCCTTAGGGAAATGCACGCCATAATTTATAGGAGAATATAAATGCTCGCACCACATGGGGGTCCTATAGATTGTTGTTTTTCCAACCTGAACATGTCTTTAGTTTGTCCTAAAAGTTCCTGAGGGAGAAGTTATGGACCTGCCAAAACAGGGGTTTGTGCCAGAGCAAGCAAAAATGGCTAAGTAGCCTCAGAAAGATGCTTGCCCTAAATTATGTGTTAAGAGTAAATTCCCACAGCACATGGGGGTCTTGTAGTGTATTGGTTTTTCTACCTAAACATGGTATTATTTCACATTAAGCATTTCTGAAGACAAAGTTATGAATATGCGAAAATGAGGTTTCAGAATAAATTTTGGAGAAAGTCCTGAAAATGACCAAGTGTTGGAAAACTGGCTCAGGTATCCTGAAGAAAATGCCCCCACCATATGGGGGTCTTGTAGATTGATATTTTTCCTACCTGAACATGTCTTCAGATTGTCTTGGAAGTAGACGAGGAAGAAGTTATGAACCTGCCAAAACAATGTTTTAGAAAGATTGGACCAGACTAAAAAAATTGTCCAAGTGTTGGAAAAACTGGCTCATGTGACCTTGGGAAAATGCCCGCCGTACCTTAGAGGTGTATGATAAAAGTTATTTGAAACTATCATCCTACAGATTGTTGAAGAGGATATCTCACCATGGTCTCAGTTCTCAAAGACAATGTTTGATGACAAAGATACTGGTCTGCCAAAAAAGAGTTTCAGGCTGTTTTGCACTATTCCAGTACTGGCAAAACTGCCTCAGTGGCCTCAGGGAAATGCCCACCCTATCTCATAGGATGATGAGAAAAATAATATGAAAGTGTTAGGATATATCTTGTTGATGAGCACATCTAACCATCGTCTCGGTTATCATGTGGCGTGTTTTATGAGAAAGATATAAATCTGCCAAAAGTAAGAAAAATATTATTTTTCATTTTAAGAACACAAAAAAATTGGTTTTCAAGAAATTGAAAAGGCATTTTGAAATGCCCACAAGGAGGGGTTATTCTGATGGTAAAACTCACCAGGTAGCATAGGCATGTTCCTTGGGGAACTGACTATCCATCCATACCTTTAGGTTGTCTTATGATGGTCTCATATGCAAAATATCAATCTGCCAAAAATAGGAAAAATAATATTTTGCATAGTGAGAACAAAAGAAAATTAACTGTGTTAAAAACAGGAGTTTGAGAGGTCACTTGGAAATGCCCACCAAGTGTTGTCTTTGTGCAAGTAAATTTATCAAATGTCATGGATCCATTCTTTGGTAAGTTTTCCATTTGCTCATGACTTCAGGTCTCCATAGAGTGTTCACACGTGTGAAATAGGAGTCTGCCAAAATGGGAAGAAA
Source organism: Pseudotsuga menziesii (assembly GCA_001517045.1). Lineage (NCBI taxonomy): Eukaryota > Viridiplantae > Streptophyta > Pinopsida > Pinales > Pinaceae > Pseudotsuga > Pseudotsuga menziesii. The sequence goes on from LPNX010299476.1 coordinate 267,554, forward strand.
TATGTTTTGATGTTCAAAATAGGTTGAGAAGCTATTTTGAAATGCTTACTAGAGGTTGTGTGTGTGTCAATAGATTTATCTTGTGATATGGTCTTGTTCATTGTTGAAATGGATATCTAGCCATGCTTGTAGGTTTTCTTATGGTGATCACATGAGGGAGAAATCAATCTTCCAAAGTAGAAGAAAAATTGTTTTTACAAGTTAAAAACAATTTTGTCAGTGTTAAATTAAATAGTTTGGAAGCCTATTTTCAAATGATCTCTAGATAATGCGCGTGTAGCTAAAAGTTCAAAAGGTGACATGGATCTGATCCTTGTTGAGGTGGCTATCTAGCCATGCTTTTAGTTTGCATTATGATGGTCATATATGCAAAAGATGGACCTACAAAGTTAGTGAAAAATAATAAATAGAGTTTATTAAATAAGAAGCTACAGGAATGTATTTAGAAAAATAAACAGAAATTTAATAAAAAGAATTAAGATAGAGTTTTGAAGAGACACATCTTACTATTGGAGAGTTGCAATGTTTAGAAGAAGTTTTAATTGATTATTTCATTAAAACAATAAATAACAAACAGAGATTCGAAGAGGTGTCTAAGCATGATGACATGGCAAGGTGTAATTGGAACAAGACATGAAGGACAGAGATGACTAAGGACATGCATAATGACATTGACAAGAAAGCGTGACAAGCATGGAACATCTAGAGAGTCAAATGACCCATTCTATGGTCATTTGAAGATGATTTGGGCAAGATAAAGATGTTGGTGCAAAGATGACAAGGAGATGGTGACATGACAATAGACAAGCAAACTTGATGACAGAGATGGCTGCAAGAATGATAAAATAGTGGATAAGGAAAATATTGCGGGCATCTCCAGAAGATCATGCGGGCATGATAAATGAGGAAAATTGCAGGCATGATAGAGCCTATTGTGGGCATAAGATATTGCCTATTGCGGGCATCTTCTCAGCACCACCTATGGGCATCACTTATGGCCACCTGCGGGCATCCTGGAGTGAGTTGCAAGCATATAGGTATCCCTTGCGGGCATTTAAATACATCACCAATTGGCACCTTGAAGATGGACAGTGTGGGCATACTTATTGGAAGATCAAAGACCCCCATATAGGCAGTTGAAGAAGGGTATGCGGGCATAAGAGAAGGCCAAGTCTTGGCATAAAAAATAAATTAAAATGATGATGATGTGGAAGATTAAATAAATTTTGGTTAATGATAACCAAAATAAATTGGTGATGAGGTCGACCTCCTGAGAGATGGGAATAAAAAACTATTTATGGCAAAAAAAGGATGCATGCTTACTGACTCGCGCATAAACAACCAAGAGCCGTTGAAAGATGGCATTGGTTTGGTGGGTGTGATTTCTACTAGTAGTTTAAAGGATTAATTGTATTAGTTTTTTGTAGGTGCATTCATTATATATGAGATTATGCCTAATATTTTGTGGAATTCTTGTCCAATTGACTCCTTTTCTTAATTTCTTGCTTCGATCCGTGTCCATAAAAAATTAGATCTCCTGTCGTCATATAGCCTCCCCTTCTTTGCCATAAATCCAATAATTTGAATATTTGCTTCTTGCATTTGAAGGCTTCCGCTAAAGATAGTATGCTCGGCAAGTCAAAGTGATCCTGTCGAATCTATAGAAAGTACCTCAAATGGCAATATGTAAGTCAAAATAAGTTCATTTTCTTTCCTACGATGAGGTCCCAACTGTACCCCCTTTCAAATAATTAGATTTAAGTAAATAAGAATGTTAAATTAAAGATAGCCATATAGCGTCGATATAGAGACGAACATTTGTCGAAAATTAAAAATGTCGATATTGCCACGATTTTTCTGCCAAGATAAAAAAAAGGAAGTATTAATCCACGAATGTTCAAAATGTGGAAATATTTCGTGGAAAAATCCGCCCAAATGTATTAATTAATTCCTCTTCTTTTGTTGGACCAGGTGTATCTTCCTCTTTTGGTTTCACATCGAACATACCCCATGCTAAGATTAGGTATTCTACGTTTTCTCTTGTTGCATATCGGACTAGATTACCCCCTTGTTCTCATCTTGCATCATCACAATATTGAAATTTACCGCCATTACCATTATTTCAATGTTTATCTTGTTTTTAAAGGATACTATTGATTCCCAACAATATATTCTCCCCTTATTATCAACATGAGCATAAACATTTATTATCTTGAAACAATTACTAGATTGTCTGTCCTCAAATTCCACATATAGCCAATGGATAGTTTCAATACTTTCAAGAAACTTTAGATGTTATGAGTTCCAAATTATGCATATACCTCTAGAGGTTCCCCTAGAAGCTATTTCCCTGCTTTTGCTTTTGGGCCAAATCTTTTTCAGTGCTTGTGATGTTTCCTTTTCTTGTAGTTTTTTCTCCTTGATTAAGAAAACCTTGGGATTCTCTTACTTAACTAAATGCCTTGTTGCTGCTTCTTTGTCCTTATGCCCAAGTCATTTGTAGTTTTAGGAGACGATTTTCATTATTTCCCTGCTATTTTGGCAGATCCCCCTTACTCTAAATTCTTTTGATACAACATGATTTTAGTACGATGTGTTTTTGGCTACCAGAGATGGTAGATTCTATTGTAGATTGAAGAACCAAGCTTTTATCTTTGCTTGTTCCTTCTTCCATTTTATCTTTGTGTGATTTCTAACATTGTCTTTGTGGGATCTTTTAATCCTCCAATTATTCTTATTCCATGTGTTGATCCTTGTTCATGATAAGAACTCCTATGGGGTGTGGCTGTTTTGAGGGTTCAATTGGGTCAATGGTTGCTCATTAAATAGAAATATTCAACGAGGAAGAATTTGAGGGATTTGAGGCTGGAAGGGGAATTTTTTTGATGATTTTGAGATATCTTCCAGCTGCGAAAGAGAATCAACATAATTAATGTTCTCGAGCACAAAGGATTCCATGGATGGGGAGTTTGAATTTTTTTGGACTAAAGGGGGATTCTTTGTAGGTTTTTCCTAAGATTGAGGGCAGCTAATTTCTGTTTGACAAAATGCCATTGATCTTATCTATTTTCCTGGAGGTCTTGGGGGATTTTGGGACAGTATTCGGTGAAGTGGCCATACTTGTGGCAACCCTTACACTTAAAAGTAAGCTTCTTGTAATCTAACGTTTGGATGTGAGTCTAGTTGTGAAGAGTAATCTTGATAGATTCTGGTATGCAGTTCTCAAGTTCAAATTGTTGCATATCCTTGCACAAGGAAACATACAAACTTTCATCTTCGAAATGGTCTTCAAGGAGTCTTCATCTCAATAATGGAGAGGCAGATGAGGTAGCTGAATCCATATTAGAACAAAATAGGCGACATTGACCTCTAGGTCAAAGTATGGATTCCACTTGTTTAAATACATTCTTATGGAGTCCATGAAGTAAGGACCGTTTCTAAGCATGAGGTCTCTATCCTCCTTGAATTCAAAGAGAAAGGTGTAAAATCACCGAGCATGAAAAAAGAAGTTCATTTCTCTATTGAACAAAAGAATCCAGTTATTGGTAAGCCATGTTTCCATGGATCAGGGCGATGACCCAAGTCCTATGAACTTTCCAAATAAACCTTGCTCGACTAATGCAATGGCCTTCTTCCTAGACGTTGTATGAGGGAGGGAAACCTCATGAATCTCTTCAATTCTTTCCGTGAATTTGTAACTCGGGGCAGGAGATCTAATCGACTTCTTGTTGAGGGAATTAATTAAGGAGTTGAATGAAATCTCTTGGGAGAGGTGTACACTCTCTTCCGATTTTGCATCTGGAAGGGACATCGTGAGGAGGGAGATCACTACTGCTCATCAAGGGGAAAAAAACCCTAAATCTTGATGCAACGACCAAGTTCATTCCAACATTGTCTAGGGGACCATTATGACTAGATTCATGGAGGATACATTTTTAGATTTCTTTATAAATCATAAGGGGTTGAGCTTGATCATAGAAGGATTTTTATCAGAGGATCCCATTAGAGACATGAATTCTAGGGATTCAATGGACATGGTAGGGATTGGAGGATCTCCCCCAACCCATGACAACCACCATAAAAAGATGAGAGAATCACGGTTTCAGTTGATAGGGCAGGGTTAAGATCATTCCAAAGTGAAAGATTTTGTTAAAAAAATCATCACACCTAAAACATATTATTAAACAAAAATAATCATATTGACACAACTCTTGCCACCAAATTTAAGAAATTGTGCAAATATAAACTCTATACGCAAATATGGAATGACCTTGAGTAGCATGGCAACTTTTATTCCAATTCGAATACAATTCCCATGTTCCTACACTGGCATGAATCATATTGATTATGAATAATTATTTTGGAGTGGAGGTCATAGTCCTAATTTTACTAATGGAGACATTAATGCTAATGACCTATACAACTAGGTAAGGGAACTTAAAATATGTTTTGTACAAAGGCTTTTAATTGTATTGAAAGAATTCAATTCACCTAGTTAAAAGGATAGGGGCAACATTGTGGTATAACTTTAATAAAGGGACATCAATGGTTTGTTGGTAAAAGTATTTATCTTTCAAGGCATAAGTTCAAATGTCAATTCTCATGGAGTAACCCCAACAACTACATTAAATGTAGGTCGTGGTTAAAAAAATCCCCCATGAACCAAACAAAAAATATAACAAACAATGATATAATTTTAATGGGTGACAGAGGCAATACGATTGTCTACCATCACCAATTGGCAAAACATCCAACAAATAATGAGGTAAAAGATATACCTTGTAGGATATGAAAGAAACCTAAAGATTATATGGCAACTTATGAAGTCTAAAGTCACACAAAGAGTGGGTTCCTCTTATAGGTTAGGCTATCACTGTCCCCACCTAGGTTTAAAACCCATAACTGTATGTACATGACACCTACAGGAGTATCAAAATTTACAGTAATAAAAAAATCACGCAAAAGAATCATGATACACACCAAGGCCATATTAATTTCATGAAACCCCTCTAACCATGTTAAATATAAAGTTGTGACTCATTAAATAAAACATTTACCTATAAAAAAACAAAAGGTTGACTAACCATCCCACAAGCAATCATAGAGAAACATTATCTGTTATAGGGAATGAAAGAAACCTTGAATATTAGATGGATACCCATGAAGTGAAAGGTTAAAAAATAGATGAAAATACCTCAAACGGTTCTATCAAAATACGCATTACAAATAGCCAAGAATGAAGATCAAACTATGCTTAAATATTGGATTGGAGGTGCATTAACTTTAGATTGATAAAAATATCAATGTTTAAATAAATAATATTTTTGCGACAAGATAAGTAGAACAAGACAGAAAAATCAGTTGTGTGACCTTTGAAATTGACAAGATGAAAAGCACCGACACACAATAATTCAGGAAAGATCCTTATGCATCACCTCGAATTACCAACAAAAAGAAAAAGAAAAAAAGGTTTAAATATTGTTTTTCATTATTTTGGAAAAATGTGTGAAGCATAGGGCGAATTTGTTCCTCATATTATGAGCTACTATGTGAATGAGTACGATGGGGAAATCGCTGCACCCTCGTTTTGTTGGATAATATATGATCCCTTTTATGAATGAAATTTGTTGTTGTACATAATGCTTGATGTTTTTTTTTTCATTAAAGGATAATGGTCACGGGTTTTGATCTTTGGTGGGTATGGGATAGCCTTCGTAGATCGCTCTAACCACCCAACCTATAATAAGAACCTCATTTGAGGTCATTATTGTGTAATTGGTAATGTTATTCAAAGATATAAAAATACAAAATCAAACAATAATAACAAAAAAGTACAAGATTTATGTAGGTAAAACTATGAGAAAATGAAAGTTTTGATTGCGAGAACTTACACTGCTTTATTGTACAAAAATTATAGGGCCATTTCCTTTTATACTATACATAAAAAGGTTCTAGAAGGAACTAGAAATGGTAGGTGGGTTAACAATGTACCACTTTTTGGGGAAAAAATAAAGATTTGGATATTGGCTTCTCCTCATTTGTCTGCTATGAATTGAAGTTGTAGTCCTATAATTTGAATCAACATCTCAACAACCATTTCCACCAAATAACTGAGACATCTTTTTTCACCAGAGGTTGATGTTGCTAAGATTATCTTAAGTCATTGTTGAATATTGGGCCAAGGATTCATAGGTATACACTCAACTCATAAGACATATGGGCATAATCAACTTTTATTCCCTCTAGATTCATGAAATTTGTCGGGTTCAATGAATAGCCTTCTGTAATATTCCAATATTACATCACCCTTTAGAACAAATATTATTGTTGATTAGTTGTTATTCATTTTGATTTAAATGCATGTTTGAATTTGGAAGTTAACACACATTGAGACATTATTATGGTGGTGCAGTCGTAAATATTTTAATTATGTTTTAATGAAAATGTTCAAGATTGATTTGGGGTAGGGTCACTACAAGAGAAACCATGATACCACAAGAGGGGAAGATTACCTAAGGTTCTAGAAAATCCGAGTATCAACCGATTTAACCTTTTCCGAAAATATAACCATGTTTCCCCATTAGGAAGAGGAGTCACCCTATCTCTTAGGATAAGGAAGAGTCCAAGACTCTCTTTCCTATGAAGAAACAAAACAATGAATTAGGCAGAAGGTAGGTCATTTGATTGGAAAAGAAAAGACTAATTTTGAAGGGAAAGAAGAAAAAATTGAAGGTAGTTCAAGTAAAAAGCTAAAAAGGTTCAAGTTCAATTAGACTATAGGGAATTGATACTCTATGATAACTGAAGAACATTGGAATAATGTTGTATGATGCCAGTAATGTGAGTACCTAGTTGTAATAGTATGTTAATTGGTAAAATATATTATCTTGAACATTAAAAGAGGAAAGTATCAAGTTTCTATATTTCTTTCATTATCAAGAGGATACTTGCTAATAAATCTGGTTAGAGTTCTAGAATGGAAGCCTATTGTAGGGAAAATTCTTCAACTTGAGTGCACTTCTTGTTGGTGGTATCATGCTTTTGTTAGGAAATAGATTTTAAGATTGACTGGATTTAAAAAATCTCAAATACCTAGGTTGGGTGGTTTGTGAACTTACTCAAGTCAATTTCTTGGACATTATAAGGTTTGGAAAAAAACCAGATGAATACATTTCTTTTCTCTGTTTATAACATATATTATAATTTTTCATTATTTCTCTTAGACCATATTCTTTTTTAATATCAAAAGTGCTTCTTAAAAATTATATGAACTTAATAATTGGATTTGTTTATTTAATGTTATAAAAATTTATGAAATTAATTATTATTATTATTTTATAAAATTAATTTTTAAATTAACAATTAATATAATCATTTATCACTTATACTTATAAAACATAAATAGTTTTTCAAATTATATTTTTAATAATACTTTGTTCGTTTTTCAAATGACATACACTAAAAAAACATGGAACTTCCTTCTCAAGAAAATTATACATCATACTGAAACTAGTTTTAAAACTAAGTTTTCTAGTTTTAAAGCTAGTTTTCTTTTATTTAATTTATGCACACATAAATAATAAGATATGAATATGCAAATCCATCACAATAAATAAGATATGAATATGCAAATAAATTACAATATATGAAGTTATGCTTAAAAAAATCTAAATAATAATACATAATATTGATAACAACAATTAGTGATCAAATTTGAAGAGTGGATCTTAATTTTAATTTGAATCAAATTTGAAGAATGGATCTTAATTTTAATTTGAAGGATATATATATATATATATATATATGAACCTTTTAATTGTTGAAATATTGTAACTTTGAAGAATAATCTAAATGTATTTTATTGTTGTAATCTATCAGAGATGTTTTATTCCTCCGTTGGTATATTATTATTGTATTTGGTCATCATAGAGTTATGAGGTAAAACCTCTGTTGTAAGTTGGGTCAATAGAACCCTCTAGAGCATAATATTATATTGTTTTGTGTCTTCCTAGGTGAATTCAACCCAGTAAGTTTGTTGGGGCCAACCTGTTAGGAAAAAAGTCAAGTGGAAGATATAGTATAAATAGAGGAGGCGTGTTCCTCATTTGAACACACACACTCACTTGTGTATAGCGCATATGAGAGAGATATATATTTGCAAGGAGAAGGAGCACTTGTTTGGGGTTTTATCTTTGTACTTTTGATACATCTATATAGAGGAAGTTTTGTTGGGTTTTCTTCCCCTAGAGGGTTTCCCAAGATAAATCTTTGTCTATCTTGTGATTGTGTTTCTTTCAGTGATCATGCATATGCTATTGTTGTGAAATTGTATTGAATACTAATAATATATAGCTCAACATATGGAATCTCAACATGGTATCATAGCTATCCTGAATGTAACAACTTTCACAAGGTGAAACTCTCTATCCTCTCCCTCCAACAAGAAATAAGGGTTTTTGTGAAAGTTATAATTTTGGAGATCTAATTGCATAGAAAGTTGTGCCTCCCTAGAGTGCATCTATTGAGCCCTGGATCAAAATTTTTGAGTGGGTAGATCTCTAAGAAATTCAAAGGATAGTTTGGCTTTAGACCAGAAAACTGCAGAAACTACAGACCATAATATCGCAAGTCAATTTTGAGAGGTGAAGATTTGGAATCTCCAGAAACCAAGTGTACCAGTCAACTCGCCTCAGTCAAGCGCATCTCCTAGTAAGTTCAGTTCTGCATTTTGAGAGATTTCATTTTTTAGTGACCTCCTAGATAAGATGGCACCAAGCACTAAGCTTGAGGACAAGCTAGAAGGCATAGAGAATTTCTGAGCATGGAAATATTGGATTGGTCTCATTCTTAGAGAGAATGATATTGAACAATACATCAAATGAGAAGTTGCAGAATAAGATGAAGCTAAGGAGAAGCACAAGAAGGAACTGATTAGGGCAATGCAATGAGGATCATTGTTGATTCTATCAAAGATCACTTGATTCCTCAATTGACATCCAAAGAGACCTCGATGGAGATGTGTGATGCCCTATGCAGAATGTATGAAGGAAGGAACATCAATAGAAAGATTTTTTTGAGAGCTTAATTGAAGAGTACCAAGATGAGCCAAGGAGAATCCATTCAAGACTACTTCGCAAGGGTCTCCCAGTTCAAGGAGAAATTAGAAGCCATTGGAGACACCCTTGATGAAGATGAACTAGTTATTACTGCTCTCAATGGTATTAATAGACCTTGGGATTCATTCATGCATACTATGTGTGCCATAAAGGAAAGCATGAAGTTTGACATTGTATGGAAAGATTGCATCCAAGAGGAGGCTATAGTAGCTAATAGAAAATATCTACTTAAATATTATGATCAAGCCCTAGCCACCCATACCGAAAGAGGAAGAAGTAAATCTAACTTCAAGAAGGAAAGCCACAAGGAGTCTCAACCTCCAAAGAGGTTCCAAAGGACAAGAGGAAATAATAAGAGGAAAGACTACTCCAACCTTCAATGTTTCCATTGTCACAATATAGGACACATTGCTAGAAATTGTCCAATGAATAAATAAGAATACAAGAAGAACAACAAAAGACATCATGCACACTTAGATGAAGATGAATAAGAATAGGAAGAAGGACCTCGAAGAAAACAAGTAAAAGAAGAAGATGCAGAAGAGTATGTATTATTCTATGCACTCTCTAGGTTTGTGACACCTGGAGAAGACACATGGATTATTGATAGTGGTGCTTCAAATTAAATGACATGAAAAAATAAAAATCTGTCAAAGCTTGAAGAGAAGAGGTCTCCTTAGAAAGTATCATTAAGAAATGACTATCAATATCCTATCAGAGGTATTGGTGAAGCAAGCTACAAGCTTGATTCTTAAACCTCCATGAAGATGAAGGAATTCTTATATGTACCAGGTTTGAAGAAGAACTTACTTACTATCTCAACATTAGATAAGAAAGGTTTGGACAAGTGCTTATGTGGCCCAAAGGAAAATCAATTGAAGATGCAATTGTCAATTGGTGAAGAAGGAGGATTATATAAACTCAAGGGACATTAAAAAACAACCCTTGTTCACGAGACCACTAGCCCAAGTGAATTATGGCGTAGGAGGATTGTTCACATAAACTACAAAGCACTACCCCATGTGAGAAAACTAGTAACATGTTTACCATATTTGAAGATCGATCATGAAGGAACTTGCAAAGGATGTGAAAGAGGAAAGAATATCAAGAATTGATTTCCGAAGAGTGAAACAAAGACTAAAGGTACACTGGAATTAATTAATTCACATGTATGTGGTCCAATTCCCTCCACATATTTGAGTGGTTATGAATATTATGTTACATTTATTGATGTCTATTGAAGAAATACATGGATATATTTCTTGAAAACAAAGGATGAAGTATTCAAAAAATTCAAGGAATTCAAAGCCTTGATAGAAAATCATTCAGAAAGAAGAATCAAGACACTCAGGACAAACAATGGTGGAGAATATACTTCAAAAGAGTTTGAATCCTTTTGTAAAGAAGCTGGAATAAAGAGGGAACTAACCACTCCCTGCAATCCTCAACATAATGGTGTTGCGAAAAGAAAGAAAATGACCATTATGGAAGCAATGAAGACAATGATACATGATCAAGATCTTTCATTGCATCTATGGGATGAAGCAACAAGAACAACAATTTATGTACATAATAGATTATCCCATAGTTTCCTTGGATTCAAGACTCCAAAAGAAATGTTCATAAGAAAGAAGCCTGAAGTGAGCCATCTCAAGATATTTGGTTTCCCAGTATATTTTCACATTCCAAAAGAAAAGAGAACCAAGTTGGACCCTTCCAAAAAGAAGGGAATATTTGTTGGATATTGTGAAGTCTCCAAAGCCTTCATAATATACATTCAAATATTCTATCACATGGAAATTAGTAGGGATGTCACATTTGATGAAGAATCATCTCTCAAGATATCCAGAAAGTGCCAACATGAAGAAGTATATGAAGAAGATGTACCTCCCAGAAATGTCGAAGTTGCACCCTCCACTGAAGAAGAAACATCAGAGGACCATGATATGATAGAACTTCAAGGACCCCTTACTATGAATATTGTTGGCAAGGGATTTTGGGTAAGGTAGTTTCCCAACATCGCGGATGTTGCACAAGGTCAAAGACACCGCACAATTGGAAAATGGCACGCAAGGAGGAAATAGAATATTTTATGTATTTTTGTGTCACCTTTTGTAATTTTGGACCGCATATCGTGGATGTTGGTCGTTATTTTGTAGAGCCAGTTAAGAAGTAGTTCGAGAGTAGTTAAGTGGACCACGAATGTAAAGGCGCAAGCCTATAAGTAGTTGATGAATTACAAATGTAAAGGGCTGCCTGGGAGAGCTTTTGGCTTGCTTTTTGCTAAAGATCTTTTTGAGCTTTTGGCCTGATATCACTTGGAGACTCTGTTTTGAGTTGGTTAATTTATGTATCTTGAATCTGGGGTTTTGCGAAGAAGTAATATGACATGACGAAGCATTGACCAGAACTAATGTCTCTTTTATTGTTTTCTTGTTTTAATGTCTTCTGCAATTTGGTTGTGAATGCACTATGTTTCTACAGCATGGATCTGTAAATGTTGCGATGTTTTTCTGTACTAAATGATGTTATTCTGTTAGATCTATTTGTGCATGATGATTATTATTGTAGTTCTAATATAATAATGCGATCTGATGAATGATGAATGCATTCGATTAATGTTTAAGTGGGATGAGTAGAGTGATTGAATAATGCCGTGCTAAGTGATAAGGTGATGCACATTGTCCTCCTTCATTCGGCAAAAAATTGGTTCCGTCGTCTCTCCCTCGAACATCTCGGGTGAGACTTCATCCGCTTTGTGGGTGTTGTTGGGAAGGGTAAAACCTGTCCGGACCGGTGCTCAGGGAGATCACAGTGGTTTGGGCGTCGACAGAGAGGGAACCCATGTCGACTGGATTTGTGTCAACAAATGGTTCCGTTGTTGAGACCATAGTTTGCGACTGGAGGGAATATATGTTGTGGCATCCGACATGACCGGAGATATAAGATTGGTTCGATCTGAAAATAAGGGAGTTTGTGGAGAAAGAGAATCAGAACCCTGGACTGACGATAGATTAGTGGTTGGAAGGTTTTTGCATGAAGGAAATCATGAGTACTTTTTCTCTGAGTTTTTGATTATTTTGTATGATTGGTTACCACGATCGACCTATCGCAAGGAAAACTTCCAAGGGGGTGAGACGACTACCTGGACCCCAGAATTGATCCAGTAACTGCAAGAATTAGATAACAAAGCGTCAAGAGCAGTTGAAGTTTGGCTCGACAACATATTGGAAGGATATATCACCGAGTTTGCAGTTGATATGACTGAATCATATAGCAAAGCAAAAAGGGAGTTCTTCAACAAAAAAAGAGGTAGGTTCCTGTTGTCTTTGTAATTGTCCATTAAAATGCTAATCTACGAAAAGGGCATACTGAAGATGCACCTAGAGTCGTAAAGTTCTGGTGTGCGGGTGCTGCGAGTATCACGGAGATGAGGGTTGGATGGAATGATAAAGGATAGATGGATGAAAGTTACAATGGGACTATGAGGGAAGCCAAGGAAGGAAGTGGTATTACGAGAGGAGGAGTGAGGTTTTGGCAAGAGAAGAGGCAAAGGACAAGAGAGAGTTCTACTGTGACCGAAACATGAGGCCATGAAGGAAGTCCACACAGGATGAAGTTACCCTATAGTGACAAAGAAGATGACCACACTACGCCTGAGCTAGAGAGAAGGTCTACCTAGAGTGACAACATACCCACACCTCCATGCACTGCGCCACACTTAGGGAGGAATATGAGCTCGACACCGCCGTGTCCTACTTGTCAACAACATTCTAATATTAGCGAATCATCAACTATAGGGAGAAGGATAATAATGGTGAGCGACAATGAAAAGTTACCATTGTTCCATGGAAATGGGACTGAAGATCCAGAACAATATTGGTTCTTATGTGAAGCTGTATGGACTATTAGATAAACTACGTATGATGAGGTTAAGAAAGGTCAGTTGACAATGACCCTTTGAGGTCGTGCACTTGACTAGTTCATGAAATTTGTACAAGTTCCTACAGGAGCTCCGCTGAAGACATTAGCTAAAGTAAGAAGAGGCCTGATTGAAGAATTCAGAAAACCGAAGTCTGAAGCGCAATACATTACAAAATTGAAGGAAATTAAGTAGTATCCCAATGAGACTGTTTGGGACTTTGATAAAAGATTCAAGACACTCATGGTACAAGTCAGCTTTGAGATGAGCAATATTCAACATAAATAATGGTTCATCCTGGCACTCCTAAATCAGATCAGGCTACCGTTGATGCAGCAAAAGATTGCGACATAGAGCAAGGCTCCTGAGATCGCCATGAAATTGGAAGCTTCTCTAGTGAGCAAGAATGCGATTGGGATGAATTAGATCAAGACATAGTTGGAAAACTTGGCACTCCAATTACAAGATATTAAGAAGGGTAAAGAACATCGCGAGGAGCTCTAGTGCACTTGATGTGGTGCAGATGGACATACTAAAGATAATCGTCCAGATTTCTAAAACTACCGGTTGGTAGGAGTGACAAACCCATTTCCTTGTGGCAGTGTGCCATGGTGCCATATTTGTCAAGTGTATGAACATCGACATGAAGAATGGGGATACATGAAAAAGATGGTAATGAAGTTGACGAACCTATAATATACATTTTATCGATCTATCGGACATGAAGATTAGGATTGCCGCGCATACGACCTACTCTAAGAAAGAACATATGACTCATATTATGTGAAGGGAGAGGTTCATCAAACGGTACAACAACCACAACCGCAGGTGGTACAACCACCACCTAAACCGCAATTTACACCTCATACACAACTGCAGATGTAGTTTGCAATGCAACCACAGTTACAATAGCAGTTTGCACCTCAGCTGCTAGTATAATCAGATGTAGATGGCTCTGCAGTAGCCATAGTATGTTCAACCACAACAGTATGTTCAGCAGTAGTCGAATCCCTCGTAGCAGTTCAATCAATCGTAGTACCAACAACAAGGAGGACTCCATGGAGGATTTTGAGGAGGACGAGGTGGAGGCTTCGGTCGAGGAGGAGGACGAGGTCGTAGACCTATCCAATGTTACAATTGTGGTGTATTTGGACAATATCAGAGAGATTTCCCACAATTGCAAGTGCACTATACATATTGTATCACTGTTGATCACACAGTTGAGAATTTTCCACAATTGATCGCAAAGTGGAAAGCAGGGAATGTGCCTCAATTACAGAACCAAAATCAGAATCAGTTGCAAAGTCATAATCAGTTGCAAAGTCAGAATCAGTTGTAAAATCAGAATCAGTTGCAGAATTAGAATCCGTTGCATAATCATAATCAAGTGTCAAACCAGAATCAGTTCGAGAACCATAATCAGTTTCAGAACAAGAATCAGAATGAAAATAAGAATGCGAATCACTGTTGGAGTAGGGTCCCACAGCTACAGAAGAAGCTGCTATTTTGGCGTATAGACAGTTTTGGCGGAGATATAAGAGGTAAAGCTACGACGCTGTATCAGGTTTCTAGCTACAGATCAGAGCCGGAAACCATTACTGTTGGGACAGAGAAGTTAAGGAAGACGACGGTACCTGAGCGGCTGAGAAGAGAGAGCTCACCCACTGCATTGAAGGCAGCGACGGAGACAAGAGGGTTCAGCTACCCTCATGAAGGAAAAGGAACGACGAGGCCGAGGTATTGAAGATGAAGTACAGAAAGGGAAGCAACGCCAATACCCATGGTCAACGCTGGGAAGCATGGAAGACTACAGGAAGCTGTGGTAAAGGGAAGTGGTGCATAGTACCCATGATCAGTGCCGGGAAGCATGGAAGACCGCATAGGAGATGTGGTGTGACGAAAAGCGGATACTTCAAGTACAGATATGTCGACTGTCACTAGTTAGGGTTTGGGGATTAATGTTGGGACAGGCTCATAGTGTTGTAATGGCGAAACCTTCAGGCCGCCTATAAAGGGATATCTTTTGTACTGTAAAAGGTTGGCACTTTGTTAGTTGTTTTCAGCTAGTTGTAATATAGGAGCTTGCTCTGGTTATGTTATTAGCAGTAGTATCTTACTGTAACCTGTAGTTGGCTCGTGAGCTTGTATGTAACAATCCCCAGGGATTGACAGAGAGGGAAGAGTATATTGTAAGAGAGACAATATAGAGATAGAGAAGAGATCTAAGAGAGAAGGGCTCCAGGCTATGTGCGGAGTTACCCAGAATATCTCTAGCTGCATATGCAGTGCAGCAGAACTGTGTTTACCTTCCCTGAGCAATAATAGAGAAACACAGTTCTGTGGACGTAACTCCCATCCTGGGGGTGAACCACGTTAAAACCTGTGTGTTATGTGATGAATGCTTATGGTTGTATTTGCTTACTGCTATCTATTATTTGTGCATGACTTTGTTACAGTAAGTGTATGTATGTGTTATTCAGTTCACAGCAATATAGAAGGATAAATATAAGTTGAAGTACTTTGGTATACTAGAGAAGAGCTTTTTTATATTCCTGTCAAGACCGTTACTAGTCGCAGTGTTAATCAGTCTTGTATGTTGAGTCCCGTGCATCGACACAAACAACGCTAAGTGCGCTGAGCCGCGGTGGTAGGATATCACAGGGAGGCGATATCGCACCAGCAGAGGAGTTGTGGTGCGCGATACCGTAGGTTAAGGAATTAGCATTGGTAAGAGAGAGAGAGACGTGTCGACCGGCGCGCGGTGATGCGATAAGGCTGGAGTCATCGCGGGTAAGTGAGAGTTGCGCAACGCAAGTAGAAGAGACCGCACGACACAGAGAAGAAATATCTCATGGTTAGAAGAGCTGCGAGTCACAAGTAGGATGCCGCAGAACCTGGTCCAAGACACTTGAGTACTTGGCCAACCCATTAGAGTCACTTTGGGTGAGACTTCAGGCCGCTCTGTGGTCTATCGCCGAAAGGGCCAGTGAGCTAGGGGTGTTGTTGGTTAATTATAGTAAACCTGGGTCTGCCCATAGCGACTAACAAATGGTTCCGTTGCCGGCTTTGAACAAGCAGAGCACTGATGTTCTGGTGGCGTCCTACTAGAGATGAACTCAACTAGTGAGTTGACTCTGACGTGAGAAAATTTGTTGAACGAGAGAACAGGAGTCCTAAACTGAGTACAGAGGCCTGGTTACAAAAACATATCTCTTTAGACCTGCATGCGATATTTTTTGCAACCTTTGGAGATGAGCTTTATGACTGGTTATCAAAGTTGACTGATACGAGCATATTCAAGAAGAAAAGAAACATTGTCTGGACACCGGAGCTGATTCAGACCGTGAAGAACCTTAATAATCCCATTACGAGAGCAGTGGACTTCTGTCTTGCGAGTGTGCTACAAGGGTTCGTCACAGAGTTTGCAGTCGACCAAAGAAAGAGCTTCAGCGAGGCTGAGCGCTACTTCTTCAAAGGCTATCATGGTAAGTACCTGAAATCTCTAAACTTGTCCATTAAGATGTTATTACATGAAAAAGGAACAATGGATCTAGTTTCAGATGAATAAGTAAAGATAGTAATGTCGCAAGAGATTGAAAGTGATTTTGATGACATTGGACGAACACGTAGTGGAAAGAAATACAAAGTAGATTTCAACTCTCCCATAGTTGAAAGCAGTCCAGATCATACTAGAGAATAGAGTCATAGTACCACAGAAAGACCAGAAGGGGGTATCCCTTACCACCCTTACACCCACCAGAAGCAGACCGGGACTCAGAACAATCCCGTAGGAACTCCATCCAGTAGCTCACAGACAGCACATACTACTTCCGCATCACCTCAACCTACATCACCGAGTGGTAGTAGCACAGCCAATCAACATCCACCACGTAGAAACATAATGGCAGATGATATGAAACTACCTACCTTTAAGGGTATATGAGCAGAGGACCCAGAACAGCATTGGTTTCTATGTGAAGCAGTATGGACCATTAACGGACTTAATGATGATAACACTAAACTTGTCCAGTTGGTTACTACACTTAGAGAATGAGCCTTAACATGGTACATGAAGTATACCGCTACACCTAGAACACTTGTCCAGGTCAGGACTGCCATGATCAAAGAGTTTAAGAAACCTAAGTCTGAGTCACAGTGTATCAAAGAGCTTAAGGACATCAAACAGTTACCTACAGAGTTAGTTTGGGACTTTGAATAGAAGTTCAAAGCCCTTATAGACCAAGTCAACTTTGAGTGTGTGCCAGAGCAGTATAAGGAGTGGTTTATTGTAGCACTGCTCCCTCACATCAGAGTGCCATTGATGCAGCAGAAAATCACTACTCAAGATGAAGCGCTGGAGATGGAAATGAAACTAGAGGCTTCACCTCTAGCAGAGACTAGTACAGGCATGACAACGCTACAGAACCAGTTGGCTAATCTTACGTTATAGTTGCATGAGCTTAAGAAAGGGAAAGAAGTAATGCAAGACATATGGTGCGTAAAGTGTAAAGCACAAGACCATACTAAAGACAAATGTCCAGTATTTGTGGAGTATATAGCGACAGGGGCTCCTAACCCCTTACCACAGACCCACGGGCCGTGGTGTGAAATATGCAAGATGCGAGGACATTTACCGCAGCAATGCCCTCTACTTCAGAAGTATGTGCAGACACCTAAGAACCTATATTGCATCTTTTGTAAGTCTGTAGGCCATGATGAACACGATTGCCGAGCCTATGACCTCATGGTCGGGAGTAAGCAAGACTTGTACATAGTCCAAACAGAGACACAGGGTCCTGCAACAGGACCATAGCATGATCCGGCTCAAGGAGGCCATGGAGGAGGATTCAGAGGACGAGGACATGGACCAGGCTTTGGCCATGGAGAAGGCTTTGGTCGTGGCCGTGGACCAGTTACTTGTTACAACTGTGGAGTTGTAGGACATTATGCAAGGGGCTGTCAGAGCCCCACTACCACATGTAACTACTGCAAATCTTATGATCACACTATAGAAGAATGCCCTACTTTGATAGCTAATATCAGAGAACCTAAGCCAGCAGTACATCAGAACATCCAGCTCATTACTGCTGAGCAAGAAGAACCAGAACCAAGAGTCAACATTGTGACTCGCAGTGGTTCTTCCACTAGTGGGACATCACAGGATATTCAAAAGAACACAGGACAGGAGTGGGTGCGCAGAGCTCCTAGCAAAGCAACACCACTTGACCTACAGAAGAATAAACAGACATTTCAGGAAGCCAAGACTTTCTTTGATGACCCTATGCAATCAGAATCGTAGGTACCGCCGTCTAGGGGCGTACCGCAGCATACACCTTGTGGCATTAGCCCTGTACAGATACCGCAGGCTACCACATCGGGAAGATGTGACGAGGATGAATCGACAGGAAGCGTACAATCCTTCCTGCACAGCTGCTTGAAACTTGTCAGAAATGAAAAAGCTATCGCAGAACTTCAGCGCATCATAGATCAGTGTCAGCAACCTTCTCTCTTAAGCAGTGCACAGTGCGCTGTTCATAGTATTATGGGCCATACAAGAACAGGAAGAGAGATGAATCTCACAGCACAGGTTGGAGAATTTGAAATGGATGAGGTAGTCCTAGATCTAGGATCAGAGGTAAATGTTCTGACTAAGCAGACATGGGAACATATGGGTAGCCCTAAGTTAGTCAGATCGCCTATCCATCTGAGATTAGTTAATCAATAGAAAGTATCACCACTGGGTCGATTACTGCAGGTGCCAATTGACATTGATGGAGTTAGCAGCTCTGCGGACTTTGAAGTTATAGAAATCATTGGTGATAGTAGACCATATCCAGCATTGCTAGGCATTGATTGGGTGATCGGTAACATGGCTGTTATCGACTTAAAGAGGAGACAAATGACCTTTGAAGATGCGCAGATCCGGGTCATCGCACTGCTGGATCCTCTTCAGGGTCCCAGATACATTGAACCTATCCATGCAGAGGAAGAGGCACGTAACGTGGACAGTCTCTATCAGATGACTGCGAACCAGAGCGACTACATCAATCCAACCACAGAAGGGAACATTAGTTGGTGATGCGATAGCTCATGTGCATCGGACTCGGATGTTGGTCTAGAGAACTGGCAGAACAGATTTTATGAAGTCTCAGTGCGCAGATGTGCGTACATGAATAAGTCACTGCGATGGATTGGCGCAGAGATCAGTGAGATTCCATCATTTCATGGTATAACAGATATCCAGGACTTTCTCATGCAGTTCGAACAACAAATTCCTCACAAGCAGAGGATCGCAGCTATGGACCTTGTAGTACGAGCCACACCTACAAGATGGTGGTATGCGCATAAAGAGAATATCGCATCATGGGATGATATTAAAAGGTTGATGGCGATCAGATTCTCTACCGACAGAGAGTATGTCCAACAGAAGTACACCGGAGAAAGTGACCCTAGGACACATATTCAGACATGCGAACAGAATTGGTTTTGACATTCCCGAGGATGAATGGGTTCACCGATTCTTCCACACTTTGGACACAGTTCCAAGGAACTGGTACACAGAGACTGAATTACGCAAGGGAATGACTACATGGTCACTTATGATAGACAACTTTCTACTCACCTTTGCTTTTGAATCTGAGTATCCAAGTGTTGATCAGGCCTTAGATGTAATAAAGAACAAGATATTTGATGAGTGTACCCTATCAGTACATACTCACCTGAGTGGGCCATCCAGTTAGCAGATGCGCTTGAGTGCTATAACTTTGAAGCAGAACCAGAGGAAGAGGATGACGATCCTTGCAACATCAACATTCCGGAGTCAGAAGGGACTCGCGATGTTGATGGACCGAAGCTAGAAATTCCAGCAATTCCAGAGCCCATCAAGACTAAAAATATCAATATTGGCACAGACACAGAACCAAAGTTTGCCTCTATTAGAGACTACTGGGATGATAAAACAGTCGGATAGATTGCAGATTTGCTACATGACTATCAGGACCTATTTCCCACCAAGTTCACAGAGATGAAGGGAATAGTTGGAGACCTGGGAGTAATGAGGATACCATTGAAGGAGGATGCCAGACCAGTCAAGCAGCGTCCTTATAGATTAAATACGTGCTACAAAGAAAAAGTTAAGGATGAGATCGATAAAATGCTAGCAGCAGGCATCATTGAGCCAGTTGAAGAAAGCGAATGGGTTAGCCCCATGGTAGTACAAGAAAAGAAAACCAAAGGAGACATCAGGATCTGTGTCGACCTGCGTAAACTCAACGATGCATCCCTCCATGATCCATTCCCGACACCTTTCACAGATGAAGTGCTAGACAATGTAGGAGGACAGGAGGTCTACTCCTTCACCGATGGATTTTCAGGCTATCACCAGATCAGCATCCATCCATAAGATCGATCTAAGACCATTTTTGCGACAGAATGGGGCTCATTCCAGTATACGGTAATGCCCTTCGGTCTTAAGAATGCACCAGCTATATTTTCTAGAGTAGTAGTTGCTGTATTTAAAGAATACATCCATAAATTCCTAGAAGTTTATTTTGATGATTGGACTGTATTTGGATTAATGGACAAGCACATAGGTGATTTAAGACTGATGTTAGAGAAATGTAGGCTGTACTAGATTTCTCTAAACTTGAAAAAATGTATATTCTGTGCACCATTTGGTATTTTGTTGGGTCACATTGTTTGCAGGCAAGGCTTGATGGTAGATCCCGCAAAGATTGCCATCATTGTAAATCTTCCAGCACCCAAGTCAGTCAAACAACTGAGAACAGTACTTGGTCATACCGGGTACTACAGAGAATTTATCAAGGGCTATGCAAAGATCACAGCGCCGATGGAAAAACTGTTAAAGAAAGATGTAAAATTCCTATGGAATGAGGAATGCCAGTAGAGTCTAGACACACTTAAAGAGAATATGGTTACAGCACCCATCTTAGTATTCCCAGACTAGACTAAGCCTTTTCATGTACATGTGGATGCATCTGGCATCGCACTAGGGATTGTTTTAACGCAACTAGGAGAAGGAGGTATTGATCACCCTATCGCATACTCCAGCAAAAAGCTATCGACGGCAGAAAAGAACTACACCACGACAGAAAGGGAAGGCTTAGCTATGGTGTACGCTCTACAGAAGTTCAGGCACTACTTGTTGGGTGCCCCGTTCAAGATGTTTACTGACCATTCCGCATTGAAGTACCTGGTCAATAAGCCAGTGTTAGGGGGAAGAATCTGCAGATGGTTACTCTTATTTTAGGAATATGATTTTGAAATCATTGTGAAACCAGGAAAATTGAATGCTGGACCTGACCATCTGTCGCAGATAGATTTAGGAGAAGAGCCAAGTAACCTAGAGGACAATTTGCTAGACGCACAGCTGTTTTCTATTTAGATCGCAGATGAGTATTATGCTGATATCATTCACTTTCTCACTACAGGACTGGCACCTGTTGAGTTTACTAAGCAGCAAAAGAAGTAGTTGGTTGTTAAAGCAGCAGACTTCACTCTGATCGCAGGACAGCTATACAAGCTAGGTCCAGATGAGGCCCTGCACAGATGCGTGATGCCGCACGAAAAAGAGGCTATTATCAAAGAGGCACATTCAGGTACCGCAGGAGGTCATTTCGCAGGAAAGCCGACTGCACAGAAAATCCTAGCCGCAGGATTATGGTGGCCTACATTGCACAAAGACACCAAGGACTTTTGCAGATGCTGCGATATCTGCCAGAGGGTAGGAAAACTGTCACGATGTGATGAAATGCTACTGCGACCTCAGATTACGCTGCGCGCATTTGACAAGTGGGATATAGACTTTGTGGGTCCTATCAACCCACCAGGGAAACAAACTGGTGCATGATATATCATCACTGGAATAGAGTATCTCACTAGGTGGGTAGAGGCCAAAGCAGTAAGAAATTGTGATGCTACTACAGCCGCAGAGTTCCTTTCTGAGAGCATCATCCGTAGATTTGGATGCCCAGTAATTTTGATGAGTGACCAAGGCACACACTTCTTGAATCGCACCATTGAAGCCTTGACAGAAGAATTCCAGATAGAGCACTATAAGAGCACTCCCTACCATCCACAAGCTAATGGTATGGTGGAGGCCTTTAAAAAGATTTTAGAAAATGCTCTTACCAAGATCTGCAACAGTCAAAGAAATGATTGGGACCTAAGGGTTAATGCTGTATTATGGGTTTACAGGACTACATGCAAGAAGCTTACAGGACATACACCTTTCAGCTTGGTGTATGGACAAGAGGCTGTTATGCCTATGGAGTATATTCTTCCCAGTTTCAGAATTGCTCAGATCACTGGAATGGTTGATATAGACACGATGAATGAAAGGCTAGCGCAGTTGCTTGCCCAAGAGGAAGACAGATTCATCGCAGGCTTTCACCAGAAAGTGCAGAAGGCACGAGAAAAAGCTTGGCATGACAGACACATTAAGAGTAAGACTTTCCAGATCGGAGACCTAGTACTCCTCTATGACAGTAAATTCATTAAGTTTCCAGGGAAGTTCAAGACGCATTGGCTAGGTCCATATCTGATATAGCAGGTTACAGAGGGAGGTGCCGTTCAGCTCAACAAATTGAATGGGGAGCTTCTTCCCACATTGATTAATGGCAGTAGGATTAAGCTCTATAGTGATAGCCACTCCACCTCTCAGCCCTAGCAGAGACAGTGTGAGAAGGGTGCAGATGTCCAATGTAGTTGAAAGGAGACATCGCATCGGGAATTAGTCTACACCGGCAGGCATTCTAAGTATGAGGAATCGCATAAGGATGGTTCATGCAAAAAAAAAAACACTTGTTTGTTTTGCACAGATGATGCGGTGTGTCATCTCAGCAATGCGATGTTTCTCCGTGCCACGTATCCAGTTTTGCAACCGACAAAGGGCCAGTCAAGTCGCCTTCTGACAGGTAGTTAATGAGGAAATGACCGGTATACCTTACCGTAGATTTGGCAGCAGCGCAATTAAGTTTCCAGATTTGGAAAATCTTCGACGAGACCGACGCCTATACATACACGCTTCGAGGGAAATGTGATCGGCTCTCAGCATTTATTAAGGATTGGGATGACGGGTATGGTCTCGTCTAGGCAATTATTACGCTCGACGGGTTCAACCTAGATGACCGTTGCGTCTAGGACTATCACCTTTGCCATAAAGGCAGAAATTATTCAATTGGGAGGGTTACATTTCCAAAAACTCGAGAGCTACAGAGTAAGCTATTAAGTTTTCCCTGTGCAGAGCTAATTCCGTTACAGAGTGCTGTGACTGCCAGAGTTCGAAGCCATTGCACGCCCAGGATATTCAACCAAGTGGGTTCTGTCCGAGGACGAACCTATAGAAGTCATTTTGAGAAGGTTTAAGCATGACGGCCTCAGAGGTGTCATGGCGATGCCGCCCAAGCTTGTGAAATTAGATGCATCATAGGTTAGAAAGCCGCCTTGGATGAAGAGTCCAGTGCTGGATGTCGAAGATGTCATCAAAAGCTCTGTGAAAGAGACGAAGAAAGACGAGCCAATCACTGAAGATAAGAAAGCAGAGCAGAAGAATGATGAGAAGAAATCTCCCATCAGAAAGAAGGTAAAAAGGAGAAAAAGACGGCAACGGGAGAAGGCCGCTGACCTATCTGATTAGCTAAGAGAAGAACAAGAGCTTGCCGAGGCAAAGAAGCAGAAATTTGAAGATCAGAGGCAGCGTGAATACCTGGAGCGATTTGCTGAGAAAAAAAATGGAGAAGAACAGCAAATCTAGCAAGAAGAACTCCAGCATGCAGACAAAGGCTTGTTCTCGGAATGGAATTCATGGTTTGTATCATGCGCATATGAAAGGTTTCAGACCGAGTGAAGTGTGCTGTGAAGGCAGGAAGATACAGATTTATATCTTCCTTATAGCACGAGCTCTAGTATAGATAGAGAGGAGTTCTCATGATACCAGGGATTTGAATCCTTATAGTAACGCCTTGCAAGCGACGGAACTGTGAACACAACAAGAATGAAAAATAAGAGAGCCCTACGAACTAAGCAAAGCTTGACTCAGCACGAGAGCATGTTGAGGTGATGCAGAACAAAGTCGCAGGACTTTGAGACAAGTTGCAACGGACTTCGCAGGAAGCCAAAGAGAAGCTACAGCAGGAGAAGCCCGCTGGTAGTGGCTCAAGGTAGTGGCTCGAGGGAGAGCCACAAGTAAGTGTTAGGGGACTGTTGGAGTAGGGTCCCGCAGCTATAGAAGAAGCTGCTATTTTGGCGTATAGACAGTTTTGGCAGAGATATAAGAGGTAAATCTATGACGCTGTAGCAGGTTTCTAGCTATAGATCAGAGCCGGAAACCATTATTGTTGGGATAGAGAAGTCAAGGAAGACGACGGTACCTGAGCGACCGAGAAGAGAGAGCTCACCCACTGCATTGAAGGCAGCGACGGAGACAAGAGGGTTCAACTACCCTCATAAAGGAAAAGGAGCGACGAGGTTGAGGTATTGAAGACAAAGTATAGAAAGGGAAGCAGCACTGGTACCCATGGTCAGCGCTGGGAAGCATGGAAGACTGCAGGAAGCTGTGGTAAAGGGAAGCGGTGCATAGTACCCATGATCAGTGCTGGGAAGCATGGAAGACCGCAGAGGAGCTGTGGTGTGATGGAAAGCGGCTACTTCAAGTACAGATATGTTGACTGTCACTAGTTAGGGTTTGGGGATTACTGTTGGGACATGCCCATAGTGTTGTAATGGCGAGACCTTCGTGACGCCTATAAAGGGATATATTTTGTATTGTAAAAGGTTGGCATTTTTTTAGCTGTTTTCAGCTAGTTGTAATATAGGAGCTTGCTCTGGTTATGTTATTAGCAGTAGTATCTTACTGTAACCTGTAGCTGGCTCATGAGCTTGTATGTAACAATCCACAGGGATTGACAAAGAGGGAAGAGTATATTGTAAGAGAGACAATATAGAGATAGAGAAGAGATCTAAGAGAGAAGGGATCCAGGCTGTGTACGGAGTTACCCAAAACATCTCTAGCTACATATGCAGTGTAGCAGAACTGTGTTTACCTTCCTTGAGCAATAATAGAGAAACACAGTTCTGTGGACGTAACTCCCATCCTGGGGGTGAACCACGTTAAAACCTGCGTGTTATGTGATGAATGCTTATGGTTGTATTTGC
The DNA here is from genome assembly GCA_001517045.1 of Pseudotsuga menziesii. Lineage (NCBI taxonomy): Eukaryota > Viridiplantae > Streptophyta > Pinopsida > Pinales > Pinaceae > Pseudotsuga > Pseudotsuga menziesii. The sequence continues at coordinate 292,766 of LPNX010299476.1, forward strand.
TTACTGCTATCTGTTATTTGCACATGACTTTATTATAGCAAGTGTATGTATGTGTTATTCAGTTCACAGCAATATAGAAGGATAAATATAAGTTGAAGTCCTTTGGTATACTAGAGAAGAGCTTGTTTATATTCCTGTCAAGACCGTTACTAGTCATAGTGTTAATCAGTCTTGTATGTTGAGTCCCGCGCATCGACACAAACAACGCTAAGTGCACTGAGCCGCGGTGGTAGGATATCACAGGGAGGCGATATCGCACCAGCAGAGGAGCTGTGGTGCGCGATACCACAGGTTAAGGACTTAGCATTGGTAAGAGAGAGAGAGACATGTCGACCGATGCGCGGCGATGCAATAAGGCTGGAGTCATCGCGGGTAAGTGAGAGTTGTGTGCCGTCAGTAGAAGAGATCACGCGACGTAGAGAAGAAAGATCTCGCGGTTAGAAGAGTTGCGAGTCGCAGTAGGATGCCCCAGAACCTGGTCCAAGACATTTGAGTACTTGGCCAACCCATTAGAGTCACTTCGGATGAGACTTCAGGCCGCTCCGCGGTCTGTCGCCAAAATGGCCAGTGAGCTAGGGGTGTTGTTGGTTAATTATAGTAAACCTGGGTCTACCCATAGCGACCAACAATCACCCTATGAATCCACCAATGAACCAGAACCACGGACCGACAGTTGCGACGATTTCTACAAAACCTAGAACGTAAGATGCCGATGTCACTGTTATTACTTGTGGTCGAGCGATGACGGGAGAGGATAGCTCGCATCCAATGATTCAACTGGCTGGAAAGAAAAAAATTCAATTCAATATTGACATCGAGAAAGACACATTTTTTGAAGCACATGACGTACTAGGAAGAAATCATGGTAAGTAACCTATATACAAAACGTCGACTACTTTTGATTCAAGTTCAGTTGCAAGACCATCGCGGCAGCATGGTATCTTGCAACAGTTTTTTGAAAGTTGTATGTTGTTAGCGAGAGATCCTGATGCTCTTGCTGAGATTGAGAGTCTATTGCATCACCTAGCAAAGGGACGGAAAGAGTCCGCGTTGAAATCTTTACATAAGAAGAAGACTGGAAAAGAGATGCTCATGAATACTCAGATTGATGATTATGACGTAGATTCAGTTATTCTGGATAGAGGCTCAGATGCCAATATTTTAACAAGGTAGACATGGAAAAATTGGGGATCCCAAAATTGGCTTGGTCCCTTGTACTATTGCAACTGGATAATCGGGCCAGAGTAACACTGATTGGGAGGGTGCCACACCTTGCAGTAGAAGTCGAAGGAATGAAAAACTTCGTGGACTTTGATGTAATTGATGTTGTTTATGGTGGAAGTTCCTATACCATGTTGTTGGGGGTCATATGGGACAATGATAGTATGGCAGTAATCAATTTTAAGAAGTGAGTTATGAATTTCAAGAACCGTGACATCGGGGTCATTGCCTCAATGGACCCTACTGAAGGCCGAAGATATGTCGAGCCAGTAAGGGACAAAGCTGAAAAAGGGATGGGATCATGCACACAATATCTCAGAGGATTATATCCATCCGACAGTCAAGGGCGAGCTGGGTTGGTGTAGTTCTAGCTATGCATATTTTGAATCTAACGATGCGCTAAAAAATTGGCAAACTCGCATGCATGACGATGACCTGCAAAATATCAATATTCCATAAATGGAAGGGAGTTGGGATGTCACAGCACCTAATGTGCCAATAGATCCGATGAGTCAGCCATTAAAGATTAGGAAGTTCAACATTGGGACAGAATAGAATCCCAAGTTTGCAAATATTGGGGACTACTGGGATGGATAAACCATGGAAAAAATCACAGATTTGTTGCATGAATTCCAAGATATGTTTTTGACCAAGTTTTATGAGATGAAAGGGATAGTAGGAGATTTAGGAGAGATGAAAATCCCATTGAAGCCAGATGCAAAACCGGTAAGGCAGCGACCCTATCGACTAAATCCGAGATATAAGGAGAGGGTCAAAGCAGAGCTTGACAGAATGGTAGATGCTGGGATAATAGAGCCGGTCGAAGAATTATAATGGATCAGTCCTATGGTGGTCCAAGACAAGAAGACTAGTGAGGTGCGAATTTGTGTTGACCTCAAAAAATTGAACGATGCATGTCTGCACAATCCATTTTTGACACCTTTTACTAATGAAGTGTTAGAAGGAGTGGGAGGTCAATAAATGTACTCCTTCACGGATATATTTTTAGGCTATCACCAGATCATAATTGCGAAGTAGGATCACCACAAGACAACATTCGTTACCGAATGGGATTATTTCTAGTATACCGTGATGCCGTTTGGGTTGAATAATGCACCTGTGATATTTTCCAGGGTTGTTGTCACTGCATTCAAGGATTTTATTTAGAAAATTTTGCAAGTATACATGGATGGATGACTTGACCATGTATGGATTGATCAAGGATCACTTGGAAAACCTACGACTGATGCTGGAGCGATGTCAACAACATCAAATCGCACTGAATTCAAAGAAGTGTATTTTTTGTGCACCATTTGGGATGCTCTTGGGACACATTGTGTGCAAGCAAGGATTGTTGGTAGATTGTGCAAAGATTGCACTGATTTTGAGTTTGCCACCACCAACAAATGTCAGGAAATTGAGAGCGACACTAGGACATATGGGATACTATCAAAAGTTTATTCATGGGTATGCAATGATTACAAATCCTATGGAGCGGTTACTGAAGAAGGATGCGCTCTTTGTATGGAGTCTAGAGTGTCAGTAAAGTTTCAAGACATTAAAGGAGAAGATGGCATCTACGCCAATCTTAGTTTTCCTTGACTGGAATAAGGAATTCCATGTCCACGTGGATGCACCATCCGTTGCGCTAGGAGTGGTGTTGGCCCAACCAGGAGAGGGATATTTGGATCATCCAATCGCTTTCACTAGTCAGAAGCTATCATCTGTAGAGAAAAACTACACCACCACAGAGAGAGAAGGTCTGGAGATAGTATATGCGCTGCAAAAATTTAGGGACTACATATTGGTTAGTCATTTCAATATGTTACTTACCATTTTGCATTGAAGTACCTGGTCAATAAGCCTGTGTTGGGGGGGAAGACATGTCGCTAGCTACTTCTCTTTCAGGAGTTTGATTTTGAGATCATTGTGAAGCTGGGTCGCTTAAATGCGGGCCCAAATCACTTATCGATAAATGAGACAAGTGAGGAACCTACAAAATTGCAGACAAGTTGCCAGATGCACAACTATTCAGAGTTTACATGGTGGATGACCATTACATAAACGTAGTCTAGTTTCTGGAGATGGGAACTACACCAGAGGAGCTGAATACGAGCCAAAAGAAGCAGTTGGTTGTTAAGGAAGTAGATTTACAGGACATATCACTGGATATCAATGTGATATCTACACAGAGGTTGGTACATATGCAACATGTCTCCAACCAGGAGTAGGCAGACATGAAGAAGATCATCGACGATTAGTTTTTGCGAATGCAAGAGAAGGAAAAAGTTTCTGCCCAGAAAGAGATTGAAGTGCTAACAAAGGAACAAACGGATTTAAAGGCAAAGAGTGCTACAGATATTATAGAGCTAAAGAAAGAGCAAGATCACCTATTCATCAAGAAGGTGCACCTCTAGGATAGCAGAGGGCAGTTGCAAGAGGCAGTTTCTGACGCCTTCCAGTATGTACTTGAGAGCACTGTAGAACTAGATGCAGTAGAAAGAGAAAAATGATTAGGAGTGGCCATCTCATAGTTGTAGCGTGATAATTCAAAGTTGACTGCTCTGGTGAATCCAAACATGCTATAGGAGTAGGTCATAGAAAGGAAAAGAGCCAATGAGGACGTGGCGATAGAACTGGAGGAGATGGAAAAGGAAGCAAAGAGGGTCACAGAAGCGACTACGCAATTTTGGGGTAGTGTAGTCCAAGATGGGTAGTTAGAGGTACTAACCAAGTAGTTGCAGGAGGTAGAGGGGAAAATAGTGACACTGAAGACAACATTGAGAGAAATGCCACTAGTTGTGCAGGTCACCAGGTCTGCGGAGTTGAAGGAGTTGTAATGGCACATTGGGAAGGCAAGGGAAAGATAGTAGAAGCGGGGTGACCAATTAGACGAGTTCCAACATCTTGGCGCAAAACTTTCTGCTAAGGCAGTTGCTGCATTGGAGGCTATGCAGGAGGGAAAGAAGGAGGTTGTATAGAAAATGATTGAGCATCCATTTCCGCACGACTTGAAAGGGAGCCAAAAAATTGCTAAGAAGGTAAAAGTGCAAGTCAGCGAGATTACTTAGCAATACAGTGATTTCCAGCAGAAGATCAACGAATACACTTTGTCCTGCTGACATGGCTCGAAGGCGAGCCATAAGATTGTGTTGGGGGCCTGTTGGGAAGGGGTTTTGGGTAAGGTAGTTGCATAGCATCGTGGATGTTGCGCAAGGTCAAATACGCCGCACAAGTGGAAAATGGCGTGCAAGGCGGAAATATAATATTTTATGCATTTTTATGTCACATTTTGTAATTTTGAAGCGCATATCATGGATGTTGGTAATTATTTTGTAGAGTCAGTTAAGAATTAGTTAGAGAGTAGTTAAGTGGACCATGAATGTAAAGGCGCAAGCCTATAAGTAGTTGATGAATTGCAAATGTAAAGGGATGGATGAGAGAGCTTTTGGATTTCTTTTTTCCAAATATCTTTTGAGCTTTTGGCCTGATATCACTTGGAGACTCTGTTTTAAGCTGGTTAATTTGTGTATCTTGAATCTGGGGTTTTCTGCAGAAGTAATATGACATGACAGAGGATTGACCAGAACTATTGTCTCTTTTACCGTTTTCCTGTTTTAATGTCTTCTGCAATTTGGTTGTGAATGCATTATGTTTCTGTGACATCGATTTGTAAATGATGCATTGTTTTCATATGCTAAATGATGTTATTCTATTAGATTTGTTTGCGCATCATGATGATTATTATAGTTTTGATGTAATAATGGGATTTGTTGAATGATGAATGCATTTGGTTAATGTTTAAGTGGGAAGAGTAGAGTGATTGAATAATGTTGCATTAAGTGACACATTGTCCTCCTTCATTCAGCGGAAACTTGGTTTCATTAGCTCTCCCTTGAACATTTCGGGTGAGACTTCATCCACTTTGCGGGTGTTGCAGGGCAGGGTAAAATTTGTCTAGGCCGGTGCTTAGGAGATCGCGGTGGTCTGGGTGTCGACAAAGAGGAACCCCTGTCGAATGGGTTTGTGTCAACAAATATATCATGAAAGAGAAAGCCTGCTTGGATAAGAGAAATCATACAAGAAGCAGAGAAGTATCGAGCTCCATAAGGCTCCACAAGAATGAGCAAGAGATCAAAGCCATTTTCTAGTTATATAGCTTTGATGTGTGATCTTCTAGATCAATAACCTACTATTTATGAAGAATTTGTATAGAAGAAAGAATGGGTAGAAGCAATGAAGGAAGGATACCAATGAACAATGAAGAATGATGTTTTGGATATAGTTCCCAAACCATAAGGCAAGAGTGTGGTATATTCCAAGTGGATCTACAAGATAACACATGTAACTTATTGAAGTTTTGATAAATACAAGACAAGGTTTGTGGCTAGAGGGTTCTCTTAGAAAGAGGGAATTGATTATTAAGAGACATTTGCGCTAGTAGCAAGGTACACTTCCATTAGAACCATCATGGCACTTGCATCCATGATGAAGTGAAGTTTACACTAGATGGATGCGAAGAAAACCTTCCTAAATGGTGTTATTGAGGAAGAAGTGTACATAGAACAACCACAAGGATTTGAAGTTAAAGACAGATGGACTCATGCATGTAAGTTGAAGAAGGCTCTATATAGACTGAAGAAATATCCTAGAGCTTGGTATGGATGATTTATTTTTGACAGGAAATGAGAAACAGATTGTAGAGTTCAAGAAGAATCTCACTGAATAATTTGAGATGAAAGAACTTGGATTGATACACTATTTTCTAGATCTAGAAGTATGGCAGAGCCTAGAAGGAATATTTCTCAACCAGTGAAAGTATGTTGTGGAAATATTAAATCAATTTGATATGTTGGATTGTAAATCCATGCCCACACCCATGAATACCAACCTAAAGTTGTTATCTGATGAATCATCAGAGTTAGTGGGTGTGACTCAGTACATACATATTATTGGGTCATTGATGTATCTGATTAATTCCAGTCCAGATATATGCTTTGTTGTGAATACCCCGAGTTAATATCTATTTAAACCTAGACGTGTTCACCTGATAGCTACAAAGCATGTGATGAGGTACCTAAGAGGTAAGATAGATTTTGATCTATACTATGTTGGACATAATGATTATAGATTATATGGTTATACAGATGCATATTGGGCTATAAGTTCCTTAGACAGGAAGAGCACCTCAGGTGGATGTTATTGTCTAGAATTTTCCATGATCTCATGGTTTAGCATGAAGAAGTCAAGTGTTTCTCTTAACACAGCTGAAGCAGAGTATATAGCAGCTTGTTCTGCTAGTTGTGAATCCATATGGGTTTAGAAGTTGATTTCAGGTCTATTTGACCTGGATTTAGATACCACGATGATTCTATGTGACAAATAGAGTTGTATAAAGATGAAGGAGAACCCAATTTTCCATCAAAAATCAAAGCACATAGAAATCCTGTATTTTTACATATGGGATATGGTACATAACAAAGCTATAAAGATCCAGTATGTGAGTATCGATGAGCAAGTTGATGATGTGTTGACCAAGCATTTGTCTCAAGTAAAGTTTGAATACTTTCATGACAAGCTTGGTGTGGTTTGAAAGGACCTTCTTCTTAAGGAGGAGAAGTGATGATGATGTTGTAGACCTTCCTTGTAAGGAAGAGCAGTGATGATGATGTTGCAGAGCCTCCTCGAAAGGGGTATTTGGTTGATGATATTGTAGACCCTCCTCGAAAGGGGGAGCAGTTTGATGATGTTGTAGACCCTCCTTGAAAGGGGGAGAAGGTTGATGATGTTGCAGACCCTTCTAGAAAGGGGTAGTAGGTTTATGATGTTGCAGTGGGATTGTATCATCCCTGGACATTATCCATAAAGTGATCCATAGACTTTTGACTCCATGTTGTAGTGGGATTGCATCATCCTTGGAATTATGTGCTAAAGTGATAGGGACTGATCATCATGTAATTGGATCCGAATAGTTTTTTCTCCCAGAGGTGGTAGGATTGCATCATCCTTGGACTTATGTCCTAAAGTGATAGGGATTAATCATCCCGTAATTGGATCTACAACCTTTTTTCTCCGTGAGGTAGTAGGATTGCATCATATTTGGACTTATGTCCTAAAGTGATAGGGATTAATCATCTCGTAATTGGATCCACAAACTTTTGTCTTCGTGAGGTGGTAGGATTGCATCATCCTTGGACTTGTGTCCTAAATTAATAGGGATTGGTCATCCTGTAATTGGATCCATACACTTTTGTCTCCATGAGGTGGTAGGATTGCATCATCCTTGGACTTATGTTCTAAAGTGATAGGGATTGATCATCTCATAATTGGATCAATATACTTTTGTCTTTGTGAGCTGATAGGATTGCATCATCCTTTGACTTATGCCCTAAAGTGATAGGGATTGATCATCCCGTATTTGGATCCACAGACTTTTGTCTCCATGTTGTGGATAGGATTGCATCATCCTTGGACTTATGTCATAAAGTGATAGGGGTTGATCAACCCGTAATTGGATCATGTGTCTTGCAAGTTATGTTTCTACTGATGATTATGTTGCGGATCAAAAGATCAATTTTTTTTGCAGATGATCGAGTGATCGAGTGTTGCAGAAGATGAAGATCAAAGATGAAGACTCAGTGATGTAGAACATGATGCTCCAGTACTGAAGATGTTGAAGATGTTCCAGTAACTATTCCAGTTGCTGATGATTGTTGAAAAATTCCAATGACATGTAGATGTATCACCTTGATGTTATTGAAGATTCTCTCTCTCCCTACTCCTACAATTTATGTTGTTGTTGTCAGTAGAATACCCTTCTCGTTAAGGGGGGGTGTTGAAATATTGTAGCTTCAAAGAATATTCTAAATGTATTTTATTGTTGTAATCTATCGGAGATGTTTTATTCCTCTGTCGGGATGTTATTATTATATTTGGTCATCATAGAGTTATGAGGTAACACCTTTGTTGTAATTTGGGTAAATAGAACCCTCCATAGATAATATTGTATTGTTTTGTGTCTTCCTAGGTGAAGTCATCCGATTAAGTTTATTGGGGCCAACCTGTTAGGGAAAATATCAAGTGGAAGATAGAATATAAATAGAGGAGGTGTGTTCCTCATTTGAACATAGACACTCGCTTGTGTATAATGCATCGGAGAGAGAGAGAGAGAGAGAGAGATCTACAAGGATAATGAGCACTTGTTTGGGGTTTTATATTTGTACTTTTGATACATCTATATAGAGGAATTTTTTATGGGTTTTCTTCCCCTAGGGGGTTTCCCAGGATAAATTTGTGTTTATCTTGTGATTGTGTTTCTTTCAATGATCCTGCATATGCTATTGTTGTGAAATTGAATTTAATACTAATAATATCTAGCTCAACATATGGAATCTTAACATCAATGAACACTATAAATAATTATATTTTATTTGACAAGTATAGATTAACCAAACTTCACAATAAATATAAGAACCAACATAGATCCATCTAAAAAGGTGATCTACCAAACACCGAGAGGGATAAAATATGTTGAGGTACAAACCTATTTTTAGAGTGGAAATGTTGAAGAAGTGTGTAATAAAATGTTTATGGTTTTAAATTATCTAATTTGTGTAGTTTTATACATATGTTGTTCTAAATATTTTAAATATATTTTGAGTCAACATGTTATTTTTTATAATATTTTATTATTTTTTATAAGGACACATGTCAACTCTAGGATAACCGCAGAAGGATTTACACATCTCCCCCTACTAGGTTGTAGAATGTGCCTCTTTGGCCGAATAAATATTTTAAATTTAATTTGAGCCGACATGTTATTTTTTTATAATATTTTATTATTTTTTATAAGGACTCTGTGTTAGCTTTAGGATAAGCACGAAAGGAGTTACACACCTCCCCCCTACTAGGTTGTAGAATGTGCCTATTCAACGTAGTAAGATACTGGATTCAATAATGAGATAATAAATCCAAATCAAGGTAGCAATCAAGTTTCTTTCCTCTTGTAACATAAGAAATTATTGCATAAATTAAAAAAAAAAAATGTGTTAATGTTCAAAGTGATGTGAAATTAATTCAAACCAAAGAGAGTGCAACCATCCAAGCTTGAGATATGTAAGAGTGATGAGAATTGGATGCGTAAGCAATACATTACATGCCGCCCCCCCCCCCCCCCCCCCCCTGACAAAAAAAAAATGGTAAAATTATTTAAACATACCTAGAAGTCTAGCAATGTAGCATCACTAGTACCGATTCACCAGGACATCAAATCTTGTTGGTGAACGCTTGTCAATTGTCACAATAGACTATAGGTATGTATATGAGATGGAGAGGAAATGAAATGACATCAATCTTTAGCACACGCCATGCACGTCATGGAATGGAGCCTTTCAAAGTTGCAACTCATTGTGTGTATCGTTGTGCATCTAATTCTTTGCAATGTGCCCTTTAAATAACACTAGAACCCCAAAATAAGTTTGTAAAATTGCTAATGGTGGAATTCAAAGTTTGGATAGAAAGTTATAGCCTTGATCAATTAAAAGCTTGGGGCTCTAGGATTGAAATCCTCATTTTCTAGTCTTGTTTGTTTTGTATGAGCAATTCAGTGAATTGGCAATGGTAGGAAATTTATGATTTAACATGAAAATAATTAATGTGCTACCTACAATTATAGCTATAGGACCATATGTATTGCATCACAATGTGCATGGAGAAGAGTGACGAGCATGCCCAATGACATTACTGCATCAACATGGTTAGCGATTCAATTATGAGAAATCCCACCATCCACAATTTCAACCACATTAGCACAAAATTGGAAGAGATCGAGGCCTCCATGCGTTCAGGATGGCATGGAATGGATAAGTTGGATAAATGCTGCTACGAAATTCTTGACTATTGAACAGGTGGAAGTTGGAACTAGAGGTCACAAATTGCAATTGATGTCTTATGACTAGATATCCATGTTACTAAGGAATTCCAACCAATTATATACGATTATATGGCTTGGTTTACAATTCTCTGGCTTACTTTTATCTTCCATATTATTATCCAATTATTTCCCCTTCTTTTTCGAAAATATTGAAATTGAGGATCAAATATAAATATGAGTAGAAGCTGCTAATTCACATATACACTATCGATTTATTTCTGATTGAGGTAAGTATTCGAATGAATCCTTAATTAGTAAGTTAAGTCATCTATTTTTACAGAGGGGTGATCCCACTAGCCACCCAATTTATTTTGTTAGCTAGGTCAACTTCACATACTCATAGAGGACCTTCATGAGATTTTAGTGGAAATGAACACTAGTAAAATGCAATATTGATGAAGAAACAAGTAGCTCCCATCGTGGATTTTAAGGAAAGTTGCCAATAAAAAATGAGTGGATGGTGACTTGGGAGGAGACATAGGCCAGTAATAATGAGATGCTAAATTTTTAAGATAATTGTCTCATGTTTTTTTTATAGATAAATTATGTATATAACATTGGAGGCACTTCCTCTAGTACTAGGTAAACCATGAGTTCAATGGAAAATTTGGCGATTTGATCATATTCAATAGATTATCTCCTTTGGCGTAAATAAGTACACACATGTAAATAAGAAGAAAATTATATAATTTCATGTATTTATAATACGGGTTTTTGGGGGTTTTGACCTAATGATTGCAAACGAGTGCGTACTGCGTATACTAGCTTACTTTATCTTCCATTTGTGTGGAGACCTAACTTCTTAAGACTCATCAATAATGATATTTCCAAATTCCAATATTTTGGATAGTGAGCTTAATCTTTGAAGGTCAATCGATGTCATAGTTCCTATAGGATCATAATATGTTTTTTTATTTGTGTTAGAGGATTTTAATGGTAGGTAGGTCAATTGAGAAACTTCATAACTTATGAATTTAAACACACTATGAAATTTATATTGATGGGTAGTTTAAAATATTACTATTCTTTTGAAATGATGTTATAATTTGTGTCCTTAATTGGAAGTGTAAAAATAACATTTTGAATTTTTTTTGAAAGGCAATTTTAACTTTGCACTTCTAGGTCATCTCAGAACCCTCTAGAAGCTCTAAGAAGGGTTGAATTTTGAACATTGATAACAACCCAAACGATTGAATATTTCAAGAATTTAAATAATAATACATAATATGGATCATAATAACCTAATTCATTGGATATTTCGAGAAATAAAAACTAAAACTATATTAAATTGAAACCCAACTCGTTAAACTAAGAAATGGTTTCCTTATTTTTTTGGTTTAAATAACAAGGTAAAACCATAAAATTCCACCAAATGAGATTTTGATAATAAAAATAAAAATAACTAAAACAATTTACATTATGTTATAATCTCGGTTCAGAAAAAATATATACACATACTATTAATCCAAGTTTTTTTTCATATACTAAATATCTAGTTCTCTAGGTGCCTTGTACATATGGGCATGTGGTTTGATCCCAGGTGGGGACGACCCTAGACAACAACCCCAACCACCTATCCTACACGAGGCCCTCTATGTACATATATTATTAATCCGAGTTGTAGGCCAAAACATGAATGCACGAGTTTGAATAAGGCAATCTATAACAATACATTCTATTTATGAACCTAAAACTTGAATAAAGGGTAGATAGGTAAGTCTTCATGGAATGAAGTAAACAAGCTAAAAATGAGTTGAAATGAAAAGATGAACACTATTTTATCTTGGTTATGAATAAAAAATAAAACCCGAGTTTCTTTGCCTCTATACAGATGCAAACAAGCCACGATAAGTAGTGTTTGTTTACTAGGTAATTCACATCATGATCATGTTTTCTAGATGAAACCCCTATCATGATGCTATAATCCTTGGGTTGGGACCAACCTTAGTATTGGGTGGAAGAATGATCTAACATACATGACTTCAATCTATATTATACAATATATAGTTAATACATGATACCCTATGTAGCATGGGAACCACTCCCGACCTTTAGGAAACTTGTTCCCAGAGTTTTGATGTTCTAGAGAACTTAGAAACTGGTAGGGAACATTTCAAATCCAGCGGGACTGGGAAATATTACCCTCTAAAGTAGGGAACTTTGGGACATTTTCTTATGTGTTTCCTTCATAAAGAGATCCACTCATTCATGATTTCCACCAATCGAAACTGAAATTTCCAAGGAAGAGTAGAAGGAGATGCAAGGATGCACCTAAGGCATTCTGCATCCTAGGAGTGAATGTGTGGAACACTAAAGACAAACAAAATTGAGTTACAATGTCATAATTTTTTTATGAGTTGTTCTTGAATTAAATTTAAACATGACCCACCCATAATCGTCAGTGAGATCATTTCGTCTTTATCACTTTCTGGTTTATTTGTGCATGTCTTTGAAAATGCAGGATCCTCTCCTTGGAGGGTTGTTAACAACATTCCTATTTTCTCGCGACCATACATATAGATGGGTGACTCAAAAAAATTTCTCTAGAAAACTAAGTTGCAGTAAACGTCTAGTGCTACCTTGTCGATTTGGTGCATTGATTTCTATCTGCTGCCCATGCTAGACTATTCACTTGTCCCTACACTAAATTGTAGTTATCGCTAATCAATACTAAAGGTAAATCTATTTTTGAATTTTTATATATTAACTAAAAGAAAATAAATTTATATATTTTACTATTTACTTTATAAATAAATAAATAAAACTTTTAACTAATTGAAAATAATTAAAACAAACTAAATTCACATATTACATTTAAATAAAATTAATCTTAATTTTCATTTTATAATAATTTAAATTTGATTATTTATACACCTTTGCAAATACACTAGCATAGAATGTTTTGTAGTATAACATTCTAATCCATTTTAAACATAGTCGATGTAAGGTTTATGTTAAGGTTTCTTTTGTTCTCTATGTTTCTTCTCTTCTCATGGTTTTTCTAATGATGTATTTGATATTTTTTATAATTTTAATATATATTATTATCATCCCCATCCTGTTATTTCTGTAAATTTGGAGGAAAATTCTAAACATATCTAATACTAATACACACACTCCCAACATTCATGCTTTCCAAAAACTTATACAACATATATTATACCAAATATATGATCAGGTTTATATCTATTAACCTGTATTACATTTATCTTTCAAAGTTTCAAGTTTTAATTTTCATAAACAACCCATGGATAGTTAAAAATGAGATTCACATAACACATAATACAAGATAAAGAAATCAAAATGACATTTTTTTTAGAGGAAAAAAGCACTCCTTGGTATTCAATTGAATCAAAGGAATTGTGTACATTAGGAATTATCGAAACCAAACAAGTGGCCTCTAATAGCTAATATCTAGCTAGAAAATACGGCTAACATCAATAGCAAATACAAAGAAAATGTGTTCCTTCAGAACCTGCTACTGACAATGGCATGCATTATGAACCAGAAATGTTCCTCTCATAAGCTTACTGCATAGCTATCAACCAAGTATGTCCCTAAAGAAGATAATAAGAGCACAGAGGCCTTATCCAAGTCAAGGCTAGGGTCATCTCTCATAGTCAAATGTCATGACTAATTAACAAGAAATAATCTTTCACATATAGGAGCCAAAACCAAAAAGTCAAAAGACTAGCAGGCCTTTGGCATATCAGAGCAATGCTCTCAAAATAGTTGAATTCTTAGTTCCTCCAAATGCTCACCTTCACATATTTCAGTAAAGGTAAGATGGCCCGATACCATATTAAGCCCTGCCTTGGATAATGTATCTGCCCTTTTATTATATTCCCTATAGACATGGCTGAAATCCACATAAGTGAACGAAGATATAAGCATTTTGGTGTTGTTGCACCAAGCTTCTAAGTTCACCATGGAAAGAGTGGATTCTCCCTTTGCCCAATTTATAATCACAGAGGAATCACCAAAGACATGTAGATATGGTAATCCAATGTCTTTGGCAATGTACAGTAATTCCCAGAGTGCCAATAGCTCAGCTCTTGTGTTAGTGCTGTATCCACAGCCTAATATAATGGAGAAATAATGTTGTTCATTAATCCAGATACAAACACCCGCACCTCTTGTTGAATCAGCTGCAGCTCCATCAAAGAAAGCCATAGGAAAAAATTTATTTGGAGGAGGTCCAATATTTTTGACTTCAGTCCTTTTAATATGAGGTACTTGGTGAGTAGAGACCTCTAACATAATCCTATGGTAGAGTTTGGAAATATTTGGTTCTATGTTCTAAAAAATGCAACTATTTCTGGTCTTCTAGAGATTCCAAATGAAAAAAATAGGCAAATACAGAAGATCCCCATCCTTGGAGAACCAGCTAAAGAGGTTCCCTGAGAGAGTCAAATCTGACCAAACCAACTGCACATTGAAGAAACTGTCTAAATTGTGTAAAACCTTTTGCATGAATGAATAGTCAACAAATAAATGATCAATAGATTCAGCATCTGACTTGCATAGGATACATTGGTTGGGACCAATCCAACCCCTCTTATACAGGTTGTCCCAGGTATTAATTTTCTTATTATAAGCCAGCCAAGTAAAGCACTTGAGTTTCTTCGGGATATTAAATTTCCAAACCTTTAAGAGAATATTTTCTGAAGGTTGAAGCAAAAAATCAGACACAATGAGTTCACATGCTTTTTTGTCGAAACGAAGCCATATTTCTTATCATACATCCATAGCAGAGAGTCTTCAGAGTTTCTTATCTTAATACCACCATGAGATAGGCCTTTGACAAAGGTCGTCCAAAGATCAACCCAATTACCCCCCAAGTCAAGATCAAGAGCTAAGTACCAACCATTGTAACCATGTGAAAAACCATCTTGTTTCTGAGCCTGCTCCAGGTATGTGATCCCATAGTCTACTAGATAATCCCTTGGGTCCTCCGGGAGAGAAAATGAAGCATCAAGACCTGCTATAGGATCAACACCCAAATGGATTTTCCTTCCATATCCCACCTTCCATCCAAGCTTGCAAGTAATCCAAGACAGAATTCTAATAAAACCATTCTAGAAATATGAAGTGCCAATGACAGTGAAATTCCAAGCTCTGATCTAGTCCTCCAAGGGTATATTTTTTGAAATATTTGTGTGTAATGATTCGGCTCCAAACACCATTCCCCATTAGAGTCTGCCAAAAACTCTTCAGTTCGAGGGAGATCCCAAACCATTCCAAATTCTTTATATCCCAACCGCCAAATTCATAAGGGATAGAAACAGTTCTCCAACTCGCCAAGTGATATCGCTGATGGCCCTCAGAATCCCCCCAACATGAATGTAAATATTGAACTCCTCAACAAATTCAGTTTGGATATGGGGCATCAGGCCAGAGCAAACCAATAAACCGTGTTGATGTAATTGTAACCTCGAAATGTATTCACTTATTTATTGTACCCCGATGTTTATTCTGGGAAGTGTTTGTAATATATTTGAGTCATGTCATGCCCCGATGTTCCTATCGGGAGATTCAATAATGTAAACAAGTCATGTAAAGTCATTATGGGTAACCCTCCTATTGATCAAAGGTTAAAGTCCCTGCAGTTGTGGGGCCCTAGAGTCACTAGTACAAAAGCGCGGATTTTTCCACGGAGGTTTTCCACGTTTCTTACTTTTGGGTGTAAAATCCAATGTAACAGGAACGAGGTGTCGCTGTATCCATGCCTAGCCATTGCTGTATCCACGCCTAGACTCTTAGACATCTCTGTATCCATGCCTAAACTCTTGGACGTCGCTGTATCCATGCCTGACCGTCTCTATAGCGACGGCACCGTCTTTTGTTGACATTCCAGTATGAGTCATATTGCTCAGTCTTCCTTAAGAAGTTTGGCCATTAACAACCTTTACCATTATTGACAATTATGTAGGAACTTTCATCTCCATGGCTTCAAAAACTAATCATTATACTTCCATTTCATATGCGAGGTTTGCATTTATGCATATTTGAGCATAGTCTTCTTGACCACATTGTGTTTGCATGTGACCATTAAAGTTGGACTACAAACTTGTTGCTTTTTAATGAATACATTTCTTTGAGCATGGTGATATGTGGTGGTAAAAAATCATCTTCAACACCAAAAGGAAATCTTAGAATCCCTCTTGGACCTACAACTAAAACACCATTGGGTAAATCCAACAAAGGCTTCTTACGATCTTGAGCCTACACCTTCAAAAATTGTAACTCCATTAGTGCTATAGGGTAGTGGATGAGTCATTATTATTGCCACATCTCAGGAACCATCTCCCCTCCCATTGATTTCCATGCACAAAAGTCTAATTGAATCGAGAAAGAGGAGACATGAATCCGAATCTCGAGGTCACCAAGAAAGGGAGCGAGCTTTATTGTCCTCAATGGATGTAAGAAAGAAATTGATGACGATAAAAATTCAAACAATGCTACAACTAGACAAAAGTTAAAAAAATACAAAGAAAAACAAAGAAATGAATTAGTATAATCTATATATTCAAATGCATGGTCATATTGCAATTCATACAAATATTGTACTTGTGTATACAAGGTTCTCCCATAATTTATATAGTTCTTATTTCCCAACATAAACATTATCCATAACTTTATCAATGGATAGGATAACCCTAATAAAACACACTTTTAGTCACTTTCAAGTTTTCATGACTGAAAACTAGTATAGTTGAAGGATGAACCAACCACCAAAATTGCATCACATTATGACACCAATCTCTACTTCATTTCCAGTAGTCTTGTTGGGGAAGGGTGAAATTCTATATTTTGGAATTTCGATCAAATTTTTCTGCTACGGATCGAGGTCGGCATGTAGTTTTTGTTACAGTTTGTGAAAAGCTGGTTTCCGAGATCTCGAATCGAGTATCTTCAAGGGTATTTTATTCAGGGTTGGGGGCGAATCCGAAATTGACCCAGGGCCAAATGGGTTTTCCGATGGCAGGTAGATCCATACAGATGAGTATAGTTAGAGTCCTGTTTATTGTTATTTTGTCATTTGATAATGTTTGTAATGGGTTTTATTTACCTGGAAGCTATTTGCACACATACCCTAAAGGTGGAGAATTGTCTGTGAAGGTGAACTCTCTGACATCAATAGAGACTGAGCTGCCTTTTAGCTATTACAGTCTACCCTACTTTCAACCTTTTAAAGGGCCCCAAAAAAAGTGTAGAGAATTTGGGTGAGCTTCTCATGGGTGACCAGATCGAGTCCTCCCCTTATATATTTCATATGAATATGAACGAGTCTTTTTATCTTTGCACTACTAAGCCCTTAAATGAACAGCAAGTAAAGGTCTTGAAGAAAAGGATTGATGATCTTTACCAAGTCAATTTGATTCTAGACAATCTCCCAGTCATGAGATACACTCAACAGAATGACATAGTGATTAAATGGACGGGGTTCCCCATGGGTGGTTATGACCAAGATAAGAACTACTACATAATAAATCACCTAAAATTTAAGGTGTTGGTCCATGAGTATGAGGATTCCGGGTTCAATTCTTCCCTAGGATGGTGTTTTTAATCCTTACCATATTGAAATTTATTTTGTGGGGCAGTCACAGCACAGGAGCTATCCCTATTTCCCTTTTCTTCATCCTTTTGTCCCTCTGGTTCTGCATCTCTGTGCCTCTTACACTTCTAGGTGGATTTATTGTGACCAGAGCTGAAGCCATACAATATCCAGTAAGAACTAACCAGATCCCTAGGGAAATCCCAGCCAGAAAATATCCGTCATGGCTCCTTGTCCTGGGAGCAGGTACCTTGCCTTTCAGGACCCTCTTCATTGAGCTCTTCTTCATCATGTCTAGCATCTGGCTAGGAAGGTTCTACTATGTTTTTGGGTTCCTATTTGTTGTGCTTGTCCTACTTGTTATTGTGTGTGCTGAGGTCTCCGTGGTTCTCACGTACATGCACCTCTATGTGGAGGATTGGCAGTGGTGGTGGAAGTCATTCTTTGCATCTGGCTTAGTTGCTCTCTATGTTTTCCTATATGCAATCAACTATCTGGTTTTTGATCTTCGCAGCTTGAGTGGTCCAGTTTCTGCAGTGCTTTATCTTGGGTACTCCTTGATAATGGTGCTTGCAATAATGATTTCCACTGGTACCATTGGCTTCTTGACATCATTCTACTTTGTTCACTACCTCTTCTCTTCTGTCAAGATTGATTGAGCCCAATCTTGCTGTAGTGCTTGGAGAGAGTTGCATGGAAGGAGATCTTGTGTGGGACATTACAGGTTTTCTCTTATTTGAATTAATCTGATGAAATTATCAATTATAAAAGGAGAATTGCAAGAGAGGATACTGTGCTCGGAACCTCAAGCAGGCCTTTCCTTGAAAGATTTGTATTGGGATTCAATTTATTTTCTCTTTTCTTGAGTATTTCAGACAAATATAGGTATGTTTTGAATATATCCTTACATCTTACTTTGAAGGTAGCACTGTTCTATCCTCTTTTGTATCCAGTGGTTGGATAATATTTCTTCAGTATCATATAACTGACAGCTAGGTTTAGGTGTTTGTAGGTAGAGGTATTTTCGGGATATTACCTCACATGAAAAAGATCGATTAGGAATTGTCATTTTTAAATTGATGATATCGGATGATTAGAGAAATAGATGCATAGCACAGTACTCTGTTTTTATGTATTTAGTCTCCATCGAGGAGGAATCAATTAGTGTAGAAGAAGACAATACTCTGTTGCTCAGTCAAATGTTCTTGTCCCATGTCAATAATGAAAGGAGAGTAGCTCCAGAAATAGCTCCATATATGGATTTCTTTTATAATCTTCATTCATGGTTTTGTACATATTCCATTAATTGTAATAAACAAAATTAGACATTGTTAGTATGGAGTATTTTTTATCCTTGCTTATAATAGATTAATAAAAGCAGACCAACAATTTCATAGCTTCCAAACCCACAACATTTCTAGGGGAATCTCTTCCTTTAAAGTTATATTATTTGTTATAGACTGTACAATTTCCTACCTTGTAAGATAGCCTACAACTTAAGTAAAATGTTGTGATAGGAAGGCAGCAAATGGGTTTGGTAAAGCATCAACCATCTCTTTCACAGTCAATAGTTATTAACAGCATTCTTTATCTAGAATTTACTGAATTCAGAAGGGTGGTGTCCTCTAACTCTTAAATGCACTATTGAAACCTGAAGCTAGAAAAGTGATATAGATTGATCTATAAACTCACACAAATATAATCGTACCTTTCTCAAATTTGGGGACGAAAAGTTATCTAGAAAAAAATTAATATTAATCATTGATTGAATTGTAAACATTAGTAATGTAACCTACTCCTAGAAATCAAAGAAACTAGTCAGCCAAGAACAAGACAACAGGAGAGTTATAGATACTAGACTTTCAAGAGGATCACTCTCTCGAGAAACAATTTGCTGCAAGCACAAAATTGCAAGGGATGTAGCCACAATTGGATTTGTAGTGATGTGTGGCATAGCTGCATGTCCACCTTTTCCTTCTATAACAGCTTCAAAAATGGATGACGCAGCCATAATTGGCCCTGGGGTTGATTCTATAGTCCCAGTTGATGGACTAGGCATAATATGCATTGCAAATATGGCTTCCGCATCTCCAAGTGCACCTTCACGAATCATGTGAGAAGCACCTGCACCTGCAGTCACCTGATTTTTATCTTGAGGCTGTCAGGTACATGCTTAGAATTTAGCATAGGGTTGCAAGTTCCTTGTGCCAACTTGGTGCCTTGCTAATACTGATGGCCTATAAAGCCAGGTCTGTGTGGGGGCATCCATCTCCTAGTATGATGCCTCATTCCTTCCTGATTGAAACATTATTTTTCTTGTAGCACTTGAAAATCTATGTGATGTTGGGTGTTGATTCAAACCCTTACTCTACAGTAGGCCCTAAAGGAAAGCCACAATTTATAGATACTTTAATTACTAGATGTCACTCTCACTGGGTCTCAAAGGCTCAAACTCTGGTCTGTTTGCTTGTTACCAGTTATCCAGGAACTATATATTAGCCTTCCATGCCTTTTTATGAGGCTATGATTAATTCCTTTTATCTGCTAACCCTGATATGGGGCCACTGCTTGATGCAGGACAGTCATGGCTGAGCCCAAAAATAAAGGAACTTCACACACACATTGAGCAGGGATACAAAGTGCATATTCAAATAAAAATGATATTCTCTTGATAACCAACCCCTTTCCTTCACACTATGCTCTTTGTATAATGTTTGAAGCTGAGAGAGTATATCTAGAATGATATTTGCCAGCTTTGATAGCTCCCTTGTATGGCCAAAATGAACATTATGGCGCAGAAACCATATGAAATGAAATGACACAAAACTACAACCAAATAGATTTAAATTATATATAAGAAATTAAAGCATCAGATTAAGTAGGTCTAATATATGAATTACAGTATGGCCATAATAAAAGGCTTATAGTCTATGTAAAATTTAAATTTTATTTAAGAAAACAAATTGTAAATATAATTTGTTGAAAGTTGAATGTTTTAAAATACCTACAACTGATTGAGCAGTATATCCTAGCAGCATTTTTTCCAACCATGAAGCCAAAGAAGATGAATCCATCAATAAGAACTTTTCTTGCAAGGTGTGTTTCAATTTAATATAAATCGAATCACCTGTTAAAAGATTAACAAACAGATGTAGCACCTTCGTATGCACTAACTCATTATGGCATCCATCCAAAGCATCAATTAAAGGCAAAAAGTTACCATTGCCTCCAAGAAATTCCCGGAACTTGTTGGATTGGTTCAACATCAGTGAGTCCTCAGTGTTCCCCAAATAAAACTTAAGCTAAATGACTTTACTAGGATCCGTTCTCAGACATTCCACCATATCAGTTGCACTTGTAAGTAGGTGCTCTTTAATAGATAATTTAACCTCCTTGCTTGAGTTCATTTCTTTTACCAGGCTTTCCATGTTCTTCAGCAAAAATAGATCACTATACATACATCTCTCTTCTATAGAGGGAATTAAATTATTGAACAGGATTCTACATTTATCATGTATACCCTCAAATAGCTTGTCAAACTTTATGGTCATTATGACATCAAGCAAACTATTGAAAACTTCTGCATCAACCTCAATTCCCCCTAATGCATCTCTTGCTCTGAAAAATTGCTCAATTGTATACAAAAATCCCTCAAAAGAGAGGGTAGAAGAGACCACGGCTACACTCCCTGGATGAACATGTGATGGGAAACCATGCAACGAGGAGCTCTAAAAATTTTTGTTCAGGTTCCCTGTGTTTTCTTTGCTCACAATCCTCTAAACTTTGTCAGAGTTCCAAGTACATACTCTATAAGCTTAAAGCTAGCTCCTAGCTTCCCCAACAACTCTTCCTACTTTGACTTATCATAACCTGCTTGAAGCAGCAAATTTAGTGAAAACAGTGCATCATCTTCACATTCTTTTCCATCAAGAACAAAAAGCACAGCTTTTCGTAGTGCCCTGACATGCATGCTCAAAAGGGATGTCAATATTTTCAGCAAAACGCTTGATTGCCCATCCTTCAATACACAAAAAACTAACTTCTCACAAAGTGTGAGTAATGAGGTATCTTTAGATGTCTGCTCTATCCAAAATGTGTCCTCTCTTGAAACTGGGATCTTTCTCAGAGACACTTTCCACAGACCTGCTTGGAGCAATGATAAAATTAAAGACAGCCATGCACTATGCCTTAAGAATAACCAACCCCTTTCCTTCACACTATGCTCTTTGTATAATGTTTGAAGCTGAGAGAGTATATCTAGAATGATATTTTTCAGCTGTGATAGCTCCCCTGTATGGCCAAAATGAACATTATGGCGCAGAATTCTGCTAAAACTTATGAAGTATTCAATTTCAAGCAACTTGTCTCTGCCCAATTCAGGACTCCATGGCAAAGCACCAGCTTCCTTAACATCAATATCTGATAGAGTGATCCAGCCAAGTACAAAACAATATCTTTCAAGTATAAGCTCAGGCACTTGGGAAGCTTCCCTATTCTGCCACACTTCCAAAATGTGACAAACAACAGAATAGAGATCAGACCAATTTAAACCCAGATCTTGAAGAACTTTGTGTTCTACAATACCCCAATTATGAACCCCGCTAACGTCAATCAGTTGCTGAAAGAGATCAGCCATTCCATGCTCTTCTGTGACTCCCTCATTCACATTTATAACACTTTGTACCACATGATATGCCCATGATTCTAAATAGCCTATTCCTGTGGGACGCTGAAAAGTTCCTCCTTGTGTAATCTGTATTAACTTATTTCTTATATTGAACATCAACCAGGATGGGAAGGAAATGTAATGAATGCAATTATCTATTATATTGATGATAATAATAATAAACAACAATTAATGAAGTCACACATACCATAACTAAGGGACATGTCCATTTAACCAATGTGACCAGTCAATTTGTATATATACTGTCATGGGGTCATTTTATATTCATTCATTCTATCATCTATTTTATTTATTCTTTATTATTCTATATGGATTTGTGTCTATTGTCCTTGTTATGCTGGTATTTGTTAGTAAATGAACTTTGTTCATTTCAAACTTTGCCTGAGCAGTGATATATGTACTCATTCTGTGTTTTGCTAATACATCACTGGATACTTCACAATAATTCATGAGAGGTCTTACGTATTTTCCACTGATACAAACTTAACAATGCCATAAGCTTGGGCCTGTGTTGCTGGCATCTGAATGCCATGAGATGTGAGTGTTATATAGGTGCCAAGTTACAGTGTCTTCAAGATAGAGGCTTGGCACACAGCAAGTTCTTGGCATAATCTGTTGTGTTCAATTGTAGTATACATTTCCTTGTGTCATATCAGGTTTAACTGCATTCAGCAGGACTTGAGTACAGGTAAATACTAAATCTTAACATCAGAGGTCAGTTTAACTAGTAATAACTATAGGTAATTGGTTAGTGGCTTCTTGATGTTGCTTGTTGCTAGTAGTTAGTACTACAGTGTTATTTCTAGCTATCATTTGAAGCTTGTGAGGTCTCACAAGACTCCATCTCATTTTCATAAGCAAGCCTTTAGTTAGGACATGTCCTTTCTCTAAAAAAGACCCATTCTTCATGTGGAGATGCAAGTTCTTTGTTTCCTGAGAAAGTCTTCTGTATTCTGTTTTAGTGGTTATTTGTGGACTCTATTGTGTCTGCCATCTTGCCCCATCTGGTCTTTAATCACTTTTCTTTTGAAGGTAAATTGATCTGGTTGTGTGATTCAGCTTGCCTATGACTAAATCAAAATGTTTGCCTACAATAGTGAACATGAAGACTAATTTGTAAACTTATAACATGATTTGTGTGAATTAGGCGGTGGAAATGAATGAAATACACTGAGAACATGTGACATGATTAGCTTGTAGCCTTTTTTGAATTTTCTTTACTCTTTTTTTGTACTTTGGAGCATAACAATAATGTAGGTACTACCTCATCATTTTTTTGATCATCTATTTCTGACATCTATTTTTTTTAGAACATAAATTTTAGGATTCTGACAATAATTTTGTGCTTCAGGTTATTAAGGGTGAGCCTGTTATGGAAGCATGTTGCAGAGCTAACATTGGTGGATACCACATAACTGACTATATGAAACGACTACTTTCTCTCCAATATCCTCGTCACGTGTGAGCATCTAATTTATTCAATTTTAACTCCAAACTTGATGGTTCTTGATTTCAACGTCTCACTTTAGTTAAATAATAAACTTGTGACATGAATCGTGAACAGTGGCAGCATTACTTGGGAGAAGGTTGAGGATCTGAAAACAAGCCATTGCTATATAGCACAAGATTACCATTCGGAGTTGGATATCTTTTAGGTAGTGTTAACTGGAATTATTCAAGGTTTTGTTTGTTTTCTTACACGAAAATAGCATAGTTCATAAGCCAAATGCCTATTTGTGAATAATGTATCTGTTTAACTTTTCTCATTAGAATGCTTTTAGTTTGAACATCACAGAGAGATAGCTAGTTTTATATTAGCTAATTGTTTTCAATTCACGATTGTCAATCTTTCCGTGAATGATCTCTTTGTTTATCAATGGTTTTGACCTTTTAATATGTTTTTCCTGAAGTTCTATCCTGTATTTTTCCCTGTGGAGAATCATGTGCCAAAGAATCAACATTAGTCTTGAAATTAGCAAAGACCAGCAAACAAATTGTCTGCTGTTAAGTTCCACTGGAGGACAACTGACATAGCATACTTAGGTATGTGGAACTCTGCCTAGTCTGCCCATCTCAGGTATAGAATCCCCGTCGCTATTCTTGGGGTTTGCATTTAAAAAAAAAAAAAAAAAAACTTATACAAAGCGTGGATACAGCGACAGGCAGGCATGGATACAGAGACGCAAAAGGCATGGCTACAGAGACGGGAAGGCGTGGCTATAGCGACGTCTTATTCCTGGGTTTGCATTTATAAAAAAAACCTTATACAGAGCGTGGATACAACGACGGCCAGGCGTGGATACAGTGACAGCAAGGCGTGGCTACAGAGACGGGAAGGCATGGCTATAGCGACATCTTATTCCTGGGTTTGCATTTAAAAAAAAAAACCTTATACAGAGCATGGATATAGTGACGACCAGGCATGGATACAGAGACGACCAGGCGTGGATATAGCGACGGCTTAGACATCTAACGAAATATAGAACATTGTCGCTCTTGCAACGCAAATTAGGGGTCGTCTCTATTGCGACGGAATTGTTTCCACGGAAAAAAAACACTTAGACGTGGCAATATCCACGCTTTTCCGTGGATATTGCCACGTTTTGCCGTGGAAAAATTGATCACTTGTACTAGTGAGTTATTAGACTCTCCTAGTGAATTCATCCCTAGTGAGTTATTGTCAAGTCAGGAATTAGTATAAATAGAGAGTGAGCCTCTCTATTTATCACACACTCACTCACACTCAGATGTAGTGCATAATTAAGAG
Source organism: Pseudotsuga menziesii (assembly GCA_001517045.1). Lineage (NCBI taxonomy): Eukaryota > Viridiplantae > Streptophyta > Pinopsida > Pinales > Pinaceae > Pseudotsuga > Pseudotsuga menziesii. The sequence goes on from LPNX010299476.1 coordinate 317,931, forward strand.
AGAAGAATTTGTTGGGACAAGAGAGAGAGAGAGTACTACTGTCGAGAGATCATCTTACTGTTTTAGGGTTTTGCTTTTGGTGTTGAATCTATCTCTGAGGATGTTGCAGGGTTTTCTCCTTTATGGTTTCCCCGAAGAAAAACATTGTGTTCATTGTCTCTTATGTTTGATTACTGTGCTTGTTATTCTCTCAATTTTTGATCCTAATATAATGCTAGCTTAAATGATAAAAATCTAACATGGTATCAAAGCTCACCTGAGAAGAAGACACTATGTAGCTGCAGAAACTAGGGCTTCCTAATTTTGGATCTCTCTCCACAGATTTTCAGCAAAAGAAGGTTGGGATGAATCTCCTCTGTAGGGTGCATCTTTATGTCGAAGAAGAATCTGATTCTAAGCATTTTCAATTTTTGACCCGACACTGCTGCCGAAAAATAGGGCTTTCCACAGAAGTGGAATTTTTTAGTGATCCCAGTCCTAGATTGATCTCCTCCTCAAAATCGAATTTTAGAGATCAAGATCAAAGTTTTTGGTTGGACAGAACTCTGGGAAAGTGAAACCCTAATCTGCTCCTGAACCAGCTCTATAGAAATTCAGCTCCAGATCCAGTTCTGACATATTAACCTAGTAAGATCTAAATCTTCTGTATTTCCATTTGAGGTTCTCAATTAAGATGTCTCATCATACCAATCTTGATGAAAAGATTGAGGGAGTTGATAACTTCCGAGCCTGGAAGTATAGGATCTCCCTGGTCCTGGAAGAATATGAGTTGGACTCCTACATCAATGAGGGGGTTCTAGTCCCAGAGGGATATGAGGCTAAGGCCTTACACAAAACAAAATTGGTCATGGCTAAGAGGATTATTGTTGATTCAATCAAGGATCACCTCATACCACAGGTGTCCTCCCTAAAGACACCTAAAGCTATGTTTGATGCCCT
>LPNX010299476.1:321354-418585 GCA_001517045.1 Pseudotsuga menziesii
GATAGGATTACGCACTTGGTAAGCTCGATTGAGCTGGGAAATGACCAACTAAGAATCCAAACGGACCTCAAGCTGGGTAATGCCTCATGACAAAGCATCCCATAAGAGCTCAATAACAGCCCTATACTCAGCAACGTTATTAGAAGCAGGACCTAGACAAGCGCCTCCCGCGGCAACCAGCTGTCCTGAGGGAGAATAGATGACCCATGCTGCCGAAGCCAGGTTACAAGTGTGGCAGCTAGCGCCATCAGCGAAACCTACATACATTTCGGAAGACATCTGCAACAACCAGCAGATAGTATAAAAAACAAAACTGACAACCTAATGTACATAAAAATATATACACTAATATACAAGAAAAAGTGTTAAGCCTAAGCATAGTACTTCTTCAGGTAGAGCCCATTTCTAGGCTCGGGTAGCTTATTCCCATCATAATCCACTAATTCATATGCGCCTTTACTCAATACTTTAGACACGGCATAGGGTCCTAACCACATGGCCTTGAATTTTCCTGCCCCCAGAGGTTCTTTATCTTGGTCCCAGAGCAAGACGAGTTCCCCTTCAGAGAAAACCCTAGGTTTGACCGATTTATCATATTGAGCTTTAACCCTATTCTTATGAGCCTGATTAGCAGTCAGCGCATCTCTACGATGTTCATCAAGGTGCTCTAAGTGTACCAAGCATTCTTCAAGCTCAGTCGTATTAGGTAACACACGAATAGCTATTTGCAAGGATGGGATTTCACATTCAATTGGCGTAATAGATTCCACCCCGTGAACGAGTTGGAAGGGGGAGAACCCCGTAGCAGTCTTTACATTAGTTTGATAAGCCCAAAGAGAAGGGTATAACATAATGTGCCAATTCAAGCAGGCTGCATCAATAGTACGTTTAAGAATAATTTTTAAAGTCTTGTTTATAGCCTCAACCTGACCATTTGCTTGCAGATAATAAGGAGAAGAATGTTCTTGTCGAAATCCGAGCATGGTGGTCAGTTCTGTCATCATGTTATTTTGGAAATGACTGCCATGGTCAGTGACAATCACCTTGGGAATACCGAACCTTGCAATAATCTGATTGAAAATGAAGAAAGATGTTGTTTCCCCGTCAGCTTTAAAAGTAGGCATTGCCTCTGCCCATTTCATAAAATAGTCCATAGCGACAATGATGTATTTATGCCCCCCAGCCGAGCCTGGGTTGCATGTCACGTAATCGATCCCCCATTTCATAAAGGGGCCTACCGAGACAACAGGAAACAAGAGAGCAGGATGTGACCGCATTTTCCTGGTGTAAAGCTGACACGGATGACAACGCTTCACTACTTCCACACAATCTTTAAAGATCGTGGGCCAAAAATAACTGGCACGCAATATTTTCTGGGCCGTTGCTAACCTAGATAAATGACCCCCACATGCTCCACTGTGAGAATCATTTAGGACAATCTTCGCTTCCTCATGAGTAAGGCAGCGACGCAAGACAGAATCTACCCCTCTTCTATATAAGGTATCTCCTATAATGAGGTAGTTTTTAGCATGAAGTCGTAACTTACGTCGATCTTCCCTAGAGTAAGCGATAGGATAATTCAAAGTCTGGAGATATATAAGAATATCTCCGTACCAAGGATCAGAGGTGGATACAAGGAAGATGTGCTCATCTGGGAATGAGTCATCCTCAATCACTACATCTTCTTCCGTAGGAAACTCTGCTATTAGCTCAGCAAATACTAAGGACTTTTTAGACTTAGTGGATTGGAAAACCAAGTCAAACTCTTGGAGAATGACTATCCACTTGTTGAATTTTCCCCCGGCAATGCGTCAGGATAAAACATATTGGAAAGGGTTTACATCTGCCACTACAGTAGTGGTCCTCAGTAAGATGTAGTGCCGTAACCTCTGTACAGCATAGACAACTGCTAAGGCTAACTTCTCGACGTGGGAGTATCTAAGCTCAGGTCCAACCAAAGCACGGCCAAGATAATAAACGACATACTCAACGAGCTTATCGTCCTCCTGAACTAGCACTACCCCAATGGTCGACTCTGACGTGGCCAGATATAATATGAAATCCCTAGAGTAATCTGGTGGGCATAATAAGGGAGCCGACAACAAGGCTTTTTTCAATGCCTCGAATGCAAGTTGTGCAGTTTCATCCCATACAAATGGGGTGTCCTGTTTGAGCAGGCGCATGAAACCTTTGGTGATCTTGGCATAATTAACAATAAAACGTCGAAGGAAGTTAGACTTTCCTTGCAGGCTCTGAATTTGCCTGAGAGAACAAGGAGGAGGCAGATTTACAATGGCCTCAACTTTTAAAGGATCCACCTGGATGCCTCTACTAGAGACAATGAATCCGAGTAATCTACCTGACTCGACGCAGAATACACACTTGTGGGGATTCAAGCGAATTTTATAGTATCTGCATCTTTCAAAAATCAACCGTAAATGATCTGGATGTTGGATCCTCTTGCGAGAATGTGCGGGCAGATCATCAAGGTATGGCTCGACAATGGCTTTTATGTCGTGAAAAGTAAAGTTCATGGCTCGTTGAAAGGTTGCCCCCGCATTTTTCAATCCGAAGGGCATTTTCCTATACGCAAATGTACCCCAAGGGCAAATGAAAGCAGTTTTATGTTGGTCTTCCAGTTTGATTTGGATTTGATTGTAGCCAGAGAAACCATCCATAAACAAGAACACCTCACTTCCCGCACAAGCATCTATGATCTGATCAATAAATGGTGTGGGATAGTTGTCCTTGGGACAGGCTTTGTTAAGATATCGAAAGTCTGTACAAACGCGAATAGTCCCTTTCTTTTTATCAATAGGAACTGGGTTGGACACCCATTCAGTCAAAGCTATGGGATATATAAAACCTACTTTCAATAGCTTTTCAACCTCTGCCTTCACAGCCGCCGCTTTACGCGGGTTCACGGGTCTCAATTTTTGTTGAACTGGCTTGGCATCAGGGTAGGTTCGGATCTCATGTTGAACAATAGATGGATCTATACCTGGCATCTCCTCATATGACCAGGCAAAGATATCGGGAAATTCCTTGAAAAGGGCAGTATAAATGGCAATCTCCTCTGGAGAGCAGTTTGCACCTATATAGATATTTTCCATGACATCTGGCTTTACGGAAATGTTGATAGGTATAGTGGTGGAAATGTTTGCCATATTCCCCTCGGCAAACACTCCTTCCCTAGGCAAAGGGTTGACAGGTGTATCAACATCTCCAGACAGTGTCACATGAAAATCTTGGTTTTCTATCTTGCTTAGGTCTGGAAGGAAATAAGAGCGGTGATGAAGATCCTCACATATCTTATCACGTCCACACATAGCTTCCAGAATAGCTTCATCGGAAGGTAAAATGGTGTCTAAGCAATCTATGGAATGTAAAGATTTTTCTGCCCATGCAGGCAAATAGACTTCTTCCAGATCATCCGAGACTGTAAGAGGATCTAGAATGGGATCAATAGTGGCTTGGGGAATAGCTTGATACACCACTTCCACTACCGATAAGGGCACTTCGGGTTCCTAGGGAGTTGGGAGAACCCAAGGATTAGTCCTATTAACCACCATAGTGATGGACTTGCCCACACTGGTAGAACCAATATAGTTAACTGGGGCTGGAAAATCGAATGTGCCCATCAATGATGCGTACATTCCAGCCCCCAAGCTCTGTGCAGCAGGTTTGGCCTGATAAACCAATGGCACAGTGGAATCTTTAGACTCTAAGCAGCCTTTTTGGGTAAAATCAAGTTGGTCAACAGTAAACACCTTGCCCTCATGTGGAAAAACCACGACACGAAAGACAACCGATGCAACAGCAGACATTGCATAATTCCAATTCCTACCCAGAAGCAAATTGTAGTCCAAGTAAGCATCAATCACTTCAACTTCAACAGAGACTGCTTTGCCTTCCAACTTAATCTTGAAAGCTGACAAGATACCATGTGGATGGAAAGACCTTCCATCAAAAGTAGTAAGTAGAGTGTTTGATGGGACCAGCTCTGGGGATCTGTTGTAATGGATAATTCACCTAATAACCTAGGTCTGGGTGTTACCAACATACTCTAACACTTGCAGACAATTTGACTTTAAAATCACAAAATAGGAAATAGGAAAGTAGCAAGAACTTACTTGTAATATACAAAGGTTGATCCAAGCTAGCTTCTTCCTCTTTGCTTTACTTCTAAGGTCTCCAGGATAGTTCCTCCTTCAACCTGTTAACAAAGATTCTTCCAAATACAGTATGATTCATATATAAAGATGCAGATTAGGAAAATCATATATTATAATGAAATGTAAACATTTACCAATCTACAACACATGAAACATAATATGGAAGAAGTAATCTGCTTTATTAACAATAATAGAGGGAGTTTAGGTTACAACCCAATGTCTGAACAAGGGACTCCTCTGTCACCAAAGGACTCTGAGTTTCTCTGCTCCAAAGATTCTGTAGACAATCCACCAGCATAACTTTTCTCTCCAAGTATGACTAACCAACCCCCTCCCCAAGGCCTCTACTTATATGGGGGAAATGAGGTAGTTCTCGAAGGATAGGGAGGTTATAGCAGTTAATGGGATTAAGGTAAATGAGTAAACTAATCTCCCATTAACTCGTGTTTTTAAATATTAATTTTGAGGAAAACATACGCGGGTCTGTAGTAGAGCAACCCGCATATGATACGTGACTCTATACAAGTGCAACCCGCGTATAAAGGTATGCGCGACTTGATGAACATGATACTCGTGTATGATGCGCGAGATGCCAATAGATATAGTCGCGAATGCTACTCAAAATCTCAAAATGGCAAAGTAATCAGCTGGGCATATAGGCAAAGTATTTCATCATCAACCAAGGTATAATGAAACCAGGCAAACCTCAATCCATAAGTGTCCTTTTGTGTGTCGTCCTGAGGGATGTCAGCACTCGGATGAAGAGGTGCCAATCAGGTGTATAACAGGATCCGAGAGCTTTCCAACAGGCCAGGGACATAACACATGTAGAGGGTCCCTCATCAACAACTGCCCTTCCAATGGTCTTACCACCATGGACGACATCTATTGATAGGGATACATGGTAAGGGAGGCAAATTTTGACATCAGATAGATGAAATTTCGCTGTGAGACACTGCTAAGAGTGCATTCCGCTGAGTGGGACAACTCTGTAGCACCTCCAAAGTTGACATTGCACACGATGTTTGAGCCAAGTCTTCAACTACATAGTAGTTGGAAGTAGCCTTAGCATTTGGGTTATGCAAAGTCTTCTTAAAGACACCTTTGGGTATCTTTGGCATTATTTCCGTAGGTTTCTCTATAGTGAGTGGGTTGGAAGGTTCACCTACAGCTTTACCTGTCTCTGGAGTCTCTTTCTCATAGTTTTTGTTCCTGGTTTGCAACAAAGTTGAGGATCTAACCATGTTGATATAATTAGTGTCAGGAGCAGTTTGACTGCCCCCTGCTACGATAGAAGCTGATGCAAAGTTCTGTCCTTGGGGAAAAGGATCCTTCAGGACAATTGGTGGTTGGGTTTTTAACAGCTTCTGAGCTTGTTCCATGAGGGGACAAAGGTGTGTAAGGTGGTCCCCTTCGCACAACTTACAAGGGAACTTGACTTTCTTCTTATCTTTTTGGCCCCCATCAGCATTGTTTGCGGTCTTAGGCTTGTTTTGGTTTTGGTTTCCCTCTCCTTTTTTACCTTTCTTCTTCTTTCCACCAGACTGCTGATTTCCCTTTTGAGAAGTTTGTGCAAAAACATTTGCATTTTGGGGAGAGGGGGCAACCTTTGCTGCCTCCGTCGTAGACTGTTTGACAGACAATTGGTGAAGTTATTTTGTCAAAGATTCTACAGTGGGAGAATCAACGGACCCAACCACACCATCGGCATGGGGTCCAGGCTTGGGTTTCTTGGCCTCATGTGAAGGCCTGGGTGCCTCAGGGATGATCTCATATAAAATCCCAGACTGTGAATAAATCAAGTCCAACTACTGGGCCCTGAGTATGGCTTCTTCCTCACTAGTCACTCCTGATGTGGAAACATCCTTAGATATGTATGGCAACAATGACTTAAGGAACCACTCTAATAGAAACTCGGGAGGGATGGTGGCTTTGATAAGGCTCTTTCGCCTCCTCCACTCTTGGATATGATTTGAGATGTGGGTAGCTTTGTTTTGTCTAAAGGTAGACAACAAGTCTGTTTCGAAGTCATATCGAATTGGAAGCTGAAAGTGGCTAAGGAAAGCAGTAGCCAAGTCCCAGAAGCTACTAAAGGAAGCAGAAGGCGATTCAATGTACCATTTTGCTGCAATGCCTGTCAAGATCCTCTGGAACAGCCTTAACCTCAATGAATCCTCATTCAGTGAATTGGAAGAACACCATAAATGGAAGGTGGTGGCATGAGCCCCAGGATCTTCACCAGCCTTACCTTCGAACTTAGGGATGTCCGAGGGCAGTTTGGTGGGAATAGGTGGCCACGAGGGGTCATGCCTCACCGGGTCATTCATCAATTTTGATAAGTCTGGCAAGTTCAAGGTTGTCAGAAAAGGAAGTTTTGGCCTAACCGGGGTACTATATGTGCCAACTTGGGGATTAGAGGGACCTGCCCCCGAATTCCCATGGGTAAAGGTGGGGTTGCCCCCAGCCGCCGGTTGTGAAGTAGGAAGGTTTCTTTGAAACGGATTCCATCCGTAGGCCACAGGATTGTGGGTGGGAGGTGCAGTGTAAGTGGTTCAGGCCGTCCCCATAGAAGCTGGGGTCTGAAAGACTGGAGCAGGTATCCCTCCGCTAAATAAGGAGAAGGGAGAGCTCGTGTATGGGACCGAAATAGGGGTTTGGAAGCTTTTCCCATAAGAGGTGTTGCTTCCAAACTGCACTCCTACATATGAAGGAGATGGACCTACGTATGGACTAGATGGGGGAATGTGCCCCCCATTCCAAGGGAATCCTTGGACAAAAGCCGAGGATCCAACTAGACCACTCTGGGTAGTGTAAGGGAAGGAAGAAGGGATTGTAGGTATACTGGGGATCCCAGTAACCATATCACCAGAAGTACCTCCTATGTTCGAGTGAACCGGTGGTTGGACAACCCGGCTCGCTGGAGTTAAGGGTGTAGAAGGTAAGTTAGATCTAGGGGCACTAACCGGGGGAGGTAGTACCCCTTCAATCGGAAGGGTTGAGGTGAAGACAAATGGAATTTCTTCCGCAGAAGACATAGCTCTACCTAGAGGGACACCTAACACTGGTGAACTAAAAGGTCTAACTTGCACGATCACTGGATCGTTCAAATCAGTTAAGGGGGTGTTAAAATTTCTTGCAAACTCGTCAGTCTGTAATTCTTCTATCTCAACTGTGTCAAAATCAAAGCGGTTAGCTATCAATTCCGGTTCACCAAGAACCTCTCTTATCCCTACTGGTTCAAAAGAACCGTCTGTGTCTCATCTCTGCCTTTGGGGTAAAGGTGGAGGATCCAATGTGGTGAGAGGAGGAAGGTTTCTCAACCTTCTTGACCTTCTAACAAGTTGGTGCTCCAGAATTAAAGACTTGAAAAATCACACCCTAAGGCCAACTAAACACAAGCAAATCCACAGAGCATACACTAAAAAGATCCTAGAGTCTCAAGCAATCAAACTAGGGTATAAAGATATACTTTCCCGAAGAAAGCTGATGAATGATTACTTGGTGTCCTTGAGGTGGTTCTTAGGCACAAGTGGAGGAATCACCCACCGCCCTCCTACACCTTCCACAAGGGTTACCTTCCAAGTCCGTTCAAGGTGAACTAGAAATAACCTTCCGGTTTACCTAGGTATGAACCCTAAAATACAAGAGACTAAAGGCTACCTTGACAATACCAACAGTCTGGGGGGATAGTCGTCATCCGAACTCGTGCGCATGGGCAGGGTAGCTGAGCCCGAAAATATGTCTAGGACAGAATCCCCAGATGCGCAAAATTCCTGGGTTACTTTTTGACAAGGATTCGGAGGGCTATCTCCTCTGTCCAAGCCTCCACACGGCCTAGTGCTTAACTCCCATTTGAGAGGACCTTCCCAGATACAGTGATAGAATCAAGGATTTACCTAATGAAAGGTCCACTACGTCTGAGTCTATAACTTCTGGGAAGTTTACACTCCCTAGCCCACAAGTCTATCCTAATCTAGTCGGTGAAAGGCCCCTAAAAAATAAAACTTACTAATAAATTTTAATTTATGCATTTATTTTAGGAGGCTGTTTCTTACTCAAGAGGAAATGGAAGTGATATACTGTATGGTGTTTTGACTCAGCCAGAAATAAATGAAAGTAAAGGTGTATTCAAAGCAAACTAGCACTCTAAAATAAACTTCTTTTCATTTTTTTTAAAATATGTATTGATGAACTGAATGCAACTGTAAGAGAAACTAAGCCTATATTTTTGTAATTTTCTGAGATAATATTTTTAAACTGAAGCAAACACTACTATTGCAAAAACAGAATGCAAAAGTTTAATAATGTTTTGTTTTTCACTTTAAAAATGCTCAAAAAATCTACTATGCATCTACAATGCACTATGCTTGAGTAAACTTGAAACTTATGAACTGTATAAAGACCACAAACTGAAGCAAACAGGCTGACAGAACCAAAAGACCAGCAAGAAAAGCAGGCTAGGAACCCTAGCTTGGGTGCTAACAATGAGAAATATCACTGCAGACTTAAAAAGGCAAGTGAAAACCAGCAACTATTAGAAGGCAGACTGGAAAAACAGAGCCCAAGACCCTGATCACTGATCTGGACTAAGACACTTAAACCAACAACCCAAACAGGCCAAATACTTCAGGATGCAAACAGTAAATAAACCAAGTACAAGAGACTCAAGGGCTTTCAAAAAGCACTAAGGGTGATCACCTGATACATTCAAACAAGGTACTCAGCATTTATAAGGAAAATCTAGTCAAAACACAGGGACTATATCAAGGAAAGAACAAGCAAAAATCTTCTCAAAAATCACCACTTCTAGGAGTATACGCAACTGTCTATAAGGGCAAGTCGCGAATGATACGCGACTGTCTATAAGGGCAAGTCGCGAATGCCACTCGGTATACGTGACTGTTCAGTAGAGCAACCCGCGCATGGGTATGAAAATTTTCTTAAAAACAAGAAAAAGACCCAAAGATTTTCAAACACTGAATCAAGTAAGAAGCAGGATAAAAATCACAAACAGACTACCAAGCAAACACTGGTCAGGAAGACAGAAATGACCTACAGCAGTCTAGGCACTCCCCAGCGGAGTCACCAGTTCTGTTGTATAGGATAATGCACCTAATAACCTTAGGTCTGGGGTTACCAACATACTCGATTACTTGCAGACAATTTGACTTCTTAAGTGCAGAATAGGAAATAAGAGGGTATAAGGACTTACTTGTTAACCGAAGGTTGATCCTTGCTATTCTCTTCCTCTCTACTCCACTTCCAAAGTCTTCAGGATAGTTCCTCCTTCACCTGTCAAAAGACACTCTTCCAGATACAAGATGATTCATATACATATATGTAGGTTAGGCAAATCAAATATTATACTGAATCATAAACATTTACCAATCTACAATACATGAAACACATATGGAAGAAGTAATCTCTTTATTATCAATAATGGAAAGAGTTTAGGTTACAACCTAATGTCTGAGACAAGGAATCCTCTGCAACCAAAGGATTCTGAGTTCAACTGCTCCAAATACATCTGTATACAATCCACCAGCATAACTTTGCTCTCCAAGTTTGCATATCCAACACCCTCCCCAAGGCCTGTATTTATATGGGTGAAATAAGGCAGTTCTCGAAGGTTGGGGAAGTTGTGGAAGTTGAGGAAATTAAGTTAAATGAGTTAACTAATCTCCAATCAACGAATGTTTTAATGTTTTAATGTTGGGAGACACATACGCGGGTATGTAGAAGAGAAACCCGCGTATGATACGCGACTCAGTATAAAGGAAACCCGCGCATATATGCATACGCGACTTGCTACACCCAAGACTCGCGAATGATGCGCGATTTGTATAAAAGGAGAGTCGTGTATGCACCTCAACATAGCCAAATAACAAAGTAATTAGGTGGATGAAAGGAGAATGTATTCTAGCACAAGTCAATCTATAGTGTTAAGGGCTAACATCTATCCATATGTGTCCTTTTGTGTGCTAACATGAGGGGTGTCGGCACTCGGACGGAGAGGTGCCATTCAGGTGTATAACACCCTTGCAAGCAAAGTTGTTGAAGGAATTCCATAAATTCAAACAAAGCATGACGGGTTCTACAAAGGATGTGCAAAAGGAAAGAACACAAAGAAGGCATTTGCAAGTAGCGAGAGCAAGGAAAAAGGAATATTGGAAATCATTCACTCCGATGTATGTGGCCGAATGTCATCCAATTCATTAAGCGGGTATGTATACTATGTATATTTTATTGATGATTTTCTAGGAAGACATGGATATACTTATTAAAGAACAAAGATGAAGTATTAAGGAAGTTCAAGGAATTCAAAGCCTTGATCGAGAACCACACTGAAAAGAAGATCAAGACCTTTTGATCAGATAATGGTAGAGAATTCACATCAAATGAATTCGAAGAATTATGCAAAGATTCAGGGATTAAGAGGGAATTATCCACTCCATATAATCCATAAGAGAATGGGATTGTAGAAAGGAAGAATAGAATGATTATGGAAGCCGCAAGAGAAATGATTCATGATCAATATATTCCCATGCATCTATAGGCAGAAGATGCCAGAACAACGGTGTATGTACAGAACCGTACTCCACACAGAGTACTCGAGAGCAAGACACCCAAAGAAGTCATTTTCGGCAAGAAACCAGAAGTCAGCCATCTCAGAATATTCGGCTGTCCAGTGTACATACACATTCCAAAAGAAAAGAGGACAAAGTTAGATCCTTTAGGAAAGAATAGTATATTTGTGGGATGCTCTAAAAGCTTGAAGGCTTACAGGATATACTTCCCAGGATTCAAGAAGATCGATATCAGTATGGATGTAACCTTTGATGAAGACTCAGCCTACAACAAATCCAGAAAGAGACCTGCTGAAGAACCTGAAGAAACAGAAGCAACTAGAATTCATGACACAACCGTGAATGAAGAAATTCAAGAAGAAGATCAAGAACCTCAAGAACCTGTAGATCCACCTTAGGAGAATAATACTCACAAGAGGAAATCTACTTGGGTACGAGAAGCTATCCAAGGTGTAGAAAGATATGGGGCTCTAGAAGAAAATCATAGAGAAAGAAAAAGGACCAAGTCCTGCTCCAAATATGTAGCCTTATTATGCGACTTCATTGATAAAGAACCTTCCAACTATGAAGAAGTGGCAAAAAGGAAAGAATGGAAGGATGCTATGATCGAAGAGTATCAATTGACCATGAAGAATGATGTCTGGGATATTGTCCCAAGAACAAAAGGGAAGTCTATTGTAACTTCCAAATGGATATACAAGATCAAACATGCTGTAGATGGTAGCATAGAAAAATATAAAGCAAGATTTGTGGCTTGTGGATGCTCCCAGAAATAAGGAATAGATTATGAAGAAACTTTTGTACCTATAGTCAGATACACTTCCATCTGATCAATACTTTCTCTGGTTGCAGTAATGAAATGGAAGATACACAAAATGGATGTCAAGATTGTTTTCTTGAATGACGTAGTGGAAGAGGAAGTGTATGTGGAGCAGCCACTCGGTTTTGAGACACATGATAGGGAATCAAATCATGTGTGTAAATTAAAGAAATCCTTGTACGATTTGAAACAGGCACCCAGGACATGGTATGGTAGAATTAAAAACTTTCTATCCAATTTGGGCTTTACCAAGAGTAAAGTAGATTCCAACCTTTACTACAAGGTTGAATATGGTAACCCAATGATACTCCTACTATATGTAGATGATCTGTTTGTGATAGGTATGGATGGGTTGATTTATGATACGAAGAGGAAGCTTTTTGCCAAGTTCGAAATGAAGGACTTGGGTATGATGCACTATTTTCTAGGCATGGAGGTGTGGCAGAATGTAGATGGAATTTCCCTGGGACAAGGGAAGTATACAGTAGAGATCCTAAAGAGATTCAGGATGATGGATTGCAAGGCCATGACCACACCTATGGCCTCGAACTTGAAGCTATTGAAAAATGATTCATCAGATTCGGTCAATGCTACGATATATCATCAGATGATTGGGTCCTTGATGTACCTGATGAATATGAGACCAGATATTTGCTTTGTTGTGAACACCTTGAGCCAGTTCCAGACAAATCCGAGACATGTTCACTTGATTGCTGCAAAGCATATTCTGAGGTACCTAAAGGGTACAGTTGATTATGGGCTCAAGTATAAGGCTGATCAGAAGATTAACCTAGAAGGTTATGTTGATTCAGATTGGGAAGGCAGTGCCATCGATAGGAAGAGCACTTCAGGGTGTTGCTTCAGTATGGGATCAGGTGTGATCTCTTGTTTTAGCAGGAAACAGTATTGCGTGGCACTGAGTACAGCTGAAGCATAGTATGTCGCAGCTTGTTCAGTTAGTTGTGAGGCAGTATGGTTGAGGAAGCTATTTTCTGATTTATATTATCTCCAGCTGGATGCTACTTGTATATATTGCGACAACCAGAGTTGTGTGAAATTGTCTGAGAACCCAATGTTCCATGACAAGTCGAAGCATATCGAGATAAAATATCACTATATTAGGGATATGGTGCAGAGAGGAGAAGGGAAGCTCAAGTATGTTGTGACAGACGAACAGATAGCTAATGTGTTGACTAAGCCATTGGCTAGAGTGAAGTTTGAGTACTTCAGGGAGAAGCTTGATGTTCTCCAGATCGAGGTTCCCTCCAAGGGGAACTGATGAGTCTGTGAGCCATTCTGACATGGTGAGAGGATTGGTTCCTTCCATGGTCAGATGTAAGGGCTGATCCATTCTGTCATGGTGAGAGGGTAGGTTCCTTCCATGTCAGATATGAGTGCTGAGCCATTCTGAGGTGACTGTGAGATGTGTCCTCACATGATCAGATATAAGTGCTGAATGCCATTCTCTAGGAGAATGGAGGTACTTGGTCAGTTACCAGGAATACTCAGCATGGTGTTGAGAGCCTTTCTGACATGATGTGTGAATAAAGTTTCCTATCATGGTCAGATGTAAGTGCAGGGCCCTTCTGACATGATGTGTGAATAAAGTTTCCTATCACGGTCAGATGTAAATGTAGATCGTTTCTGACATGATGTGTGAATAAAGTTTCCTATCATGGTCAGATGTAAGTACAGATCCTTTCTGACATGATGTGTGAATAAATTTTCCTATCATGGTCAGATGTAAGTGCAAGGCCCTTCTGACATGATGTATGAATAAAGTTTCCTATAATGGTCAGAAGTAAGTGCAAATCCTTTCTGACATGATGTGTGAATAAAGTTTCCTATCATGGTCAGATGTCAGTGCTAATCCTTTCTGACATGATGTGCGAATTTCCTATTATGGTTAGATGTAAGTACAGATCCTTTCTGACATGATGTGTGAATAAAGTTTCCTATCATGGTTAGATGTAAGTGCAGGGCCCTTCTGACATGATGTGTAAATAAAGTTTCCTATCATGTTCAGATGTAAGTGTAGAGCCTTTCTGACATGATGTGTGAATAAAGTTTCCTATCATGGTCAGATGTAAGTGCAGAGACTTTCTGACATGATGTGTGGATAAAGTTTCCTATCATCATCATATGTAAGCACAGGGCCCTTCTGACATGATGTGTGAATAAAGTTTCCTATCATGGTCAGATGTAAGTGTAGAGCCTTTCTGACATGATGTGTGAACAAGTTTCCTATCATGGTCAGATATAAGTGTCGAGGAAGATGAAGATCTACTTGGAGGCTAGGCCTACAACTAGCATGAAAAAGGGCTGGCTCTGTAGAGCTTCCTATGACGAGAAGAATCATGAGATATCACCTGTGATGATGATCCAACATAGATGAGCCAGATCGAGTAATGTTCCAGATCCGGTGATGAAGATGACTTAAAGAAGAAGATGACTTGAAGATGAAGATGACTTAAAGAAGAAGATGACTTGAAATGAAGATGACTTGAAGATTTGAAGATTTGAAGATGAAGACAATGAGAACTTGACAATGATTCAGATGATACAGAGAAGAAGACTTGCGCTGATAAATTGTGTCAAGATAATACCTTCCTAGTTAAGAGGGAGTGTTGATGTAATTGTAACCTCGGAAGGTATTCACTTATATATTGTACCCCGATGTTTATTCCGGGAAGTGTCTGTAATGTATTTGAGTCATGTCATGCCCTGATTTTCCTATTAAGAGATTCAATAATGTAAAAAAGTCATGTAAAGTCATTGTGGGTAACCCTCCTATTGATCAAGGGTTAAAGTCCCCATAGTTATGGGGCCGTAGGGTTATTAGACTCTCCTAGTGAATTCGGCCCTAGTGAGTTATTGTCAAGTCAGGAATTAGTATAAATAAAGAGTGAGCCTCTCTATTTATCACACACTCACTCACACTCAGCTGTAGCACATAACTAAGAGAGAAGAAGTTGCTGGGACAAGAGAGAGAGA
Source organism: Pseudotsuga menziesii (assembly GCA_001517045.1). Taxonomy (NCBI): domain Eukaryota; kingdom Viridiplantae; phylum Streptophyta; class Pinopsida; order Pinales; family Pinaceae; genus Pseudotsuga; species Pseudotsuga menziesii. Next base: position 335,931 of record LPNX010299476.1, read on the forward strand.
GAGAGATTGCTGCTGTTAGGAGATCATCTTACTGTTTTTGGGTTTTTCTTTTGGTGTTGATTCTATCTCTAAGGAAGTTGCAGGGTTTTCTCCTTTATGGTTTCTGCGAGGAAAAAAATTGTGTTCATTGTCTCTTATGTTTGATTGTTGTGCTTGTTATTCTCTCAGTTAAAGATCCTAATATAATGCTAGATTAAATGATAAAAATCTAACAAACTGCAAGCCCTGTAAGAACCAATTTTATGAGAACTAATCTGCCTCTAAGTGTAAGCAACCTATAATTCCAATTATTAATCTTATTTTCAAACATTTCCACCATCCATATCCAATCAGAAGATCTGTCACCTAGAGGTTACAAGCGATATCCCTAGTATTTAAACCTAGAAGTAATAGGAGCCATGTTGTAGGGAAGGAGAGCTTCAATTTGTCGACGAGTCTCTTCATCAACATTTTGGGAAAGGAAAGAATAATTTTCATTGCTGACAGCCATACCTGTAGCTGAAAAAAATAAGCCCATAGCTTCTTTGTAAGCACCCCATTCATTAACAGTACCAATCCCAAATAGGATCACGTCGTCAACAAATAACAGATGAGTTAGAGACAGACTAGGAAAGTACTGGAAACCTTTAATGTGACCCTTTTTCTGAGCATCCAGTATGATTTTGCTGAGACTCTCAATGATCAAGATAAATAATAAGGGCGATAAAGGACAACCTTGACGGATACCCCTAGAAGCTGGGAAAAAATCAGATGGAATTCCATTGACTAAGACTGCAAAACATGAATTTGTGACACAACCCATAATCCAATTAACACCAGTAAGAGGAATTCCAATCTGCAAAAGGAGAAGTCTCAGAAATTTCCAATTCACCCTATCAAAGGATTTGACTAAATCAATCTTAAGAACCATTACATTTGAATTCTTGGTTTTGATGGAGTGCAAATTCTCCTAGGCAATGCCAATTGGTTCATTAATCTGTCGATCCTTTAAGAAACCAAACTGTTGGGCAGAAATGGTCCTATTAAGTAAGGGTTTCAAACACACTGCAATTTTTTTTGAAATGACCTTGTAGACAAGGTTGCATAAGGATATATGGCGGAAATCAACAAAGGTGGAAGGATTTTCACACTTAGGTATTAGAGTCAAGAAGGTGGAGTTTATTGAACCAGGTACACACCCTTCAGTCCTGGCTTGTTCTGCTGCAAGTACAAGCTCCTCCCCAATCAGGTCAAAAAATGCCAGGAAGAATTCAACTGGCCATTCATCAGGACTAGGGCTTTTATCTTTCTTGAAACCTCTTAGATCTAATTCTACCTCCTTAAGTGTGATAGGCACAAGGAAGCAATCCACATCCACTTCTTGGTTCAATGGTTGGGAAGAGTCTATTAACCTTCAGTTGGTCAGCAATATTTGTTGACTTTTCATCCTTAAATAAGTCACTGAAATGTTTTCTACCTAGTTTTTTAAGAGAATTATCATCTACAAATAAGTTACCATTAATATCATTAAGAGACCAAATAGATTTGGAGTTTCTTCTTGCTGGAGCATAAGCATGAAAAAAAATTGTATTGGCATCCCCTTCTTTTAGCCAAAGCACTCTACTTTTTAGCCTTTGAGTGGGAACCTAATGAGCCAAATATTTTCCTTTTGAATCTTGAAGATATTTCATCCTGTTAGCACTGTTAGCTGTCAGAAGACCAAATTCCATCAGTAGTATGTCGGAGATCTCAGAATTAATATCCATAATTTGTTGTTTCCTTTCACAAGATTTCCTTCTATCCCATCCTTTAATGGTGCTTTTGAGTCTTCCCAACTTTAGAGAGAGTGCATCCAAATGGTTTGTAGGTCCCAAAGCCAAAGGAGTCTTCCAAGAGGAAGAAACAAGTAAGGCAAAGTCATCTTCAAGGAGCCAAGCCCTATTAAATTTGAAAAGATAGCACCGAGTAGCAAGTCTAGGACCCCATTCCAGGAAAATAGGACAGCCCCATTTGAGCAAATTAGAATTACATTAAATGTTATAACATGCCATTGTATAATGGTAAGCCCCATTTGTCGAAAAAAAACTCAATTACAAGCACTAGCAATTGCTTTCCATGAGAAGAATAATATGACACGTCATCGTGATTGGTGTAAATTAGAATGATGAAAATTGATAGGATTCGTAAGATTAAAATTGAATTATAAATTTTGTATGTTTTGATTTTGATATTTATCATTATGGATATTCATGATAAAATGATTTTTAGTTACTTGTAACAACCTTTTATCCTCGCGCTCGTCTCCATGTTCCCTACTTTCAATTGCCACAAAAAAAACCATAAGGTATGGTTGATTTTATCCATGTTTCTATAATATTATTACCCCGTAGTGGGAAAGAAAAATAATACAAATCTTTACTTGGGCTATCATTCCAGCAGGTGATCATATTTAATAAGTTGAATGTTTCAGATTTGTTCATATATTAATTATTAGAGATGAACTTTGTTAAAGAATAGAAGAGAGAGTAAAGGACGAGAAAAACACAATGGGAATTTTGATTGCCTAGGCAATTGAAATGCCTTCTCAATATTAAACAACGGTATTTATAACACTACACAACAAAAAAACCATAGGTAAATACCATGGGTCATCAAATACTATGGGTCACTAATTCCACTTAATGTGTCCAACTCAACTACTCAACTAACTAACTAATTAATGCAGTATTGATAATGGTCTGTTGAGATTACAATTCTTAACACACCCCCTTAATCTCAACTAGAACAATACTTTCAACACTATCAATGCAAAAAGATGCATGCTGTTCTATGTCTCAGCTGGGGTTACATTTCACTCAAAAAATTTCAGCTTCACTTTCTTCCTTGAAGTGTACTTGGACTTATTCTTCTTTGTCTTCTGGATCTTGATGATAAGTAGTTCTTCTTCTTCAGCTTTTGGAACATACTGCAAGTATTCTTCTTCTGTTTCAACATGATCTTTCTGGTTGTCATCTTTACCTACACACTGGAAATTTTTATCAAAAAAAGAAGAAGAATATATTGCAGCTCTTCTTGGAGAGCATTCACGTCTTCATGTTCCTCATCAAAGACAGTTACTTCATCATTCTCATTGACTTCTTCATTTGCCTATACCCATTGTGCATACTTCATTACTTCTTCAAAAATTGTGGGCTGAGAAGAAAAAAGAGCATACTGTAGATGCTCATCACTAACATGAGTCTACTCATAGATCTCCCTCAAACTTCTGTTTTTCTGGTTGTGGGGTGAACTGTCTGTTGTTGTTTGTTTTGTGTTTCTATCAACTGGTTGTTTCTCATTCTCATCAACCATTGCAGCTTCTATGTTACTATCATCTGTCTCTTGCTCAGAGAGACTATCACTCACATCATTGGACATGACTACATTGACAAATTTATTGTCATCAACTAAAACAACTGGATCAACAATCTTTGTTGGGCTTACATGATCACTAGTTTACTCATAATCAAGGTCTTCTTTACTGTCTTCCAGTTCACCGTGGGATTCTTGGTGCTTTGTGTGACTTGCAAAGTCATCTTCCTCTACAATTAGTTCCTCACTAAACACTTCTTTCAGTATATCCCATGCTCTTTTTGGAGTATTAGCTTCTAAAATATAATGAAATAGTGAATAGTCTATACTGTCTTGTATGAGACATAAGGCAGCAACTTTCCTTCTTTATTTTTGGAACTTATTCAAAGACTTAAATGAATCTATATATCTAGGATCTTCTTCAACTATGAAATGCCACAAATCTTCTAATTTTAACAAATTACTTACTTTGATTGCCCATATATCATACTCATCTCAATGAAAGGTCTACTATAATCGTTTTGGTGTTAAGAGATTTCTTACCTCTTCAAGTTCTTCTGGTGGCTCCATCTTTGAGAATCAATCTTCTTTTATTTTCTTCAATATTCTACAATCTTCTTGTCTCAATCACAACCTCCAATAAGATCAGATCTATGCATGTGTGTGCTTTCCACTATGTGAAAAGGCTTGCCCAAGACAATAAGGCTAGGAATGGATCAAGCCATGGTATCTGATACCATGTTAAAGAATAAAAGAGACAGTGAAGGATGAGAAAAACAAAATGGGCATATTGATTGCCTGGGCAATTGAATTTCCTTCTCAATATTAAGCAGCAGTATTTATAAGACTACATAACATCAAAACCATAGGTAAATGCCATTGGTCATCAAATACTATGGGACACTAATTCTACTTAATATACCCAACTCAATTACTCAACTAACTAACTAATTAATGTGGTATTGACAATGGTCCGTTGAGATTACAATTCTTAACAAACCTTTCAAAGGTGGGATCGTCCATCCTTATGAATCATGCTGTCAACCCATTTGTGCCTCGAGACCCAGGATGAAGAAAAACAAAGTGTTGATGTTTGATGGCAAGTGAAATAGATAAGTTTTAGAAATTCAATTAAACTATACATGCATGGGATTGAATTCTCATTTACACTAAGAAAACATGCTTTTCAAATAATTATACATGCATAGGATTGAATGATCATTGCCACTAAGAATACATGCCTTTCATACGAACCATATCGAAAGAAAAATACCTATTTTTGTTTAACAAGTACGACTCTATTGCAAAGGAATGGTTCCTCTTGGTTTAGTATTGAGACAAATGTATTTTGAATATGGGTTATTCAATTTTTTATTCTAAGTGAATTTACTCATTTGTATTTTTGATGGGAAGATTTAGAAGAGTAATTCTCTTATTAGTTTTTGTTGATTGATCTTAGAGTTAGAGTAGTTGAAGAGCCCCTCCTTCATTGACACCAATTTTTTTTTTAGATCAAGTTAACAAAATATTATATTACTTCGTTGATATTCAAATAATCACTTAATGGTAAAAGTTTTGTTATAGCTCTTGCAGTAGATTATAGCTATCACTTATTTTATTTATTTAAATTGTTTGTAAATTTGTGAAACATTAGCCATATCGCATTATCATTGGAAGTCGTGAAATATTTCATTAAATAATTGATAATAAATTTATTTAATTTGTTTGTAAATTTGTGATACAATAGCCATATTGCATTATCAATGGAAGTCTTGCCAAATTTCAATATATAATTGATAATATTTATTGGTATAATTTGGAATAAACACATTTGCAATATTTATGAGATAATATTGTTTCTCTGCATTAGTTTTGACAATTTTCTATGAAATGATGTACTATATTTCCCTTCTATTAGAACCTCGAGTCTATAGGTACATATATTGTGCAATAGAATCAAAAGGGTTTCATATGTCATTCAATTTGTTGGAATAGTTTATAAAACTCCAATTGTTTTATTCACGTAGAGTTGTCACATAAAATGAAATAACTCAGTTTTAAGTTTATGTTTATGTTACATAATAAATATATCCACATTTGAATATAGATCCTTTGATTGAGGGTAAAACTTATAAGACAAACCTTTCTAAATTGCTAATTCTAGTCTCATCACCACTTTATTTATAATCTATATCCCCCTTTTTGAGATTCGAGTGACTTAGAAGTTTTGAAAATTAATGAACTTTTAGGTTCTCTTGCAACATTGTATTTATGCACCCATGTTGCTAGACAATTGCTAGTGGCCTTACGTAAAATGCTCTTTTCTTTGCTAATAGATTCTTGTTATTCAAGATTTGGTGTCTCATTGATTCTATTAATCAGTAATCATGCTTCGCTCATACTGAAATTTTTATAAAATTTTAATCATGCTTTCTACAGGTTCTTTTCTTATACTAAACTTTATATAAAAATTAATAAATAGAACAATGTTCTAAATATGATTTTATCATCTTCCATAGCCTTCTCATCTTTTGGTCATTCCAACAACAATCATTAGCATAATGTGTTCGAAAACCATTGCAGAGTTTTTGTGAAACAAAATTTGCTAACTCTCTCTACAATTTCCTCTGCTCAATTGGATTTTCCTCCTTTGTAGATAGGAGGAGTTGCAATCGGGATACAAATTTCCACCTCAAATAATAAACGCTATTGAAACTACCTTAGTACATGGGGCGATCTTATATCCCCATTTTTTTTACAATAAAATTGGTGTCTGAATGATCTCGTATTGATGTTGAAGGCAAGGAAACACGCCCAGTGACGTTCGGTGGACTCAGTGTGGCAATAATGGAAAATATGCTCAAGACCTAAAACAACATAAAACAAATAGCAATATAAGCTCGACATTATTGAAAATTGAAGAAATGGACTTTCTCATGTTGCAAACATTAGTTGTTTTAAGCTGGTCCATAAGTACAAGGAACCCACTGATAGGGAAGAAACAAACAAAATGCAAAGAATATTGAAAGTTCACACATAGTTCTACACCACATAAAATGAAGAACCAACAAAAGACAGAACTCAAATTTTTATTATTCTCATAATTCCCAACTCCGCATACAAAAATCGAGAGGCATGGCATACTGTCTCTAGATGTATCTACAACATTTAAGATATCGCCTTCTTGAGATTTTTGCAAGCTGTCTTCCTTACGAAGTTTCTGGATTCATATTCCTGCATTAAATGTGACAGTGCTAATAGCGGGAGGTTCGATAGAAATTACCAAACGTCACTTGGTTCTAAAGTACCACAATGTTATACATTCAATCGGATATGGATTTCCTGGACATATCCTTACTAGGAGCAACTTACCAATATGTTGTCAGGATCGAGAAAACGTTTAAGAAAAAGAATAAGTTGGATTTTGGGTTTGCAAATCAACAACAGAAGCCCGGAAAAAGTGGCCATAATTCACAAACCAAAGTCCTAATAACCAGTCTAAGCTGTAAGCAAATAAGTGTATTGGGAAATCGAAGAAATACACCGGCAAGTGGTACGAGTTCCACAAAATCCCCTAGCACAACACTGATGAATGCCACTCAAAGCAATCGTTGTTAGTCGAGACAAATTCCCCAGATCTAGGCTCTGACTTGGAAATTGACGCAGAGAAAGAAAGGGGAAATAAGATCATCAACGTGGAACGTAGTGCCACCATCGTAACCACAAAGATCCAACCAGAAGAGTCAGAGGAGATAGATGAAGGGGATCGCATCTTCCATTCGCAACTATGGGTGCAAGGGACTTTGCTACATTTCATTGTTGACAGTGTAGTTAGAAGAACCTCATCTTAGTTGAGGCTGTCAAAAGATTAGGGATTTTGATGATGTTTCGTCTATTGTCAACTACCTAGGTTCAATTCATTCTCGGCCCAACAAAACCCAAAGGTACCGTCCCAACAGGACAGAGTGTTGCCAACAACATCTGGGACACAGATGACTTCTCACCCGAGATACTTATAGGAGTTGTGTTGATGTATTTGTAACTTCGGAAGATATTCCAATGTATATTATCATTGTATGTTGTTGTACCCCCATTGGGGATGTGTGTTACCCATTTACAGGATGTCTAAATTGTGTCTAGATCTTGAGGTACAACCTCTATTGTAAGTCAGGGCAATAGTCCCCAGTGTAAGATCATGTAATATGTAATTATGGTCTCTCGAGGAGAAGTGGGCCCCATGTGCATGACATGGAGGCTCGAGTCTTATATTTGGTCAGTGAATTGAAAGGGTATAAATAGGGAGGCGCTCTCCCTCATTTATACACACCTCACACACTCTCTAAGGTGCATGAGAGAGAGAGAGACGGTCAGAGGAGGATAAAAGGATAACTGCTGAACATTTCTTATTACTGCTTTTGATCATCTTACTATTCTGAAGAATTTTGTGGGGTTTTATTCTTTATGGTTTCCCTGATGAAAATATTTGTGTCTTGTGTATATTTTATATCTTATGCATTTTGTTGTACTTGTTATTATTTCAGATAAATATCATAGATAATCTAATCAGATCTTAAGAAAATATAACATGGTATCAGAGCCTCTCTGAAAGAAGGCATTGTGCAGCTGTGGGCACTAGGGCTTCATAGTTGAAGGTGTTCTCTCCACATATAATTGAGCAAGGAGGGGTAGACTAACTTGACTCACTAGTGTGCATCTATTGGTGTTAGCAGTTTTTGAATCAAATAAGTTTCATTGTGCAGCCGAAATACAACTACAATGGTAGCTAATGGAAATTAGGGTTTCATACCTGAAAACCCTAGAAGATTGAATTTAGTAATCCTAGAAATTTCTCTATGACGTGATATTGGAGAAGGCCTAGAATTCGAAATGTTTACAGGTCGAAGATAAATTTGTGATATACATTGTGTAAAAGTTTCAACCTCATATTCGCTATACTTTAGGAGATATGGTTCCTCCAAATCAGGGTTTCAGCCTCCTCCAGAATACATTCATAAACATTTGACCTAGGAACATTTGCTATATCTCGGGCTAGGAAGGTCCAAACGAAATTTTGCAAGATGTGGAAGGTAGGGAACAGATTGTAGTTTCTGTGCTACACTTTTCATACCTAGAATGTTAAACAGTGACATGTGGAAGTTCGTACAAGTTCACCTTTCTGAATAGTGCCCAAAACAGTCACCTTGGGAAAATCTTCATAAGTCCTACTTGGAGAATCCATTTCTTCTCTAACCGGTGGATTTGGAAAGAATACATGTCAAGCTATCTTAGTGAGAAATTTCAGACTATAAGGATCCAAAATTACAGAGATAAAGCAGAATCCATATCAGTCATTTATGTAGAAGAAATTGGAAAACTAGGGCTTCCTGTTATGGGAGCTTCCCTCTACTGTTTTCAGAAAAAGAGTACATTTGATAGATTTCCTTGAAGAGGAAAATATTTCTATCCAATCAGAAATTTGAAATTCCAATTTTGAAAATTTAGGGTTTCTATGACAAACCCTAGATCAGTGAGCTATGGAACCAGGCCGGACACCTCAAATCAGTAAAATATAAATCTTGGCTATTTACATTTGAGGTTCTCATGACTAATCACACCCATATTTATGACAAGCTTGGTGAAGCTGAAAAATTCCGAGTATGGAAGTATAGCACCTCCATGATCCTTGAATAAAATGACTTGGATCAATATTTCAGTAAGGAATTTCTAAGAGCTATAGGGAGATGAGGCTAAGGCTAGAGCCAAGAGAATCAATGCAAATTCTATTATAGATCATCTCATCCCTCACGTGTCATCCTTGAAGACACTAAAAGGAATTTTTCGGTGCTATGATGAAGCAATCGAAGAAGAAGAAGAGATTGTCATAACCTCCTTGAATGGCCTCCTAAGATCATGGGTTTCATTCACTCAAGGAATGTGTGCCATAAGGAAGTTGATTACCTTAAGCAGACTCCGAGAAGGGTGCACACAAGAAGAAGCTCGACTTGTAATTAGAGAAGAGAATATGGTAGCAACTGAAGATCAAGCTCTCATGATTCAAAGAATATCCCTCAAGCAATGAGGAATATGAAGGACTCAATTCTTGAAGAACCTCTTATCCATATTAGCATTTTGATAAGAAATGATGTTGTTATGAATGAAGAAGATGATGAAGCTGAAGGATCAAGAAGGATTCTACCCATAAAACAAATAAAGATAACTATTCAATTTTAATTTCATGATATTGTTTGGTTATACATTTGTTTATGTTCAGTTGATGTTTAAGTATTTTTCATTTATACTAATAAATTGCACATAATGGGGTAAGAAGTCAATGATGGTGTACAACATTCCATTACTACTTATCTAGATTGAAACCTCTTTGTTGGAATATTAGGAGTAGTACACACTCTTAATAACATTAGGGTAGAATGCATATAGAAGTTACAGTATGTATACATGATATGGATGAATGTTGTAGCATTGGCAAAAATAGTCGCATGGCTATGTGACATATATTTGTCACTATTAATGTGTTTGGAAATTATGATATGTTTCTAATCATGCATCTGGACTTGACTTGTAGATCATTCCAAAGAACAAGTAACGATAGTTCAGAAGAGGAACTTGAAGCTTCCTAGGTCAGAGACACCATGGTGAAAGAAAAAACTTTAGAAGAATATAAAGAGAATGACAGATCCACCTCGAGACATGAAGACCACCTTGGGCACAATAAATAATCCAAGATGAAGAATAGTATTCCAAAGAAAGCAAGAGGCCTCAGAAACACTCTAGTTATGTGACACTGTTGAGCGACATCATTGATGCAGATCCTTCTAGCTATGAAGAAGTAGCCAAGAAGAAATAGAAGGAGACTATAATCAAAGAGTACTCGTTGATCAAGAGGAATGATGTCTAGGATACGGTTCTAAATCTTGAAGGGAAGTCCGTAATGTCTTCCATATGGATCTACAAGAACTAGCATGCAATAGATGGCAATATCGTGGGATACAAGGAAAGATTCATAGCACGAGTCTTCTCACAGAAATAAGTCAAGACTAGGAGAAGACATTTTGCACCAGTTGCAAGGTACACTTCAATAGATCCATACGTGCAGGTATGAGATGGGAGATACACCAGCTGACATAAAGAAAACATTCTTGAATAGTGTAATCAAGGAGGAAGCATACGTAGAGAAATCATTGGGAGCTAAGACACATGACAGGAGCTCGAAGATCACCTAGAGTGATGGAGATATTAACTTTTTCTACAAGGTTGGAGATTAAAGCCTATAGAGGATGGCAAGCCCAAACATGGGCACGAGAATAACTTTTCAAAAAGGTTCAAGATAGAGGATCTTGGTATCCAATGACCCTAGATGGATACATAGAATATTAGTAGCAGAGGAAGCTAATTGTCACTCCAGTACATAATTTTTCAATACATAGAGTACGGAAGGAAAAGGAAGAATGATGCTCCGCTTGAGAGGGAGTGACTACAGAATATACTCAGGTTCAACATGGTATGACAGGATGGAAATCTTATTGATGGCCCTAAGATTTACTGAGAGTAAAGTGGATTCCAACCTTTACTTCAATGTTGAAGGCATAATACCAATAATGGTCATGTTATATGACGATGACTTGTTCTTGAAAGGAAAAGAGGAACTCGTTAAAGATGCAAGAAGGAGACTTGCTACAGAGTTCAAGATGAAATACCTAGGGATAATTCACTACTTCTTAGGCATGGAGGTGTGGCAGAATGCAAATGAGATTTTTCCTTGGTCAAGGAAAGTATGTAGTGGATATTCTGAAGAAATTCAGAATACTAAACCGCAAGGGGATAACCACACCTATGGAATCAAACTTGAAGCTACTATTTGATGCTTCATTAGAGATGGTTGATGCCATGATGCATCGTCAGATGAGTTTCTCATTGATGTGCCTGATGAATACACAACCCGACATATGCTTTGTTGTGAACACCCTGAGGCAATTCCTGATGGATTCGAGAAATGCTCACCTAGTTACAAAGCATGTAGTTAGGTACCTGAAGGGTACAGTTGATTGTGGGCTCAAGTATGATATGAATCAGAAGACTAACTTGCACGATTATGTTGATTTAGATTGGTTAGGTAGCGGCACTAAGAAGAAGAACACTTTGGGTTGCTTCTTTAGTATGAGATCCAGTATGGTATACTGGTTTGGCATGATGTAGTCCTGCGTGGCACTGAGTACAACCAAGGAAAAATATGTTGCCACTTGCTTGGCTACTTATGAGGTAGTATGTTTGTTTTGAAAGCTACTATTTGATTTGATTTATCTGACTTGCATTTTTGTATGATGTAGAGAGGAGTAGTGAAGCACCAGTATGTGATCCATATCGAGATCTCTCAAAAGAGGGAGTGATGAGTTCTAGCATAGCTGGTGAGACAAGTTGTATGAGCATAAAATCTTGGCGAAGCTCATAGGTTTCTCAAGAATAATCAGTCCTATAGATTTTCCTTAGATGTAATCAGTCCTGGAGAAACTCGTAGGTTATCCTTGGACATAATCAGTCCTAATGTGATTCTATGCTAGAAATGGCCAGAGTGAAGTTTGAATACTTCAGAGAGAATCTCGGTGTTCTTCAGATCGAGGTCCCTTCCAAGGGGAAGTGATGAGTCTAGAAGACGTAGATACACATGAGCATTTTCGATATGGTGGTAGGCTAGGCCTCCCATGGTCGTTGATGTAAGTGCTGGAGCCTTTCCGACATGGTGGTAGGCTGAGCCTCCCATGATCATTGATGTAAGTGTTGGAGCCTTTTCGACATGGTGGCAGCTGGGCCTCCCATGTTCTTTGATGTAAGTGTTGGACCCTTTCCAACAAGGTGGTAAGCTAGGCCTCCCATGGTCGTTTATGTAAGTGTTGGAGCCTTTTCGACATGGTGGCAAGTTGGGCCTCCCATGGTCGTTGATGTAAGTGTTGGAGCCTTTCCGACATGGTGGTAGGTTGGGTCTCCCATGGTCGTTGATGTAAGTGATGTGTTATGTGTATCTAGTCTGTGCTCCATGTGATGATGAGATGATATGAATATGATGAGGTAATAGTAGGGTACACATGTGTTGCAAGGCATGTAATTAGCATTGGGATGCTCCTTCAGGTTTTGCAGTAGCATATAATCAGTCTTGGGAGATCCTACAGGTTTTGAAAGAGGCATATAATAATTCCTAAGATGTACCTACTTGATGGCTTGCTCGAAGAGATGATGAATACCTACATTGAGGCTAGTCCTACATTCCGCATTGAAAAGGGTTGGCACTGTAGAAACTTTTGATGAAGACCTGGAAGAGGACTAGGCCTACATCCAGCATGAAAAAGGCCTAGCACTATAGAAACTTATGATGAAAGATAGTATGGGACGATTATCAAATTATAAGAAGATGATGGCAGCAGCTATAATGAAGTGTTGGAGACGTTTACCACCATACACACTCTTTCTGGTTAATTTGGACTAGTTAAACCACTATCCTAAGTATTATTGACTTAATTGACCTCATAGGAGCACTATATGACATCATCTAGATCACACCCATGCCTACCTTCAGTCAAGGAGGCTAACATATCCTTCTCCTACATTCGGGGAGGTTAACTAGAGCACTCCGGGGGTGATCTGAGTGTCATTAATGCCCCATATTGCTAACTGATGGTTACAATTAGTTAAACAGAGTAGTGAAGGTGCCCTCCATCATTAAATTAATTAATTATTGATTATTTAATGAATTGGAGTCAACAGAGGCGCCTCTAACCACTTCTGATGTTCAGTTACACTTCAGTTAACCTCATCGGCCTTCATTGGAGTCATTGAAGTGCTACCACTTGTTGGTTGGCTTGTTGTGACATGTGTTTGACCTACTTTCAGTTAGACTTAGTCATTTATTGCACTCCAACTTCAGTTAGGGCTCAATTGAGTCAGTTTGGGTTTTGATCAGTGGTTAACTGGAGTGTTGACTATGGCTTACATTCAGTTAATCTAGAATCACTCATTCAATTCGAATGACCTCCTTGAGAATTTGAATTGCTTTGTCATTCATGCTTGCAGAATGATCTTGTATTGTATTACTCATTCTTTGTGTGAATATACATTGCGGCTACTCATTTTGTATCCCTATTACACCATTTTCATGACTTATTGTTATTAATCTTTGATGAGACTTGTGTTTAGTCCCTAGATTACCATGACAGATTAATATGGTATCAGAACTCACGATGAGACAAAGCTCAGATCTCTCAAAAACAAGGCTTTTGACAGATCTTGCATAAAAATTGAGCAATAGCTCAAAAATCCAGCATTGCACTAGAAGCCAAGGCTTACCACTTAATACCCCAATGTTAGAACTTGTTGATCAAGCTTGCTTGATTGACTATGCTGGGTGTGATGAAAGCCTAAAATGTGCAGGCTATCTGACCTTACATTGTCCCTTTTGTTGTGATTTTTAGGTTTTTGATAGGGGAAAGCATTCGCTCCAGCAAATTCAGATGGCTTCTTCCGTAGATATTTTGACTCCGTTCAATTTCCACTCATGGAAAGGAGATATGGAGATCCAGCTATGCTCCAGAGGACTCTATAGGGTCACCACGGACACTGAAGAAGAGGCTGGTTATGCAATAGACAAGTCCAGATTCTTGAACAAGAAGGATGAAGCATTTAGATTCTTGTGCCTCTCTGTTTCCCAAGATCTTCTTTTCCATCTTTCAGGATTGAAGACTCCAAAAGAAATTTGAGACAAATTGGAAGCCCTATATAGAAAGCAGGATGATTTGATAGTTTACTAGCTCAAAAACGAATTGATGTCTCTCCAGCCCTTCAATTTTGAGACCTTGAATGACTTTTTCACAAAGTTCAAGCACATTGTCTTACTGTTGAAGCAATGCAAAGTGGAGAAAGAGGATGATTAGCTCATTGTCACCATACTCTCCAAACTTGGAGCTGATTATTTAGTTTTTGTCTCTACATTCCATGCGGGGAATCTCATAACCCCTAGATGGAAGAAGCCTACACTCAATGCCTTCATTGAGTCCCTAACAAGTGAACATGATAAGCTTGTCTAGATGGGGATCATCAGATCCTCCCGTGATCAAGCCCTCCATGTCTCGGGGCCCAAAGATCTGAAGGGTAAAGGAAAGCAATAGAAGAACCCAAAAACTAAATTTGAAGCTCCTAATCCTGAAGTCGAAAACCAACAGCGTGATGAGTCTTCCGCCTCAAAGAAGAACAAAGGGAAAGGGAATCATGGAAAGGAAAAAGTCAAGTGTTCATACTGCGGAAAGGGATTCCACCCTGAATATGCCTGCATGAAGAAGAAGCTTGATGAAGCTACCTCTCTCCTTGAGAGAAATCACATCAATCTTCTGGAAAGCTTTTGGAGGAGAGATCAGCAAGATCGGGAACCATAGCATGAAAAAGGTCATGCCCTCATGGCAAGAACTTCGAAGTCCAAAGCACTCTTGATTGATTTGGGAGCTTCAAACCACATGATGGATGAAAGAGACTCCTTTTCATCCTTGGAGACTAGAAAATCCATCCCCAACCACATGGGAGATGACTCCACCATCATTTCAGAAGGACAAGGTACAGTTGATCTTGAGAATGGCTATTTTTCAAATGTTTTGTATGTACCGTCTCTGGCATCGAATATCCTTAGTGTCTATCAGATGACACATAAAGGATTGCCTAATAAAGTATATTTTAGCCCAAATGATGTTGAGATAATGGAACTTGCATCTGGGAAACTCATTGCTAAAGGCCTTGCAAACCATCATGCAAAAGCCTATGAGTTCTCCCACTTTGTGGCGAATGCAAAGGCCACCGCTCTGGAAACTCATGGAAATGAAGTTAGTAGGTTACGGAATGAAAGGTTTGGCCATATAAATTTCAAATATTTGCAGTAATTACATAAAAAATCCATGATCGAAGGCCTCCCGGTCATCAAGGAAACCACTGGAAATTGCAAGGGCTGTGTGGTTGGAAAACACCCTAAGCACAAGTTCGATCAGGGGAAGGCAAACCAAGATACATGCATATTGGAGATGATACATTCTAATATCAGTGGTCTGATTCCTGTCACATCCATGAATGGATCAAGGTATCATCTGACTTTTATTGATGATTTTTTAAGGTACACATGGGTCTTCTTTCTCAAAAAGAAGTTTGAAGTATGTGAAAATTTCTCTAAACTTAAGGCCTTGATCGAGAATGCCTCTGGGATCAAGATCAAGATATTGATATCTGATAATGGTGGGGAGTATGTCATTAATGATTTTCTACACATATTCTTTGAAAGTGGTATTCAGTTCCAAAATTCAATTCCCTTCACTCCCCAGTAGAACGGAGTAGCGGAAAGGAAGAATCGGTCTCTCAAGGAGATGACCACCTGTATGTTGGAATCAAAGAAGTTGGCTGCAAATTTGTGGGCTAAAGCCATGCATGTTGTAGAATAAATTCATAATAGGTTGCCACACTCATCCATGAAATGGAATACCCCTTTTGAAGCATACTTTGGACACAAGCCGGATGTATCGAACCTACGGTTGTTTGGGTCCACTGCATGGGCCCGGATTCCACTTGATAAAAGAAGGGATTTGCAACCGCAAAGCACGAATGTATTTTTATTGGGTATCTTGATGAATCAAAAGGTTTCAAGCTGCTGGATATCAAAACAAAACAGATCATCATTGAAAGGAGTGTCAAGTTCGATGAGCCTCTTCAGGAGGTGGAACTAGTGAAGGAGAAAACTGCAGAATTTCCTTCCTATTCTACTAAATATTTGGATGATGAAATTGGGGGTGATGACCCTGATTTGGATCCTATAATTTCTAATATCAGTGTGCAGCAAACATCATATTCTGAATCAGATCCTGAAGTACAAAATAATCTTCCCACATGAGCCCGACAGACACTCTCCTCCCCAGGAGATAACATTGGAAATCTGGATGATCCAAGGAGAACTCGATCTGATTTCCAAAGAGCAGGTATTGCGCTCTCTTGTCCTGATAATTTGATGTTCAAAACTTGATATTTGATGATTAGTTCAGACCCAAAATCCTACTACCATTCTTGAAATGATCTGAGATGGCAAGTTGCCATGGATGAACAGATGAATTCTCTTCAGAAAAACACTACTTGGGAGCTAGTTTCTCTTCCTCCAGGAAGGAAATTGGTTCAATGCAAGTGGGTGTTTCAGACCAAGGTTGTTGCTGATGGAAGAACCTATAAATATAAGTCAAGGCTGGTGGAAAAATGTTTCTCTTAGGTCCAAGTTATGGACTACCATGAGACCTTTGCACCGGTTGCAAAAATGGACTCCATCCGCCTAGTTTTGGCAATTTCGGCATCTAAGCACTGGGAAGTGCATCATATGGATGTTAAGTAAAAATTTCTACATGGAGATATTCATGAGGATATATACATGAAGCATCCTAAGGGCTACACTCTGATCCATCTTTGGTTTGCAAGCTAAAGAAGTCACTATACGGGTTAAAACAGGCCCCAAGAGAGTGGTATTCCAAGATGGATGCCTTCCTTCTCTTGCAAAACATCCAAAGGTGTATATTAGATCCAAATGTGTATTTATAGAAGTATGATGGTCATTTGATTATTATTGTTTTATATTTTGATGACTTACTGATCACAGGTAGCACAGTTGCTTATATTTCAATCATCAAAACTGCTCTCCACAATGCTTTTGAAATGAGTGATTTGGGGCTCCTAAAACAATTTTTTGGGCTCGAAATTGAGCAAAATTATGATGGGATAATGGTCAATCAATCCAAATACATATCAGACCTATTATTAAAGTTTAACATGGCTCAATGTAGGCCTGCACCATTCCCTTTCCTTTCAGGGATCAACCTTGAAGAAGGAAAAAGCACACCCCCCATGGACTGCACTATCTATCGACAGCTGATTGGTAACTTGTTGTACTTGACACATTCTCGGCCTAATATATATTATGCCATGAATTTTGTATCAATATACATGCATCATCCTCATGATATTCATTGGAAGGAAGCCAAAAGGATCCTCCAGTATATTCAGGGAACCAGGACCTACGACATTCAATATGCTGCAGACTCCGAGCTAGAGCTGGTTGGACACATAGATTTCGATTAGGCAGGTGATTCTATTGATTGGAAGTATACTTTCAGATATGTATTCATGTTTGGTGGTGGCCCCATTAGCTGGTACAGCAAAAACCAGGCTGTCATAGCATTATCTTCAGCAGAGGCCGAGTATCGAGGAGTGGTGAATGCTTGCATCCAAGCAGTTTGGTTGCAAGGCATTCTTTCAGAGTTTGATCTTGGTAGTACTTTGTCCACTGTCATCTTTTGTGACAATCAAAGTGCTATTAAGATATCCATAGATCCAATTACCAGGCATAGGACCAAGCATGTAGAGATCCACATCCACTATATCAGGGAGCTAGTGCATGATAGGACCATCATTCTGCAATACTGCTCGACTGATGAGCAGATTGCAGACATCTTCACCAAGAGATTTTTAGAGAAGAAGTTCACTTACCTACGTTCACTATTGGGGGTGAGTTCATCAGGGTGATTTAGACTAATTTTAGTGTTCAGCTTGAGGGGGGATTTTTCCCACTGGGTTTTCCCTCTTTTCCTCACTTAGTTTGTTTTTGAGCATTGTTTCAGTTTCAACATTGTATAGGGTGACCTATGGCCTTAGTTTCTGGGGCCCTAGCATTTTTATGAATTTTATGTTTTCTACTCCTCTCGAGTATAGCTTAAGGGGGGGTGTTGGATACATTTACCACCATACACACTCTTTTTGGTCAATTTGGCCTAGTTAAACCACTATCCTAAGTATCATTGACTTAATTGACATCAGAGGAGCACTAGGTGACATCAGCTAGATCACACCCACGCCTACCTTCAGTCAAGGAGGCTAACTTAGCCTTCTCCTACATTTGGGGAGGCTAACTGGAGCACTTCAGGGGTGATCTGAGTGTCATTAATGCCCCATATTTCTAACTAATGGTTACAATTAGTTAAACAGAGCAGTGAAGGAACCCTCCATCATTAAATTGATTATTTATTGAACTGGAGTCAACAGAGTCACCTCCAACCACTTCTAATGTTCAGTTACACTTCAATTAACCTCATTGGGGTTCATTGGAGTCATTGAAGCGCTACCACTTGTTGGTTGGCTTGCTGTGACATGCGTCTGACCTACTTTCAGTTAGACTCAATCATTTTTTGCACTCTGACTTCAGTTAGGGTTTAGTTGAGTCAATTAGGGTTTTGTTCAGTGGTTAACTGGAGTGTTGACTATGGGTTACATTCAGTTAAGCTAGACTCACTCATTCAATTCGAATGACCTCCTTGGGAATTCGAATTTCTTTGTCATTCATGCTTGTAGCATGATCTTGTATTGTATTACTCATTCTTTGTGTGAATATACAGTGCGACTACTCATTTTGTAGCCCTATTACACCATTTTCATGACTTATTGTTATTAATATTTGATGAGACTTGTGTTTAGTCCCTAGATTACTGTGACATATTAATATGAAGATTCTATGACTTTGTAATGATGATGACGCATTGAAGACCTAACCAGATGTGTTGATGATTGTGTAGAGAGAGAATGCCTTCCTAGTTAAGAGGGAGTGTTGATGTATTTGTAACTTTGAAAGATATTCTGATGTATATTATCATTGTATGTTGTTGTACCCCCATTGGGGATGTGTTTTACCCCTTCACGGGATGTCTAAATTGTGTCTATAGCTTGAGGCACAACCTCCGTTGTAATTTGGGGCAATAGTCCCCAGTGTAACAACATGTAATATGTAATTGTGGTCTCTCTAGGAGAAGTGGGACCCATGTGAGATGATATGTATGCTCGAGTCTTATATTTGGCCAGTGACTTGAAAGGGTATAAATAGGGAGGCACTCTCCCTCATTTATACACACCTCACACACTCTCTAAGGTGCATGAGAGAGAGAGGTAGTCAGAGGAGGAGAGAACGATAGATGTTGAACATTTATTATTACTTCTTTTGATCATCTTACTATTCTAAACAAGTTTACAGGGTTTTCTCCTTTATGATTTCCCCGATGAAAATATTTGTGTCTTGTCTATCTTTTATATCTTATGCATTTTGTTGTACTTGTTATTCTTTCAGATAAAGATCCTAGATAATCTAATCATATCTTAAGAAAATATAACAAGCTGCAGGACCCATCTTTCCGCAGTAATGAAGGGGCTCTACCTCATGCTAGCATCGACAAAGTTTACATTCCATAACCATTTCTATACATTCAACACATTACCATATCAGATCTAATTAAATCATTAAACACGTATATGAATGTTAGGAACCCATGTCAATCCTTCTCTTTACCGTGTTAGTATATTGTTGTTGGACGCATATGCTTTGTAAGTCGTCCCATAGTAATTGTTGATCCATAGTTTGTGTTATTGTTGTTGGGCGCATATGCTTTGTAAGCCGCCTGTAGTATTTGTTGATCCATAGTTTATATTGGCCCATGGTTTTGACCCATAGTATTGGCGCCTATTTTTAGTATATAAGTGTGTGTTGAGGCCAAGGAAGGAATCATGAAGTTATTTTGTATTGAGCTTGCTCAAAGGAGGTTGCCCCCTCGAAGTGACCTGCTATTAATATAAAAGTGATTTTGAGTTTTGCTTCTATATCGTGTATTTTGATTACTTGTTTGCTGCAGGGTCCTCACATCTGGTATCAGAGTGCTTTCTTGGGCTCGTTTGGTGAAATTTATGCCCAAGTTTGTTTTTCGCTTCTGTTGTAGGTTCAGATCTGGGAATAATCCCTATCCGCTTAACTATGGGAAGTACTTGGGCATAATCCCTAAAACTCATTTTGAGGAGTACCACAGGAACCCTGAAGTAGCTGGCCCATTGAGAGGACCTGCCAGTGAAAAGGGCAACGACCCCTATCTGATTGACTAGTTCCCACCCGTGAGGTAAACCAAGAGCTGTCATTTGTGGCCAAGCGGTTATCAGTTTTACCTGAGCCATGGAGTGAGGGGTACTGCCCCAATATGCAAGCTGTCAGACAGCATTGGTGGCCGAGTGAATCCCTTGAACCGATAGGAAGCCGCACATACCTGGGGTCCATATCTATTTTCAGTTGCACAATCGCAGATTTCCTCTATTCAGAACTGTTGTTGGTCAGTTCCGCACCGTTGCAGATCCATTTGTTGCCGATCACTTCCACACCGTTGCAGATTCCACTGTTTCCGATCACTTTCGCACCGTTGCAGATCCCTTCCTGAAGAAAAAAAAATTCTGTTTTTCGGCCATATCTCCTTGGTTTCAACTCTATTTTCCCTGAAACTTCACTGACACCTCTGCAATTCCATTCTGCATATTTCATTCCTGAAGACCCTATCCCAAATTCCACTTCCCAAAACCCGAAATCCCACATTTGTCTATTTTTAGGGTTTGCGATAACTCCTTCGATTTTCACCCAAACGCCTTCAAATTTTGCCAGCGTATTCCTTTCCTCATTCTTCTTCTTTGTCCCTCTCTACCAAATTTTCTCATTCTTTCACCCCGCTCCTAAAATCCCCATTTTTTGCTTCCATGTCCTTTCGACAGTGTCCAAAACTTACTCAAACCCAAATTACCCTTCCTATTTTTTCCCAAATCCATATTTTCCTCTACTGAAACAGTTTCTGTTTTTGTTTTTCTACCCACTCCCCCCCAACAAAAACAAAAACAAAAACAAAAAAACTCCTGGTTATGGTTGTCACCCGCATAGGAGCAAAAACCATGGAGGAAGCACTTGCAGCCATTCAAGCCAAACTCCAGGAACTAGATGAAAAATTTCTCGGTCTCCATCTTGAGGGTTCAGCTATGAACACCAGACAACAGTATGAGTCTTCATCAGACAATGGGTTCTCTTCTTCCAGCAATTTTCGCGGTCCGAAGCTTTGTTTTCCTCGCTTCAATGGTACTGATCCGACTGGATGGATCTATCGTGCAGAACAGTATTTTAGTCTTCATAATACTTTTGATGTCCACCAAGTTCCACTTGCCTCCTTTCATTTGGAACAGGAAGCTCTTCTATGGTATCGTTGGTACATCAAGGCTCATGAAGAGCCAAAATGGCCTGATTTTTGCCAGCTCCTTTTGCAACGATTTGGTCCTAGTGCTTTTGATGACTTCACAGGTGCTCTCACTAAACTTCGCCAAATTGGCACTGTGAAAGAGTATCAAACTGAATTTGAGAAACTAGCTAATCACACTGAAGGATTACCTGATGACTTCTACTGGAGTTGTTTTATCAGTGGTCTAAAGGATGTAATTCGCTCTGAGGTCAAAATGTTTAGTCCCAACACAATGATGGAAGCCCTGGGGTTGGCTAAGTTGGCAGAAGACAAGATGGTAGCCCAACAGCGCTCCAAATCCTCTTTTGTTCCCTTCCGAAATATGGGTTCTCAACGACCTCCCATTCCGTCAGCTCCTCGCTCACCTCCAATCAAGCATTTGTTTGAAACAGAGATGCAGGCATGCAGAGAAAAAGGGCTTTGTTATAATTGTGATGAGAAATTCAGTCGGGGACATCGATGTGTTCAACAAAAGCTCTATCTCTTGGATGTGGATTCTCCACCTACCTCTAAAATTGGTGAAGAAGCTTTCGATACAATGGATGCTTCGGTTGACACTCAGGAGCCGCCTACTGACCCTCCATCTCAGGACGACCAGCCCGAGATATCCCTCCCTACTTTAGCTGGAGTCACTGCCCCCCAAACAATGCGGGTACGTGGTTACTTCAAGAAGCTTCCTCTTACAATACTCATTGATTCTGGCAGCACTCATAATTTCATTGACCCTCGGATCGCCAAACAAGCTGATTGTTTTATCCATCCTTGCTCCAACTTTGAATTCATGGTTGCCAATGGGGGCACCTTACCTTGCAAAGGGAAGTGTCGTAATGTGCGTATCTCTATGGGAGATTATAACCTCCGCTCTGACATGTTTGCCTTGACCTTAGGTGGATGTGATGTGGTTTTGGGCGTTCAATGGCTACGCACACTTGGCCCCATATTATGGTATTTTGCTGAACTTTGGATGCAGTTCTTCCCCGATGGACACAAACACACATTGAAAGGATTACAACCAGGGTCTCTCAGCATCATCAGTTCACATCGCATGGAAAAACTCCTTAAGAAGAGTTCCCATGGTGTCATTGCTCAGCTCCATTCCATTCAAATGCAACCATCAGCGGCCCCCACTACTCCTTTGGATCTCCAACAAATTCTGGATCGATATACAAGTGTTTTTGCTAAACCAGTGGGACTTCCACCTTCACGACCAGAGGACCATCGTATTTAGCTCCTTCTTGGTAGCATTCCTCCCAACATCCAGCCCTATCGCTACCCATTTCACCAAAAAACAGAGATTGAACTCCTCGTTAGGGACTTACTGAAGCAAGGTATTATTCGCCCAAGCACAAGTTCCTTTTCTTCACCAGTTCTTCTTGTTCGCAAAAAAGATGCGTCATGGCACCTCTGCATTGACTTCTGAGCACTTAATCTCCTCACCATCAAGGATAAGTTCCCAAATCCTGTTGTTGATGAGCTTCTTGATGAGCTTCATGGTGCTCAATTTTTCTCCAAGTTGGATCTTTGCTTTGGGTATCATCAAATTCGGGTTCATGAGGATGATATCCCTAAAACAAATTTCCACATACATGATGGCCACTATGAGTTTTTGGTCATGCCCTTTGGTCTCACTAATGCTCCTTCCACATTCCAGGCCTTGATGAATAAAATATTCCGACCCTATTTGTGGAAATTCATTCTGGTATTTTTTAATGATATCCTCATCTACAGTAAAACATGGGCTGAACATCTCCAGCATCTGGATCTTGTAATGCAACTTTTCTCTGATCATCATCTCCATGCCAAAAAGTCTAAATGTGTTTTTGGCCAAAAGGAAGTTGAGTATCTTGGGCACATTATCTCAGCACAAGGGGTTCGTGTGGATCCTGCCAAAATCACTGCCATGAACAATTGGCCGCCTCCTAAGACACTCAAGAGCCTTCGTGGTTTTTTGGGGTTGACTGGCTACTATCGCAAGTTTGTCAAGGATTATGGGAAGATTGCAGCTCCATTAACTGCTCTGTTGAAAAAGGATGCTTTTACATGGACAGATGTTACTGAGTGTGCATTTGACAAGCTGAAACAAGCTATGTGTACTACACCTGTTCTAGCTATGCCCGATTTTTCCAAGCCCTTCACTATTGAGAGTGATGCTTGTGGCAATGGACTTGGTGTTGTTCTCCTTCAATATGAACACCCCATTGCGTTCACCAGCAAAGCCCTTTCTAGTAAGAATTTAGCTACCTCTACATATGAGAAGGAAATGATGGCTATTTTGCATGCAGTACAAAAGTGGCGACCCTACCTCTTAGGGAATCATTTCTGCATCAAGACTGATCACCAGAGTCTGAAATATTTCCTAGAACAACGTGTACCCTCCCCGGCACAACAGAAATGGGTTAGCAAACTCATGGGTTATGACTATGAGATCACTTATAAGAAGGGTAAGGACAATATTGTGGCGGATGCCCTTTCTCGCACATTTGATGACCAAGGTTCTCTTTCCGCTATTTCTATGCCTGGTCCCAATTGGTTGCAATCGGTTCAACAGGGTTATGTTAATGACTCTTCATTATCTCACATCATCCAATGCTTGGAAAACAACCCTTCTGCTGTCCCACATTACTCTTGGGATGGTGCTTCACTGAGATACAAGGGTCGTCTGGTGCTTCCCCAGAACACAGCTCTTCAACAAGCTATCTTCTATGAACTCCATGCTTCTCCATTAGCTGGGCACTCTGGTTTTCTCAAAACGTATGAGCATGGTGCAACTTCTTTTGGCAGGGCATGAAAAGGACAATTCAACAGCTGGTGGCTGAATGTGATACCTGCCAGCGCAATAAGGGTGAAACAACACCCCTTCCAGGATTGCTCAAGCCCTTTCCCATACCTACCCGGATATGGACAGATATTTCTATGGATTTCATTGAAGGGATCCCTATATTTGGAGGGAAGACTGTGATTTTGGTTGTGGTTGATCACCTCTCCAAATATAGTCATTTTTGTGCTCTCAGCCATCCCTATACAGCCTCTTCCGTTGCTCAAATTTTCCTGGACCAGATCTTTCGTCTTCATGGAATGCCTTCTTCCATTGTCTCGGATCGTGATGCGACTTTCACCAGTCAGTTTTGGACAGAACTCTTTCACCACACTGGCACCAAATTGAAGATGAGTTCAGGTTATCACCCCCAAACGGATGGTCAGACTGAAATTATCAATAAATGCTTGGAAACTTATCTTTGTTGCTTCTCCTCTGAGCAACAACATCAGTGGGCAAAGTGGCTCCCTATAGCTGAATGGTGGTACAATACCTCTTACCACACTGCCTCTAAAATGACTCCATATGAAGCAGTTTATGGTCAGGCACCGCCATTTCTTCTTCCTTACACCCCCAACAGTTCTCTAGTTCAGGAAGTTGATGCGGTCCTTCGAAACCGCGATGAGGTTCTTCGCATTTTGCGCCAAAACCTTCACATGGCAAGAAATCGCATGAAGCAACAAGCTGATCAGCACCATTCTGAGCGCACTTTTGAAGCCGGTGATATGGTTTTTCTTCGTCTCCAGCCTTACAAGCAATCCTCACTAAAACTCAAAGGGCGTCATAAGCTCGCTCCAAAGTTCTATGGGCCATATAGGATTCTTCAGAAGATTAGGTCTGTTGCTTATAAATTGGAACTTCCGCCTTCTTCCCGCATTCATCCAATATTTCATGTCTCTTGTCTGAAGAAAGTTCTTGGCACCAACATCAAAGGCCAAACTATTTTACTAGAACTGGATAATTAAGGATCCATCTTTTTGGAGCCAGAGGCTGTCCTCAATAAGCGCACTCGTCAGCTTCTCTCTCGCTCTATCACATAGGTCTTAATTCAATGGCACAGAATGCAGCCCGAGGATGCTACGTGGGAACCACTCCTTCAGATTCAGTGACAATTTCCACATCTAAAGCTTTGAGGACAAAGCTTTTTCTAAGAGGGAGGGGATGTTAGGAACCCATGTCAATCCTTCTCTTTACCGTGTTAGTATATTGTTGTTCGACGCATATGCTTTGTAAGTCGTCCCATAGTAATTGTTGATCCATAGTTTGTGTTATTGCGGGCGCATATGCTTTGTAATCTGCCTGTAGTATTTGTTGATCCATAGTTTATATTGGCCCATGGTTTTGACCCATAGTATTGGCGCCTATTTTTAGTATATAAGTGTGTGTTGAGGCCAAGGAAGGCACCGTGAAGTTATTTTGTATTGAGCTTGCTCAAAGGAGGTTTCCCCCTCAAAGTGGCCTGCGATTAATATAAAAGTGATTTTGAGTTCTACTGCTATATCGTGTATTTTGATTACTTGTTTGTTGCAGGGTCCTCACAATGAAAACATCATTCATTTCAATCGCAGCATAATAAACATATTACTAAGATACAATAAAACATTCATCATTCGACACCAGATATAATGTGGAAACCCAAACAGGAAAAACCACAAAAGTGTTTTATTTGATTACGATTCTCATAACAACACTTAGATTTGTGCACACAGCATGTGGATCGACAAAATATCTTTCTTTATTTCCCCATATTAGAATACATATGCACGCAAGTAGATATAACTTGTCCAAACAAGATAAGATATTGACTCAGAACATTACACTCACCTATCGACTTAGTCCTTGCCTGATATCCAATCAGATTGATTCTAGAATGAATGCCTCTATTCTCAATTCTCACCCTCTCAAGACTATCTCTCTAAGAGCCCAAACCATTACATTTTATAGGCTCTATCACCCTTAGTTACATCCCATTTCCTTGTCCACAAGTGGACAAATTTTCTAAATGACTCAACTTAATACATTTTATTTCCTAAAAAATAGGCCAAATCAATGGATTTGACCATTCTTCCTCCCTCTCCGTTGAGACTGCTTCGCATTGTGATCAGCTCTCATCCATTTGGGACAAAACTGGGTACCTTTTTACCCTGGGCCAACAGACAGTTCTACATTCCCAACCCTATAACATTGGTTGGATGAGCCAAGGATGAGACATCTACGTCAATCAATAATGTTGCCTCTCCTACGACATCAATCCCTTCAAATATGAGGTAATGTGTGATGTTTCCCTGCTTGAAGTTTGCGATGTTATTTTAAGACAACCATATATGTGGAACATCATGTTGTGTATGAGTCTAGACCTCGTAGTTTCCTTATTACTTTGGGAAAGAAACTCTAAGGGATACCAGAGACTATTCCCGCTACCACAGTGTCCCTCATCACAACGAAGCAGTGGAGGAAGGTGATCTCCTAGACAAGGAAATTTGTAGTCTTTATGGTTCATTATGATGGTGAATGAAATATCACATCAACATCCACGAGCTCTACACAAAACCCCTCTACATAACAGAAAGAAGTGGACAAGATCATGGAAGTAAAGAAAGACATCTTCACCACACCTGTCGGGAATCCGGTACATTTCTAGGTCAAGTATTCCATTGATTTGATACTTGGTGTGTCTTTACCTAATGGGCCAATATACAGGTGTTCCCTCAAGCAGAATGAAGAAATCAAATGCCAAATTCAAGAGTTAATCCAAAATGGGAAAATTTGACCCAACTCCTCACCTTGTGTGAGCCCAATTGTGTTGGTATAGAATAAAGATGAGACATGTCAACTTTGTATTGTCTATCAAGCTATAAACAAGATCACAGTCTGGAATCAATATCACATTCCTCTGATTGACGACCTCCTTAACCAGCTCGGGGGGGGGGGGGGGGGGATATTTCAGCAAGATTGATCTGAAGTCTAGTTCTCATCAAGTGCCAATTGAGCAGACCGATGTCTGGAAGGCTGCCTTCAAATCTTGGGAGGGCATTTTTAAGTGGTTGGTCATGCCTTTCGGCTTGAATAATGCTCCAACTACATTCATGAGGATGATGGATTCCATTCTATGACTATTCACCAATTCCTTTATGATCATATATCTAGATGATATCCTCATCTACAATAGAACATGAGAAGAACATTTGTAGCATACCCACCAAGTCCTTAACACCCTATGGCAACACAAGTTATATGTCAATCTAGAGAAGTACTCATTTGGCATGGAAATGGTTCAGTATCTTTGATACATCGTGGACGAACATGGTGTTCATGTGGATACGACCAATATCCAATCCATTCACGATTAACTGGGCCCTGATGACTCTCACAGAGTTTCGTAGCTTCCTAGGCATTACCAAATTCTATCGTATATTTCTGTTGGGATTCTCTAATATTGCTTGGTCCCTTAGCCAGGTGACCGAACGTGGATCTAAGGCCAATTTCATCTGGTCCAAGCCACAACAACACACATTTGAGAAGCTAAATCAATGCTTATATTCGGTTCCCATCCTTAATTTACCAGATCTGCAAAAACCCTTTCATATTGAGACAAATGCTCTAGACTATGCCGTTGGTACAGTCCCTAGTCAACATGGCCATCCAGTGGTATATCACAGTGAGACACTTTCAAATATAGTCTGCAAGTACCCCACCCATGACAAGGAAATGTACTCCATTGTCCAAGCCTACTCCAATGGAAGCGTTACATCCTTGGAAACTAAATGGTCATCCACATTTATCACAATCCCTTGCAATTCATGCAAACTCAAGGAAATTTACAAAATGCCATGCCTTTAGAAGTGGTCCATTTACTTGCAGCAATTACACATGAACATTAAATATAAGAAGGGAAACACCAATAGATTCATTGATTGCCTTAGTTGACCTACAGGAACAACATTAACAATGGTGCTCAACTCTTGCAGCCACGAGACCTCTCAGTGGCCTCAACTATATGACAATGATCCTGAGTTTGATCCCATCTATCAAGCCTTATGTGTAGGCACACCAGTGGCATGCTTTCATCTCCAAGAAGGATTATTATACCACCTGGGCCATCTATGTTTTTCTTCAACCAAGAGTGTGAATACTTTTTGGGAAGTGCATTATAGTCGGGTGGCAGGGAACTTTAGCACTAAGAAGAAAATGGTGGTATTACAGAAGTATTTTTATTGGCCTAAGCTCCAACAAGATGTCGGTTGATGTATCAGATCTTGCACTACCTACACCATCGCAAAGTAGACCATCAAAAAGTATGGGTTGTACACCCCTCTTCCCACTCCCAATGGGCCATGGGAATCTATCTCTATGGATTACATGTTAGGAATACCTTCAACTAAGCATGGTAATGACTATGTGTTTGTGGTCATGGTTCACTTCTCTAAGATGGCCATTCTGATAACTTGAAAGAAGAGGATCTATGCTGAAGCCATTGCTAATCTCTTCTTCGAGCATGTTTGGGTTCATTTCGGGATGCCACAGGCTATCATTTTAGATCGCGATATCAAGTTCCTAAGCACCTTTTGGTCTAGCCTATGGTCATTGATGGATTCCAAGCTCACCAAATTGACTACCTTCCACCCCTAAACCGATGGACAAATAAAGGTAGTCAACTGGATGTTTGTGCATATTATGAGAATGTACAATTATAAACACCCCCACACATGGGAAGAGAGCCTTCCTTATGTTTAGAATAGTTTTAACATAGCCCTTCATAGCTCTACCTGTCACAACCCTTTTTAGGTGTGCTTGGGTCTCCAACCACTGGCCCCAATTGATGTAGTTATACCCATTGCATCCACACGGGAGTAATATTCCCATGCTCAGGCCGAGTATGAAAAGACCACCATATTTGTTGAATGGATCCAACACATCCACTAACATGTCCATGACAATTTGGAAAATGTCAATACTAAGTACAAGCAGCGACATGACCAACATCAGATTCCACACAAGTGCCGGGTGGGGGAAAGGTTTGGTTGCATTTGAAAAATGAGAGGCTCACAAGACCCCATCACAAGTTTCATCTACTTCTATATGGGCCATACACCATCACTAAGGAATTTGGTGACAATACCTTTGAATTAAGCATTCCTCCATTTCTTAGCCTACACCCAGAATTCAATGTGGAGCTCCTTCAGCCATATTTCCCACCACTATTGGACACCTTGGATGTGGTAGAACAATAGACAGCTACAAAGCTTCATCCCAAATACATGGAATAA
Source organism: Pseudotsuga menziesii (assembly GCA_001517045.1). Classification (NCBI taxonomy): domain Eukaryota; kingdom Viridiplantae; phylum Streptophyta; class Pinopsida; order Pinales; family Pinaceae; genus Pseudotsuga; species Pseudotsuga menziesii. The sequence goes on from LPNX010299476.1 coordinate 365,492, forward strand.
GAAACCATTGATCATATCATAGACACACAGATTAAGGGCACCCACCAACAGAAGATCTAACTATAACGACTTGTCAAAGCAGGGAAGCTACTCCACCAAGAGTCGAGTTCAACAGAAGTTTCCTTATTTGATGAGGGAACTCAATGCAATGGAGACTATTGCTTCCTAATGGGGGAGGACTGCTCTACATGGATATAGGTGGCCACCCACTTATTCTACTAACTCATTTTTTTTTCCATTTTGGCAATTTCCTTGTAATTTTCTATGTTTTTTTTAGGTCCCAAACTTTCGGTGTCGTTTTGAGGCCCCAAACGATGTTTTTTGGTGATTTGGGGAGGGGGTATAAGGGGCAATGGTTTCCAATGTCATAAATTATCCCTCATCAAAAGTTGTATATCTCAGATAGACCTTTCCAATGGGATATCGATCGCCCAAAAAGAAGATTGGTTTGCAAAAGTTATGACCCTGTGAAGTGGATTGTTCAACTAACCACCTTAGGGCCGCAAAATTTTTGACGATTCATATCCTAGGGTTAGTTTTAGGGTTTCTTCCTCTCCAAGGATTTATGATAAAATTCATTCAGCCTCCTTTTATATTCATCTTGTCACAAATGAGTGTAGCCTCCACATCTCTTCTCAGAGATATAGCTACCACCATTCTAACTACTTTTGTTTTTACAGTTTGTTATGTTTTGTTCATTTAATAGAATCTGAGTTTATTGTATCATTGTGTTTATTGCCATATATTTGTGTATGTCAATATATATATTCACATAAATTTAGATCAATGCTCTCGTTGGTCATATCATCTCCATTGTAGACTCCCTATGTGAGCTGAGACATGAAATACAGGGCGTTGACAAGGAAATGAGTAATGTTGTTTGTGGTCTCGATCGCAAAGTCAAATGTTAGATCAATGGGTGCGTAGTTGTTGCATAAGTGATGGGAATTGCACTCTCGTATTTTGAAGTGGGAGAGCATTCTAAAAATGTTGCACTAGAGATTAAATCTGATATAAAAAAGGAAGAGAATCCTTCCCCTATGTCGATCATCAACGAGCAGGAAAATGCAATAGAGGAATGAGGTCCAGACACAAAGGAAGGTCAACAAAAATTTTCGGAGACAAAAATGAAAAGAAGGGACAAATTTAGAGGGTACCAAACCCCCTTTGCAGTAGCGTCGCCTGGACTTGGTGCCCAAGGATCAAGTTCGCTAACTGTTCTCATCTCTCAACTTTATCCTCTAACATTGATTATCGTCATGGTGCTCTCTGCTCTTTCTTTTTTGGTTTTTTGGGTCTGGTTTGAAGTTTATTACTCTTGGTTTTTGTATGTCATTTTGAATAGTCCGTTACCTCCATCAGGGGTAACTAAAAGTGTAAATTCCAGTTAGTATGTTCTACATAATCCTGTCTCTTTTGATAGAGGTCATTATAGGCACATAGATAGCTGGGTTTAGAAAATCCGATCTCAACAGGGTAGTTGGGAGATGGCGGATGTTTGTCTACGTTTGGAGAAACGTGGTGGAAGGTTACTAAAGGATCAATGGTAATTGCAAAAGGAGATAGGATAGGTACGTTATATTTAGTCCTCATAACACTGATTATTCTATTTCTGTAGCTTCCACAGAAACAAGTGCAGCGTTGTGGCATCATAGGCTTGGCCACATGAGTGAGAAGGGGATGCAGATTCTCCACTCAAGGAAACTGCTTCCAGATCTGAAGCAGGTAAGTTTGGAATTTTGTGAGAACTGTGTTTATGGAAAATAGAAGAGAGTTATATTTCTCAGGGTTGGGAAACAGAAGAAGAGTGAAAAGTTAGAGCTTGTCCATACAGATGTATGGGGACCAGCTCAGGTACAATCTCTTGGTGGCTCTCGTTATTATGTTACTTTTATTGATGATGCAACTAGAAAAACTTGGGTTTATTGCATTAGACAGAAATCTGATGTGTTTGATACTTTTAAGAAGTGGAAAGCTTTGGCTGAGAATGAGACAGGAAAAAGGTTGAAATGTCTTAGATCTGATAATGGAGGCGAGTACTGCAGCAAGGAGTTTGATAGTTACTGTTCACACAATGGGATTCGCAGAGAGAAGACAGTGCCTGGAACACCCCAAGAAAATGGCATGTCAGAAAGGATGAACAGAACGATCATGGAGGGTGCAAGGTGTATGAGATTGCATGCAGGGTTGCCCTTACATTTTTGGGCTGATGCTGTAAACATTGTTGTTTATTTAATAAACAGAGGGCCTTCAAGCGCTTTGGATGGTGGAATTCCAGAGGAGGCATGGACAGGTAAACAGGTAAAATACTCATTTCTGAGAACTTTTGGTTGTGAACCATTTGTCCATATTGGTAAAGATGATAGAACAAAGCTTGAGGCTAAATCCAAGAAATGTACCTTTATTGGATCCGGTGTTGATGATTTTGGTTATCGCTTATGGGATCTTAAAAATTGCAAAATCATTAGGAGTAGAGATGTAGTATTCAATGAAAATGTCATGTACAAAGATTAGTTGCAGAGAAAGAAAGAAGAAAAGGAAAACACGGAGTACACAGTGCTTGATGAAATCAAAGAAAATGAAGTTCCAAAGGCACTAGAAAATCAAGAGCAGCAGTAGGTACTTGAAACTCTTGCAATTGTAAGAAGGTCTACCAGGTTAAGTAGACCCCCTAAACAATTATATCCTTCTCTGTATTATTTATTGATGACTGATTCTGGTGAGCCAGAATTTTTTGAAGAAGCAATGCAGGTAAAAACTAGAAAGAAGTGGGAGAAAGGCATGGATGAGGAGATGGACTCATTGGTAAGAAGCTAGACTTGGGATTTGGTTAAGTTGCCTGCAGGAAAAAGGGTATTGCAGAATAAATGGGTTTACAGGTTGAAGGAAGAAGATGGAGGAAAGAAGCGGTACAAGGCTAGACTTGTTGTAAAGGGGTTTGCACATAAGAAAGGTATAGACTTTGATGAAATATTTTCTCCTGTTGTTAAAATGACTTCAATTAGAACTATTTTAAGTCTAGTGGCGGTAGAATATTTGCATATTGGACAATTAGATGTAAAAACAACCTTTCTCCATGGGTATTTGGAGGAAGAGATTTATATGCAGCAGCCACAAGGGTATGAGGTCAAAGGGAAGGAGAATTTGGTTTGCAGGTTGAAGAAGAGCTTGTATCCAAGGCAATGGTATTTAAAATTTGATAAGTTTATGATAGAACAAGGTTATGATAGATGTCATTCTAACCACTGTGTTTATTTCAAGAGGCTAGATAACGAAAGATATATTATCTTGTTATTGTATGTGGATGACATGCTTGTTACAGGGTCTAACATGCATGATATAAGTGTGCTCAAAAGAAAACTAGCTAAATCATTTGCGATGAAGGATTTGGGTGCTGCAAAGCAAATCCTTGGTATGAGAATAACAAGAGACATGAAAAATTGCAAATTGACATTGTCTCAATGTGAGTACATAGAAAAGGTGTTGCAAGGGTTTAGAATCCAGAATGCAAAACCAGTCAACACACCATTGGCAAGTCATTTCAAACTAAGCAAGCATATGTTTCCAGAGACACAGGAAGAGATAGATTACATGTCCAAGATTCCCTATTCATCAGCAGTTGGGAGCTTGATGTATGCTATGGTGTGCACAAGACCAGATATTGCACATGCAGTGGGAGTTGTGAGCAGGTATATGAATAATCCAGGTAAAGAGCATTGGAAAGCAGTACAGTGGATTCTCAGGTATTTGAGAGGTACCACTTCTCATGCATTATGTTTTGGAGGTTCAGACACTGTTCTATAGGGATATGTTGATGCAGTTATGGATGGTGATAAAGACAGCAGGAGGAGCACCACAGGGTATGTGTTCACTGTAGGTGGAACAGCAGTAAGTTGGATTTCAAAACTACAATAGGCTATTTCACTTTCAACAATGAAATCAGAGTATGTTGTTGCTACAGAGGCTAGTAAGGAGATGAATTGGTTGCAGAGGTTCATGGAAGAATTGGGTAAGAAACAGGAGAATAGTAGGCTGTACAGTGACAGCCAGAGTGTCATTCATCTTGCAAAGAACTCAGTCTTTCATTCAAGGACTAAACATATAGAACTCAAGTACCACTTCATAAGATCTGTTCTAGATGAAGAACTGTTAAAACTGGAAAAGATTCACACTAGCCAGAATCCTGCAGACATGTTGACAATGGGAGTAACCAAAGAGAAAATGAGTTCCTGTTCGGTTTCTGTTGGCCTTAAAGCATGAAGGTGAAAAGAAGAAATTTGCCAAGTCCAAGGTCCAGCAAGTGCAGCAGCGGTAGAGTTGCTGTGATTAGTCACCATGAAGGCACATGAAAAAATGTAATGGAGCGGTTTGCATGTAAATGGGCATATGGCTGTAAGACCTGGTAAGGCATGCATACCCCTGGTAACTCACTGGTAAATTCGGGAGATAGACCTAGGTGATAGGGGGTGTATGTAAGATTCCTCGGTAAATACTTGAGGGGAGTTGGTGATTACTCCAAGTCAAGTTTAAAGGGGGGATTGTTAGGGTTAACCTTGACTTGAGATCGAGTCAAAGGTGGTTAGGTCTAGCACATGGTTTGGGCACATGGTTTTTTGTAGCCCATGGTATTGTCCCATGGTATTGCACGTGTTAACCTTGGCTTGAGATCGAGTCAAAAGTGGTTAGGTCTATCACATGGTTTGGGCATATGGTTTGTTGTAGCCCATGGTATTGTTCCATGGTATTGCATGTGATTAAGCCTTTATAAGGCTTGAGGAGGCTCCATTGTAAATGTACTGGATGTGGGTACTGTATTGTACTAGAAGACTGAAATAAGTGTAGCGGTTTTGCTGCAGGGTGTATCCCTTCATCTTTCTGGACTGAAATAAAAGGACTGGCAAATTTCTTTGTGGATGTAGCCCATCATTTGGGTGAACCACGTTATATCTGTGTCTCTCTGTACTGTTTTAATTTGTTTTGCATCTTGTTTATTGATTTAACTGTATATTTGTTATTGCTTTGCGGTCCTGTTCTTCTAACAATTGCTAGCTTACTAGCCCGAGCTATTGGTGAAAACCCCTATAAAAAGAAAACTTCTAATTAATTTTAGTTAAGCGTTCATTTTAAAATGGGATTTCTTACTCAAGGGATATGGACGTGAAACCAGTGGTGTTTGGACTCTTGCAAGAAATAAATTTAAAACCAAAGAGCGCTTGTAGAAAGCAAAGGTCCAGTGCTTATAATCTTCAAATGACAAAGACAACAATACAACACTCCTACTCTTTTCAGTACTTTTTCCTTTTTTTTTGTAAAGTTGAAAATAAATAAATAAACAACTTCTTTTTCAAAACTAAATGAATAAATGGAAAACCGAGTTCTACTAGTTCTTTTCTCTTTTTAATCGTATGTAAGGAAAGGAAATCAAGTACTCACGGAAGCTTTTCTTTCACTTTTCAATGGACACATTAAATTTTTATTTTTTTATTTTGTTTACAAACTCTTAAAGAAATTTTATTTGTTTTTTCTAAAAAGTAATAAGAAAAAACCTGAGCTTTTATAACTTTGGATCTCTAACAGTATATGAAAACTAAAAATATCAAGCAAGAGTGGATGAAAAAATAACAAAAAAACAATTCCACTAAAAACTCAAATTGGCCTTAAAAGGTAAAGAAAAGAAAATTTTGGTTTTCGGAAATGCTATGGGTATTAAACAACAGATCTCAGACAAATTATAGAAAGGTATCAACCCAATAAATAAGCTCTAACTTGCAGAAACTTAAAAAAAATTGCAAACTAATGAATACATGAGTGTCAAAACTGACCGCGTATTTACATGGTATACACAACTTTCAATGAAGTAGATTGTGTATGCAGAGGAAAACAATGAAAAAACAAGAAAAGTCCCCTACATGATTAATACTTGACTGTGTATCTGCAAAGGTAGCATATAAGGTCAACGAAAGTTACATAATTAATTTTTCACTAAACATTTCAGTTTTACAACTTTATAAAGATTGAATGATCAAAAAATATTTTCAACTCAAACCTAAACAACCCAATTAAATCAACGAAAACTATAAACTTCACAAAAGAAAATCAAAGAGAATCAAACAACCCTAAAACAAAACAAAAAAATACCTAAAAAACAAGAACACCAGAGGAGTCACTAACTCTGTTATGGGAAATAATTCCCTAACAACTGTTGGGTTCAATTGTTGCAGAGCAAAGGCATAAACAAACTCAAATGTTGCTAGTAAATAAATCTTCTTTTTCAAACAAACAATTGGAATACAGGGTATTGAAAGTACATACCTGCTTCCCAACGGTTGTAGTAGAATCCTTTGAATCTTGAGCTTTGCTCCTTTGTTTCAACTTCTTCCTGGGATTCATGAAATGAAAACAAGGAAAAGTAAAAACACCATAAAAGTACAAAAGATTATAAAAGAACTTGCAAAAATGAAAGATTTCCTATTCCAAATACACAATTATTCACATAAACATGAATCTATTTCAAATAAACATTGCAAATGGGAGATGAAAAGAGTTCATTTTTAAATTAATAATAACAACAAATTACATAGAACAAATAAACCTAATATGTTGTTGTCGTTCTAAAACTGAGTCCTGGGTTCTTCCTCCCAAGCCACTTCAAGCACTCCAACTCAAGGCTTCTCACACAATATATGCCTAAGAGATTCGAGAAAATCTCTAGCATAATAGATAAGTAATAAAAAAAATGAAAAGTTGAGGTTCCATATAAAGAAAGGATGTTGCAGACCAGTAATAAAGGGCTACACAAATAGAGAGAAATTCCTTAAGCAAAACAAGTAACAATGGTTTGTAACTTCATTTTCTTTCTCCTATGCTCTTTTTTATGGCTTTTGAAGAGAAATCACAGAGTTATGAAGAAGTTATTCACGAGATTTGGGAGTTAGGGAATGGTCTTGGACCAAAAATAACTCACAAAATAACTTTTATGTCAAAGATTTTTTTTATTTTACCCTCATACAAACACATAAACTATACACAAGAAAGTCACGTATTGTAGAGAATACACAAGTTATACACACAGATGTCACGTATGTCTTGGGAAATAGGGTTTTTTAAAGAGATTTCTGCAAGACACTGAATGTCCACTATGTCACAAAGGGGAAAATGATATCTGCAACTAGGAAGAAGGATAAGATCGACCAATATAATGTATTGGAATAAACGGTGGTGAAAGACGCTCTAACAACTTGGCAACGAATACATTCAACAATTAAGCTTAAATCCAAGCAATTTCGTGTTCAATTGCTCCCACTTTTTCCTAGAAGCCTATCTCTTCAACATGAGGTGGCAACTACGTGGTAGATTCCCCTTTTAAAAATAAAACACATGATTAATATAAAAATTTTATTCCACAATCTATGTGCAACCTGGTAAGAGTCTCCAACAATTACACCCTTAGATGTTGCGATCTAGTATTAGCTAATTCATGACCTATTCTAGATTCCATGTGATCATGATGTCATGTGCTAGTTTCCAATTTTTCATGTTTAGAGTAGGGGCATCTTTTTTTTCTACCAAAATCAACATTTGCATGTATAATTATAAGATGAAGGTAAAACCCATATACAAAAATTTCATGCAAAGTTTTATGTGAATGAAAAACACACAAAAAAAAAATTAACACGTGTTATTAGTTCTAATCGAAGGTCAAGGTACTATTGTTTTCGATTCCACTTGACTTCATATAATTTACTTTTGACTATGCATATTTATGCATATATTATAAACTTTTTGATATGGTTCTGCAATTTTATCCTTTTTTTTCTCAGATGAAAAGATCCATGGGAAACCCAACAATACTTCCCCACATTCGTGGATGGTAGAGGTGGTAAACCGTCGACCATACTAGCAGAAGGCCTAACCCCATAGGACTCAAGGATTGAACTCGTGACCTCCCCCCGAACCGAGAGAGTGTGCGTATGTCTTACCAATTGAGCTAACCCTTGGGGCTATTCTGCAATTTTATTTATTAATTAATTCATTACATATTATTTATGTGGAATCTCATTGGATGAAACTTTATGTTTGTTATTGTCGGCCTCCTGCTTGATTTCTCGCTAGTATAAAACACAAAGTTTACACAAGGAAAAGTTTTAACTTCGACAAAAATATAAAATAAAATAGTTATCATTAATGGTCCACTTCTCAAGGTGTAACCTGTAACCACATTTATTCCATTGCATCGTAATTCTGTCAAGCTAGTGGGAGTGGCATGCCACTATCACTTCTCAAGGTGTAACCTGTAACCACATTTATTTCACTCTACCAGAGACCTATAACCACATTTATTTCATTGTACCAGAATTTTGTCAAGCAGGTGCGAGTGGCATGCCACCTCCACAACTCCTGCCACCACCTCTTCATGCTAATAAGGAGACTTGGGCTTATAGAGTCCTCTCCTCATCAAATCTTCTTCTTCTTTCAGGATGCATTTGTTATTCTCATCCACCAAACTTTTAAAACCGAAATAGTACAATTTCAATCTATTACTCTCCTACAAGACATTGCTTTGAATGAGATTGGTACATTTTACAAAGTGGTCCATGACATTCTGATTCAAAAATATATGCAGGTTTCATACATATAACAAAAATTACTAACTGGCCTTAATCCTCAATGCAATCTTATAAACTCAAACGATTTCTAGGAAATTTAATCCTTGGAATTCTTAATTTTAATCGTAAAGGTATTAGCACAGTTGCAGATCTTGCGTTTGCTTATGTATTTTTTTCCAATAAGGGTATCCATGGAAAACAATTACAAAGACGTCATGGTGGGTGAGTATATAGCCTATTGTTATATGAAAATGCATTTTGCAGAAATTTTATCCATCTATGAAAACTATGGATTCTCATATGTTTAAATAAAGTGTTGATTTATAACTATAATAAATTTGATTAAACAAAATATCATGGATTTGTAACTTTTAGTTTATTTGAGGTTTTAGATGGGATCGGGAGACCTCAAAACTACTCGGGCATGGCACAAACAACATAACAATCATGCTCCAATTGAAATTAATTGGAATGGTGGTGAATCATTACCAAAAACTGTTTATTTTTGTCTGTTATTTAGCTAGTTTAAATTGTTGAGTAAGGTAGGTTTATGCATAGTATATTAAGATTGAATTCTACCACTATTTCTTCTTAAAACTTTGTTTCATTCATACTTCTATGTACATCTTTATTTCTTCTTGATTCCACCATGCTCTTGGAGTTTTGTGATCTCAAAAAACTTTGTTTCTTTCATACTTCCACCTACATCTTGATTTCTTCCTGATTCCACCATGCTCTTGGATTTTTGGGACCTTAAAATCAACCCCAGAACCTCAAAACATTTTTTATGAGAAACATGAAATATTTACCGAACGTGGAAAAGGTAGCACACAATTATATTTCTCATAAACATTATATGAAAAATGGGGATGCCTATGTAAGCACGATGCTTTATAATGATATAAAAAAAACAAATGCACAACCAACACATGGAGACTTCTACACAACACTCACTCTATCTATGTCAAGGTTTCAGACAAGGAAGCATAAGCTTAAGAGAATATTACATATAAGCAGTAAGATCTTATAGATGTTTTAAATATAATAAATAAAAACAAGCATACCTAAGAAATTTCTTGAAAATCTACATCAGGGGAGCTTGAGTAAATCCTATGTTAACTAGCAAAGCAAAAACAACCATGGATTCACTTACTTCTTTGGTAAGCCGTAACGAATTAAGAACAACAATAGGTGTGACTCTAGTGTGAATGGAATAAATAGGTCCATATTTCTTGGCCCATTGTGTGAATGTATGGTGGGTTTATTTTCCCTAAGCCGCAACAAGTTTCCAATGATAGGAAATCCCGTCACAACTACATTCAGTGTTTCAGTATCAAGATCTTTGTAACAAGAATATAGTCAATCAACCCAAAAGAAAAAAAACTATTAAAATCAGATACTCGGTGGTTAATTTTTTGATGGCCTCCTGTTGATCCGTAGCAGCCTCCCAATACAAATGGGAGATGTAGCCATGATAAAAGCCATTAACACGACTTCAACGTCTTCCATCCTTCCAAACAATACTACTAAGCACCTAAAATTTAATCACTCCTTTCAAAGACTTGAAGCATTAAACTTCTATACAATATCTATCCTCACACTGGGCTTTGATAATGTTGTGCAATCTACCGTTGTGAAACTAATAAAATAATCGGGAATTAAGAAACTGGAAATACACAACAAAAAATAGGATGACTAATAATTTACCAAAATTAGTTTATGGAAGAAAATCAGTTTGAGATACTCAAGGTATAACTTAGTTTTCTTATTAGCTTTTAGATATTTTTTTTGTATATTCTTTAGCTTGAACTTACAAGAGCATAATAAGCAAGGCATCATATCATGCACTTCTCTTGCAGAGTTGGAGCTACTGGCCCAAGCAGTCAAGTGCCTTGAAATGACTAAGAAATTGTTGCAGCAACAACGATATTTCCTCAGAGAGTCAGTGATGTGCCATCTCAGAAATGTGGGATATGATGCAGCCATCTGCAAATTGCCTCCCAAAGAGGAAATGTGGAATGAAAAAGCAAGGTGATTAAATTAAATTGGGAGCATAATCTACTTGGAGCAGCTTATCCTTCACCTACTTGACCATATATCCGTAGGTGAGGCAAGTCTGCCCCAAAAACTTTGAATTGATCGAGCAAAATAGAGTCAAAGTAAGTAGTTGACCAAGAGGCATTGATCCAGTTATTTTATCAGAGATGTTTCAAAGATAAAATAGAGGGAATTTGCTTTGAAAAAGAACTCTAAAATTCATGGGGTTTTTCCCGTATTACAATGTCCACCCGGGATGACATTTCGGATCTTCGTACAAAGCCCAAGCGTGATATTTAGGTTATGACTTTCTCTAAGTTACATCACTGTTGCATTCATTCGATTTCTTAATTATCATATGTTCTCTAATAAATTAAAATAAATTTTGAAGAAATCCACTTGGCTTGTCTATTCCACTTTCCCATAAAAGGTTCTCCATTATTTAAACCCTTTGATTCGGTTGGAATCGCAGCAACTGGTAACGGGGAACAATGCATGAACAACATGACTAAACTAGGCATGGTGTATGAGAACTATGTCTCAAAATTCAATCATTGGCTTTGGATGAGTTGATCCCACAAGGGCAGGGGAATGAGTTAGCACTAACCATATTGCTTGTTTGAGGAAGGTGATCACACACTAACTAGATTGCTTGTTCGAGGAAGTGACCAGCCTTATAGAGGAGGTCCCAGGTAGCGATGACAGGAGTAAATTTGATACTTGGTGCTACTACTCAATGACGATGGAAATAGAAGATTCGTCCTTTCAACTATGTATTTTGGATAGGTCTATTCGCTTCTCTCAATGGTTAGTGGGTTTCTTTGGTTTCCATTTTTTTTAATTTTCAAATATATGCGTTCATGAGTTCTTGATTATAAGCTAGTGTTTCTTGGGTAGGAAACTATGAGTACATTGGCGTGATCTTGAAGAGAAGAAATTCAGGCACAAGCATTCGCTTGTTTGTGGACTTGGATTTCAGATCTCAGTTTGAGATAGCGAGACCCACCAGCAAAAACAACGCTCTCCTTGGGTTGCTTCCTACGATATACGTGGGGAGGGCTCATAAGTTGCAGTCAATTATAAAAACAATGTGTGAAGGTCTGAAGAATTCATTGAGGAGGAAGGGGATGCACTTTTCCCTTGGAGGAAATCCAAGTACATGCACTCCATGTAGTTGGGTTCCTACAAAAGAAAAACAACCCGCAACTCTCATCAAAATCATGTATTATAGAGCGATTACCCGAGAAAATTAGTTTCTTGCTATAGTCTGTGATTGAGAAACCCCTTAATCTAGTCTAGTGTCTAGTTGATATGGGACCAACTACATTTTATCCAATCAATTCAGAACCAAGAACCAACTTCCATGAATCCAGCTGATCGACGGAAACGGAGGAACATATAAATGTATCACCAAGTGTGACAAATTAAGGCACATAGACATATAGAACCAAGCGTGACATTCGATGTCTTTCTATATGTGCAATCTAGATAAGGATGGTCGAGCCCATATGGCACATTTGCACACATATTTATCATAGATCTTTGACTTTGAAAAAATTAAACTAATGCATCAAGTTACAACTTTAGAATCTTCTTGTGCTTATACCTAGCTGATTGGAAATTTTCCATTATTGTATTCAATAGACAGGAAAAATGGGCACAGTTAACTTTTGTAGAGCATGCAAGAAAACATAATGCAGATATCCCAGTGAACCGAAAATAATATAGAAAGAAGAATACGAGATTAATTATTTATTTCTAACACTCCCTCTTAATCTCGAGGGTTACATATTAACTATGCCTAGATTTTGACGTTGATATTGAAAAACATCTCTTCCCAAAGGCTTGGTGAAGATACCAGCTAATTGTTCTTTAGAACCACAAAACTTGAGAGAAATGTCACCATCTTTGACAAGTTCACGAATGAAGTGAAATCGGGTGTCAATATGTTTTCTTTTTAGATGAAATACATTATTCTTTGACAAGGAAATGACAGAGTTGTTATCACAAAAAATAAAAACAAATTCTTTTGTTGTATATCCAAAATCCATCAAAAGTTGTTTAAGCCAAACTGCATGACATGTTTCCATTGTTGTTGCTACGTATTCTGCTTCTACAGAAGAGATAGAAATTATGGGTTGCTTCTTGGATGCCCATGAAATCAAATTCTTGCCAAAGAGAAAATCATATCCTAAAGTGCTTTTTCTTGCCATCAATACTACCTACATAATCACTATCTGTGTAACCTGTGAGCATACTATCTAGTGAAGTTGTGTACGACAAACCATAAGTGGTTGTACCTGCAATGTATCTTAAGATCCTTTTACCAACTTTCCAATGAGAATCCTTAGGAGATTCCATAAACCTTGAAATGTAACTTGTTGTGTATGCTATGTCAGATCTTGTAGTAGTAAGATACATAAGACTACCAACAAGTTGTTTATACAAAGTAGAATTAACTATTGACCCCAAATCTTCCTTGCTTAACTTTGTTCCAAGAGAAATAGGAGTGTCAGCAGGTTTACACTTTTCCATCTTAAACTTTTTCAAAATATCAGAAGCATATTTTTGTTGACTAAGACATATACCATGATTAGATTGTGCTACTTCAATGCCTAAGAAATACTTCATTAATCCAGGATCTGTCATTTCAAACTCACTTTTCATGGTTTCTTTAAATTCATTTAACATCATGTTTCCTGTGTAGATCATGTCATAAACATAAAGACATAGAATAAGAATTTTACCTTGTTGATTTACCTTGATATATAAAGTAGCCTCATTGTTGCTCGTACTGAAACCATATTTGAGTAAATACTGATCAATTCTACTATACCAAGCTCGCGGAGCTTGCTTCAAACCATACAAAGATTTCTTCAATTTGTACACTCGATGCTCTTGTCCTTTGACTTCAAATCCAGGTGGCTGATACACTTACACTTCTTCATTTAATACTCCATTTAGAAAATCAGACTTTACATCTATTTGATAAATATGCCACTTATTTTGTGCTGCAATGGCCAAAACAAAATGAACAGTATACAATCTTGCTACAGGTGCAACAGTTTCACCATAATCAATGCCAGGTTATTGTGAAAAAGCTCTGGCAACTAACATTGCTTTGTGTTTGTGAAAAACCTCTGGCAACTAACCTTGCTTTGTGTTTGTGAAAAACCTCTAGAAACTAACCTTACTTTGTGTTTATCAATCTCACCTTTCTCATTCAGTTTTGTTTTATAAACCCATTTAACACCTATGACATTTTTATCTGCAGGTAGATCAACTAAATCCCGTGTATTGTTTCTTTCAATAACTTCAATTTCATTATTCATTGCATCTACCCATTCTTTTTGCTTGCAGCTTCATAAAAAAAAGTTAGGATGAGATGAGAAAAATGCAAATTGTACTACATCTTGATCATATATATCACTCAAACTTTTCATTTTTTGATGTGTATGATCAGAATCTGAATCACTACGAGAGGAAGAATCATTATGGGATGAAGAACTACTTTCATTTTGAACTTGCAATCTTGGTGGGTGTGTTGTAGGTTCTTGATGTTCATCTAACTCCAGAACAGGATTATGATATGTATTGTTTTCCATTCCATTCCATGACTCATCTTCCATTAATTTAACATCTCTACTTACTAGAAATTTCTTAGTGATAGGATTATATAATTTGTATGCTTTCGATTGTTCACTATAGCCAATAAAAATGTATTTCTCACTTCTATCATCAAGCTCTTTTCTTAGTTCTTCAGGAAAATGAGCAAAATAAACACAACCAAATATTCTGAAATGAGAAACAGTTATCTTTAATCCACTCCATTTTTCTTTTTGTATTTTACCTTGAGCACTGGAAGTTGGTGATCTATTCACTATGTAAACGGAACATGCAACTGCTTTAGCCCAATAATCTTTGGATACTTTTCTTGTTGTAAGTAAACTCTTGTCCATGTTCATGATGGTGCGATTCTTTCTTTCTACCACTCCATTTTGCTGTGGAGTATGTTTGGTAGTCGTTTATTTTTATATACCATGTTATTTACAAAAATAAACAAACTCTCTAGAATCATATTCTCCTCCTCCATCTGATATCAAAACTCTGCTTCAGCCTTGAAATATTTGAAATATGTGAAAGTATATGATTTTTGTTTGAGAAATTAAACCCAAAATTTCTTGCTAAAATCATCAATAAATGCCAAAAAATAAAAACTTCCACCGATTGACTGATTTTGCATAGGTCCACATAAGTCTATGTGAACTAACTCTAAGCAATCTTTGGCTCTATAAGAGGCTGATGTAAAACTATCTCGTTGTTGTTTTCCTACTATGCAACTTTCACAAGAAGGAGTCTCATTAATTAAAGAAGGAAATCCTTTGACCATGCTTTGTTTTTGTAACAAATCCATACTTTTGACTGGTAAATGACCATCGCGATAATGCCATAATTCACCTTCATCTACATTAGAAAGATTACATGCATACATCTTTCCACTTTGCATTTCTAATGGAAACAATCTATTCTTCGTCATATAAAATTTTGCAACAAATTTTCTATTTGGATAAAATATTTTGCAGTAAGTGTCGTGGAAATTAACATCATAACCATGCACCATTAGTTGTCCTATACTTAACAGATTGTGCTTGAGTTTTGGTACATAATAAACATCATAAATATGTTTCACTTCATCATGCTTTGTTAAAACTGGCACAACACCTTTTTCGGAAACTTTAACTAAATGATCATCACCCAAAATAATTGTAGTAGTAGCAGATGTATCAAGATTAGAAATAAAATCATTGTGACCAGTCATATGATTGCTACATCCACTATCTAACAACCGAATATTTTTGTCAAGAACTTCCTGAGAGACTTGACATGAAAGAAACATTGTATCACATGTTTCACTTTCTATAACATTAGATTTATGTTTATACTGCAACTTATGACATTCTGATATATGATGACCATACTTTTTACAATACCGACATTGAATTTATGTTTTGTTTGTTCATCTTTGGCTACGATCTTGTGAAGATGATCCTGACTGCTCTAACTTGTTCGTTGTTTGTTTAATTTATCTTTTGACTGAGAACATCCTCGACCACGTCCTCTTTTTCCACAAAATCCTCTTCCTCTTCCTCTGTCCATGGAAATCTTAGATTGAGATACATGTTCTAAAGTACCAACATCCAAGTTCATCCTTGCTTCATGAGATAACAATGAACCAGTCAATTCTTCTATAGAAAAATTAGTTAAATCTTTCGACTCAAGAATAGCAGAGACTACCATTTCAAATTTCTTGGGCAAACATCTTAGAACTTTTTCAACAACTCTTTGATCAGTTAGTTCCTTTTCACCATTAATTATAAGTTGATTCACAATACCCATAACTTTAGTCATGAACTAATCAACACTTTCTGATTCAATCATTCTGAGGATTTCAAATTGAGTCCTAAGGGTTTGAAGTCTAACGGTTTTTACTTTATCATTACCCTTATAATCCATTTTAAGAATATCCCAATCTTCTTTAGCACCCTTAGCACCAATGATTTTAGGAAATATAGAATCATCTAATGAAACTAAAATGCATGATTTTTCTTTTCCTTCCTTTTGCTTAAGTTCTTCTAATTTGTTTCTTTGAGCAACATACATAATTGCAACAGTAGTTGAATAAGGTTCTGTAAACCATGTTGCAACACAATCCCAACATCTTTGACCTTGCAAAATGGCTTTAACTTTCTCACTCCAAAAATCATAGTTGGGACCAACTAGAGTTGTGCCTAAATTGACCAAGAACCAGAAGACATTGGTTTTATTCACATAAATCATCCAGCCACAATAAAATATTTGATATAACTCCCAGGTTTAAATAAACCAATCTTTCATATAACTCCAATGTTAACTTCCAAATTTCAACCCAATTTTTTTTTCTTATAATTCCCGGATTTAAAACTCACTTTCAAAGTAAAAACTTTTTGCAGCTCCCGAAATGCACAAAATTTACTTTTCTTTACTAATTCCAAAATTCAAATATAACCAATTTATCCTAGTAACTTTCTCCACATTAGCTTTACATTCACGTAAATGTTGTGAAAACTAATTTCAGAATTCTAAACATAATATGTATTTTGTACTCAGTAATGATAAAAAAACAAATTATCTTTCAGAAAGTACCGAACGACAATCAAGAATAAAGCCGATAATTATTGCAGTAGTCCTGGAAACTTTATCAGGATCACGGAAATGTTCCGATTGTATTCTTCACACAAGGTCAACAAGTGGGCAGATACAACAACAATCTCTTCTCGCAACCTAAAGCTCTGATACCATGAAAATAATATAGAAAGAAAAATATGAGATTAATTATTTATTTCTAACACAAACCACTATCAGAACCACGAACCAAAGAGCGAGAGGGAAGAAGAGTGGGTAGGAATCCCATTGAGTTTTCCCTCTCGTCAACCCACTCGACTTGACAACTCCAAATGTTATCCTCCATTTATTTATCATTCCCAGGATCCTAAGAAATGAAAGTAGAGATGAAGGATCCAACGAAGAATCAGAGGTGATCGTCCCTTTAGTCTAGAAGCCGAAATGAGTAGGGAGAGACACCAATGCGTGTCGAGACCGTCCGCAAACGCACAAATGAGGCATAAGAGATCATGATGCGAAACCTTATAAGGGTTACCTCACCATGACTGCAATCCAATTTAAATTCTAAACCACCACGACCACGACCACTTCTTAAGATAATACAAATGTGAAAAGGTTATACCCTTCCCTTCAAGCAAGGTGATCTAAAAGTCATAATTCATTTAAGAACCACCTCGATGATAACATGATGGGAGGTGTTACTCCCCACCTTGAATGCATGAACTAAGTCCATGGGTAACATACAGAGTGAGGGTTAGGCGTCATTACAGATTTCAATGGCCATGGCTCACACATTAAATTTGGCTGACATTTTCCCGCTGCTGAGATAGGCAACACAAAATGAGGCAGACGTCAGCCTCTTGTAAATGATAAGAATTTAAATAAATATACTTTTAATTTTTTTTTTTAATATAAACTCTAAACAGCAATGTTAAAACTATAGTCTAAAGAAAAATTTATCTCCACATTGTTGAACTAATGTCCTCAACCGAATACTATATCTTGAAGACACAAGAATCAATTATTATGTTTCGATAAAGAATAAAGATAAGCATTATTTAACATATAAGGAATTAAACATATAAGGAATGTAACATGATTTTTATTAAATGTCTGACAGTCGTGAAAATTTGATAAGTCACTCAAATAAAAGAAATATGAACTCATTTACAAACTTTGACATAAGCCTTTTTAAAGTGAAATGAATGCGTATGAGAAAGCCTTAATTAAATTGATTCAATTCTACTCACAAAACGCATGGATTTACATGAGAAATTCAAGGATTGTAAAATTTGATAATTCACCTAAAATTTGATAATTCACCAAACTTGAAATTTTGATAATTCACCTAATAGGAAAATTTGATAGTTTGGTTACGATTAAATTGTTCAGATTCGTTAAACAAACGCTTAGACTTATAAAACATGATGCTTTGTCGAAAATAAAAATGGTTGCTTTAAGCCCCAAGGGTTAGCTCAATTGGTAAGACGTGCGCACACTCTCTCGGTTCGGGGAGAGGTCACGGGTTCGAGCCTTGAGTCCTTTGGGGTTAGGCCTTTTACGAGGATGGCTGGCGGTTTACCACCTCTACCATCCACTAATGTGGGGAAGTATTGCTGGGTTTCCCGTGGATCTTTCCATCTGAAAAAAAAAAAAAACTGTTGCTTTATTTTCATAATTTCAAGTACTTTCTTTAAAGAGGCAATTAAGTTGTACATAAACAAGCATCAAATAAAATATTCAAATTTGCTTAAAATTATAAAATTGCAGTGAAGAAATTTTTTTAAGTAATGTGAAATTGAATAAGTCATTCAAAATTAGAATGAATTATTTACTTCCATTTATTAATAATATGTAATCTTTTAAGACTTGAATGTAAATATTATTTTTGAGCATTTAGTTTAAAATATGTTTATCCACCAAAATAACAAAAAATTCACTTATGCATTGAAGACCAAAAATTGGTAAGAGTGTCAAAAGATCAAGATAATTCAATTTTTTCAAACTAAGGCATATAATCAAACTAGAAAACTTTGAATAAGGGCATGCAAATGTTGTTCAACAACCAAAAAACCAAAAGGATCAAATAATATAATGATAACTTGTGCGACAAAAACAACCAGTTTGAAAGATGCAGTATCATCTTACTTACCATTCGAAGTAAACTCAATATCCTCTGATCCACCATATCCTCACCTGATCCAACTCTTTCTCTCAAGTAGTTTAGCCTCTCCACCCTGTAAAGAGAACCTCATACCTTAGCTCAAATGACAAAGACTTGGAGAGGTGGTCCTTATGATATTGTAAGTCTCAAAGGGGTTCTGAAGGAGGGATTGAAGGAGGTGTTGTTACTGCAAAGTCGGGTATAACTTGTGACTTTTTTCTATCTTCTCATTCAATAAAACTTGGCCTATTATCCAACTTCATTTCTTTTAATGGATATATGAATCAATAGTTAGATCATGTTTGATACACTGGGTGCATTGGAAGGTTTTGCTCTCTGTCTTTTGTATGCATGCTCACAAGTTTGGATCTGCAAGCTGGGAGTTGAATCAACAAGGAGAGGCTAGGACAATCGTCAGGGTATATCTAGGTCATCTACTCTCTCCTCTTCCTTTCTTGCTTTGTTAGCTTGTGTATGCACTATATCTAGGAGATATTAGTATCCATTTGTTGAGTTCTATCTCGGGTTAGGTAATCTAGGGAACCTATAGATACCCAATAGGATTTATACATATCCCCAAAGGGAATTTCCTACAAGACAAACAAATTAAAAGCAAAAGAAAATTGAAAGCCAAGTACTTTTAAAATAAAATGGGGGGCCCTTAATTTTTCAAAATATAGGGGGAGCTGTTGGAGGCCCAACACCCCTCTAAGAGGCTTCCTATTCATGTCTTTATTTCATTCTCAAGACTTTGGGCTACTCTTTATTTATATTTTTATGATATTCTAGGAATTTGGTGCAAACATTTGGTATCAAAGCCATTTTTGTTATAATTTTTTTCAGGGATGTATTATATAACATTTTTTAGGAGCCTCAAAATACATAGAAAAGTACTTGCAGGCAAAAGAAATTGTTCCTAGTTCATTCTATGTTCCAAAGTTATAGTCTATGGAAGTTAGGGTTTGTTACTAGTCCAAAAACTAGTCTCAAACATGTGTCATAGGTAAAACTATTATATTTGAAGCTTGAGAGTGCCACCTATTACATCAGAAAAAATATGGACCATAATGGTCATGGTAAAAAATTTAAAAGAACAACATTAAGATTAGACACATGTCAGTCCATACAAATTTGCTCTCCTAAAAGGGACAACAATCAATTTTTTTTGGAAAATTACCGTAACTCTCTATTAGAAGATCAAAACTGGGTCAAAATTGTGGCATTGTAAAGTATACATACTACAAGATGAAATTTCAAACTTAGAGGAGACAAAATTTTAGAGATAATTTAAGAGAAAAGTCAGTCGACAAGACAACATACAAAATAGGGTTTTTAAAAGTATGTTAACTTGAAACTTGCATAAATATTAATTGTAATATTTGTTTTGGGAAATTCAAAAGGTGTGATAAAGAGGAAATATAAAATAAATCTAGTAAATATCAGTGGGATCTAATGGCAAGAAGTGGAGAAAAATTACTTCGTTTGCTAAACCTCTCGAAATATCAACCATGATACATAAAGAAAATTAAGAAATTTATAACCAACTATTCAATTTGGAAGTCAAATTTAAGGAACTGGGTGATAATTCAATTACACATCTTCAATTGGTAAACACAAAAAGTGATATAGAAATTGAGTTGAAACTAAATATGCAAAAGATGTAAACGATGGATCCAAATATATAAAATATGAAAGGTGGAAGATATGAAG
This sequence comes from Pseudotsuga menziesii, assembly GCA_001517045.1. NCBI lineage: Eukaryota > Viridiplantae > Streptophyta > Pinopsida > Pinales > Pinaceae > Pseudotsuga > Pseudotsuga menziesii. The sequence continues at coordinate 386,171 of LPNX010299476.1, forward strand.
GTGGTAATTCTTAATGAGATAAGACAATTATTTACCCCTAATTCATTTCCTCAAGAAGAATATAAGGAGAACAAAATGATATTGTCCTAGTCACATATTGACAATTTTGAAAAACAATTGGATAACAAGAGGTTCGAGTCCTTGACACTTGATCATTTATCACTCCATAATCCACATCCTCATGGGTTGAAATCAGTACCAAGGAACTACTTCATTCCCAAGACTTATATGAGAAATTTTGATGGAAATTATCCAGTAACACAGATATTCCAAATGGAACAATTATTTGATCTACACCAAGTGGCAACTTTACAAAAGGTAATTGTTGCATCCTTTTATTTAGAACCTAATCAATTTTTATCATTACCAATTTCTTTGTGATAGTAAAAATACTCTCTTTTCTTCTGGTCTATATTTATGGATGAATTGATAGCACATTATGGGGATATTAAGAGAAAAACCGCCTTTGCCAAATTGATAAATCTCAAGAAAAAAGGTCTAGATATAGATCACATTACATAGTTTTAGTTAAGTCTTAAAGTGAAGAACATTCTAGAAGATATAGTGTTGGATCTATCTAGGGGCACTTTAAAGGAAAGAATTCAACATGATGTACATCTCTTTGAACCTAAATAATTGGAGAATGCTTTTAGTTTGGAAAGGAAAGTTGAAAGTAAAAATATGTCTACTAGCGGGGATACTAGTAACACCTATAGAGAGGGAAATGTTTCCTCCGCTAACATCACTCATCCTACAAGGTTGATTCCCTAATAGGTAGATGGAAAAGAGAAAAGGGATGTGTTTAAATTGTGACAACAAGTACAATAAGGGGCATACGTGCAGTGAGAACAAATTATTCTACATAGATTGTGAAGAAAAAGAAAATCCAAAACTAGAATAGTCTCAAGAGGTAGATCTAGAAGATACTACTCCAACCATATCTTGCCATGAATTTCTTGGTATTAGCACTCCACAAACTCTCAAGATAAAGGGATATGTAAAAAATATAAAGGTAACAATGTTGACTGATTCTGGAAGTAGCAATAACTTCATTAGTTGTAAATTATCCAAACTTCTTACTTGCTTTATATATCCAACATTAGAATTTCAAGTAATGATTGTAGATGGAGGTGTCATAATTGTTCATGGAAGTTCCATTGTATCAAGATTACTATGGGGAAATATTTATTGGATAGTCCAATGACTATAACCCAAATGGGTGGTGTTTATGTTGTACTAGGGGTCCAATGGATATAATCATTGGAAACAATGTCTTAATTTTTAGAAACTTTTCATGAGATTCTCTTTAGAAGGAAAGGAAAATAAATTAAGGGGAATTTTGGGGAAACCCTCTAAAGTGATAAGCTCTAATATCATGACAAAATACTAAAAATGGGACACCATGGTGTAATTGCACAATTGTGATCACTAGATGTTCAAGCATCTATATCATATATTCTAGTGGGTATCCAAGAAGTTATTGACAATCATTTCAAGTTTGGAGATATGCCTAAAGGCATTCCACCTTCTCAAGATCATAAACATGATATTCACTTACAACTAGGAAGTGTACCATAACATCAATCCCTATAGGTACCTCATATGCACAAAGTGTGAGATTGAGCATATGGTTCGAGAAATGTTAGATGCGGGCGCTATTCTACCTAGCCAAAGTGCTTTCTCTACACTAGTGGTGATGGTTCACAAAAAAGAATGTTCATGGAATACGTTTCTATATTATAGAAAACTCAATAAGGTAACCATTAATTTAAGATAAGTTTCATATTCCTATCATTGATGAATTATTAAATGAATTATAGGGAGATTTTTTTTTACCAGGTTGGATCTTAGTTCTAGATATCATTAAATCAAGATGAGGAAAAAATACATTTCAAAAACAACTTTTGAACACTTGAAGGTCACTATGAATTTTTGGTGATGCCATTTTCCCTTACCAATGCACCTTCCACAATTCAAATCTTGATGGATTTTATTTTTAAACCCCTCCTCAGAAAATTTTTGTTAGTATTTGTTGAAGATATACTAATCTATATAAAATCTGGGGAACAACATGTACAACATGTTCACATGGTATTAAAGCTATTGGAGGAGCACCAACTATATTCCAAGACTTTTAAGTGTGCCTTTCAGGTTTAGGAAGTGGAATATTTGGTGAAGAACTTTGATAAATATATGTAAAGAAAAAATACAAAACATAATTTAAAACACAACAATTAACAATGGCTCACACGCACAATACATAAAGATTTACCTTGGAAATCCAAAACTGAGACAACCAACATTACTAAGATGCTTTATCCACTCTCTATATCATTTTATTATCTTTTTTATTTACAATACAATATTATAGTATCCAAAAACCTTGTCCATTAACCAGATTACATTCCAACCCCAATTCCTTTACCAAAATTAGTTTATAATGGGACACAAAACCATGGGAAAAAAATATCTCAAAACAAACAAAAAACAAACCAAAAAAATTCTTTCAAGGGGTTGATCAACCCCCCCAAATCACAATTTCTTTGGAAACCTACAAAAATTACATCACACGTCCAAAATTATCCCACTTGTTGGATTGTTTGAAACAAGGATTCAAGGGGAAGCGTTGGAGAAATCAACTAATCAAGGTAACAATTCCCATTGATTCTCTACACCACAAGATTTTTTCAATACTAACAAAATTTTTCAATGAATCTACAACATTTTCATGGTATCAACCTTCTCCAATAGTAATTTTTTATCCTCAACCATGTCTCTAGAAAAATGATATTGAACACCAATATGCTTTTTCTTAGAATGATAAGCAGGGGTTTTTACTAGAAAAATGCACTTGAACTATCACAACTTATCCTCAGTACATTTTGAACGAAACCAATACCTAAAAATAATCTTGGAAACCATATGGCTTCCTTACTTCCATGAGTAGTTTCCACATATTATGCTTTTTGTATTTGACAATGCAACTACACCTTACCTCTTACTCATCAAACTGATCTCCCACCAAATAAGTTAAAAACATAACTACTTGTAGATATTCTATGGTCAATATATTCCGTCGAGCCTGCATCAAGAAGACCTTGTATATATATATCTCCCTATGAGGTCTCGGACTTCCTTTCTAGAATATTGCATAATCTGAAGTTCCACACAAATATCTGAAGACCCTCTTTAATATTGTCCAATGTCCCTTCCCTGGTTTTGACATATATATATGCTAAAAAATCCCATTGTATAGGAAATTCTTGATCTAGTATAGACCATAGCATCAAGTTTGCTTAATTTTAGAGTCTTTCCATCTAAATATAGTCCTTATTGTCTTTCATGTGCTTTGCATTTTCTCATCTTTCTTAGATAAGAGAATAAAGTGTTCAGAATGTGCAACTTGGACCAATGGGAGATCAAAAATAGTATGTACCCACCCCTTTCTATTCTTTAATAAGGGTGTGGGGGAGGGCACAAGTTAATCCATAGATCTCTATCATGCATCAGTATCATTTTCTATCGATTTGTTTGTGTGTATCAATCACTATCATGTTATTATTTGTCATGCTCAATGCAAAATTTTTATGCGGTGGACTAGCAAAAATGAACTTAGGATAAGCTTTGTGGACCCAATATTCTCGTAACAACATTCTAGTTGCAAAGGGAGAGAGATCATATCATATAAGAATTAACCACATTCTGATTGCATCGCCTATGAATGAACCAAACCCTAACTGCATCGTTTTTGAATGACTTGGTTCTTGAGATCCCTTATTTAGTTTTTTAGCAATCCATTGGATTTGCAATTCCTCGGTAATGAATGGTCTATGGAGTAGATTCCATCCTAAAGTACGTAACCAACTAGTATAACAAGGCCTAGAGAATGGGGTGTTTTTATAGGGAAGGTATATGCTATATAACTAATCCATTACTCTTGAATATAGCCCTGGTTTTGCATAAGCAGAACCTAGCATTTACTTATCATTTTTGAAATAGAGAGAGGGGATCAAGGGGTTGTTATTTACTTAATAATAAAGTGGGAGAAGGAGAATAGGCAAATTTCCCATAGTGCCTTATCCAACACTTTGTTACACAAACAAGGGTTTCTTTTTCCATGTATCATGGTTTTTATGCTTATGGGTCAACAGGTCAAACAATTATTGTTAGTGACTTGCAAACCATGTTACTAATTTTACTCACTACATCAAACTTCCAATAGAACTAGAATAAGGAACACATGACATATATTTTACATCTTCTTAAGTCATGGGACAATGATTTGCATATTAAACCTCAACAATATTGTCTCAATGTATTTCCTCTAACATAACAAGAGTCTTATATTTATTCGATCTATTTTAATTTCCATGCCCAAAATAAAATTTGTCAAACCCAATCGGTCTTTCCATAACCATTTGGTTTTAAATTAAATCCAAGGTACCTAAAACTCATCGAAAAGTCCACCTGCTTATAACCAAAAAGATGATAAATATATCTCCTAGTCTCCTCGTCCATGCTATTATAAATGAAACAAGATTTCTCAGAATGGTCTCTAATCATGATGCCTTACAGAACAGTTTAATAATGACATTGTGTTAGAGGAGCTAGTCAGCTTACCCGACTAGACTCGTTATCTAACTAGCTGTAGATTAGGTCGGCCTCATCGGTCGTGTCGGTTGAGTGAACTGACAGGTAGTTACCATAACTATTTTGTAAATGTATAAATAGGCTGTTGAGCTAGATAAGAACTCGGTTCGGTTTTATGTATGAACCCACATGTGTATTGATTAATATAAGTTGTTATTCTATCCACTATTCTTATCTCTTGTCTTTGTTATGATTATATGATTCTTTATGTGTATTACTGTCAACCTTTCAATTTGAGTGATTACAACATTGGTTCTGTTGTTTTTAGTACATATACGGATGAAATGAACATGAGCAGATGATCTTAGATCAAGAGATTAAGAATTGGTGGGAGCGTAAAATCACGAATTATTTGCAGAATTATTCTAGGAGAAATAGATTGACCATTACGCAAGCTAAGGAGAAATTCTTCTTCGAGACACATGAGAAGTTTGTAGAATTGGTACCACAGTCTCTCCAAAAGTTACTGGATGAAAAATTCGGTTGAAACTAAAGAGAAAGAGTTATTATAGAGGCTGACGAGAGGTGGACGTACAAATTTGTCGGATTGGTTTGAAAAGATTGTAGACAAGTTTTGTGAAGAACATGTCGTGGAAGAAAAATTATCTATCGAGAGTCTCAAAGAGAGGTTCTATAAAAACTTTACCAAACAGTTTCTTTGCTCACTACCAACTCTTTTGTTTAAGTACCTGATTGACAGGGGAGTAGGCCACATTGTTGAGCCTCGTCCATTATTAATTGTCCATTATTAATTGAACCACCATCGAACACTAATTGGGTGGAAAAGAAAAAAGCGTGGGATAAATTTGTTGCAAAAAGGGAGTGGGAATACTTCCTGAGAAAATAGACAGATCCACCTAGGCTTACTAAAATGTCAGGTAGGCTATGGGGGGTAGCTGGTCATGTTCTAGGGTAGAGTAGAGGAATTCTAGTCGACTATGAAAATGCCATCGCCAGCAATTAAAAGTTGGGACAAGAAGGAAATAATTCAGATAGTGACTCACAAAAGCACTCCGTATTTACAGAAAATAGAAAGAGAGAAGAGGCATAATAAAATGGAGGAACTTAGAGAGTAGATCATCGTGCTCCAGAGAAGAATGGCCACCCGAGTGACAGAAAAAGAGGAAAATACGCTAGAATTAGGTCATGACTGACAGGAAGAGGGACTTGATGAATAAGTGCCACCGATGGAGGAATATTTGTGGATAGAGTAGCATGAATCTCTCCAAATCAGCATACACGAAAGTGTTAGTCCTCAATCTCTGATAAATTCAAACGAGAGTGCCTGAGTGTAGGACTTTGTCGAAGAAGACCTAAGACTACGAGATGGCAAGTTTGGTAGATGGAGTTGACTAGATGATAAAGAAAATGATTTCAATCATCTTGTAATTCGTCGACCAGAGGAAGGAAACTGGGTTACATTTCAATCATACCCATCTAACCGTAGTATCCATCTACTCTACTGAGGACATGAAGGAGCCCCCCCCCCCCCTAGCCAAACAAAAATTTAGAGAATATAGATCAGTCAGAATTTCAAGAAAGGATATCCCAGTTACAACAGTTCACTTGGATATTGACAGAAGGAGTCAAACTAGACCGACAACTTGTCGAGAACTAACCAACAAATAAAAATTCCGACGAAAACGAAAGTTACGTCGAAAACAGTTGTGAACAACACAGGGTTACAGAGAGTATCCCACCACGCCCACCACCACCACCAACTGAAGGAAACACCGATTCCAAATACATGGGGCATGACTCCACACACATCCCCCTCTATGAGGGAGATGAATATCCTAGACAACATTGGTTCATCTGCGAGTCGACATGGGAAGCAACCATAGTAAAAAATGAAGATCGAAAGATGGCACAATTTGATGGTGCTTTGCGAAAGTGGGGACTGACTTGGTACATGACATACATTGAGAAACACCCAATATGACCAAATCATAAATTAAGAAGCAATTTCTATCATTCTTAAAAACCTGAGATGCGAAGCATCTAGCGACGAAAAAGCTAAAAACAACAGTCCAGAAACCGACAGAGACTGTTTGAGAGTATGAAAAAATACTGAAGGACCTACTCATCTAGTTGGATTATAACATAGACGAGCAAATACTAATCCGATTGTTTCTTGCAGGGATTTTATAGAAGATCCAGATGCACATTAGTATGGACACATTTAATACATACGAATATGCACTTACAAAGGTGTTGCAAGTCAATATGGATGAGGACTACCTAGTGCACCCTGTGGACAATTGTATCGAAGAACAATTAGAAATAATGAAAAAATTGCTATAGGAACTTAACCTCAAAGGACAAGACATATGGTGTACAAAATTCTCCACGACCAGACATACTAAAGACAACTGCCGACAAGAAATCAGTTGACAAGATGTACACTTTGTTCAAACAAAATGATTTTGTGACATCTGCCAAGAACATGGGCTACACGCAACAAGAAATTGTCTGTTCAATATGAAAAATGAAAAAGCTTCCTAGTGTGCAATTTGTGAAGTCAAAAGCCACGCAACAACCGACTGTCACTTAAACCTGAAGAACTGATCGAAGTACCATGCAGTTTATCAAAGAAATGATGTTGCATAGAACAATAATAATAGTGAACATAATGAATAATGTAACCAAAGATACGAAGGCCAGAGATATGAGCACCAGTATGATAATAATCGTTATGGGGGATATGCAGGTCAAAGTTGATTCTTCGAAAATTAGGAAAAAATACCACGAACACCAATCCAGTGCTACACATGCTTCAACGAAGGTCACTGGTATGCAGGCTGTCCATACAAAGATCAGCCTGATCTCAAATTTTGTACTAGTTGTGGTGTTGGAAATCACTCTTTAGAGGATTGTCCCACCATGCTCGATAAAATTAATAAAAAAAAGAATGTTAATGTCTTGTCGTGTGTTCAAAAGTGTGATGTTATTCGTACAAAGAATTTACAAATAGTCACCAGACAAGGAACAAAAAGTGGTAATGACAATCCTAGAATAAGTAAGATAAAGAACAAAGATGACTATCCTAATCCTATAAAACAAAATCAATTATATAACGATGCATCAAATATGTTTCAAGAACTAGCTAAACAAGAAGCAATGGATGATAGTTGACATAATATATCTCAAGAACTACTTAATTTAATACATAATGATAACTCAATTGCACAATTTATTGACTTATTATACAATATAAAGAACAAATATGGCATGGATAAACAAACTAAGAATATATGCAGTCTAAACCAAAAAGACAAAAGTGAAGCTGACCCACTTGTCGACTTAGAAATCGAAGGATATCATGTCTGACAAGTTATTCTAGACTTCGGATATCAAGTAAAGATTATGACAAGAGATACATGGGAACAATTGGGAAGACCTCGACTCAGTGAATAAGGAATATATTTAAAACTATCCGACCAAGGACTCATCGAACCTATTGGGGTATGGAGAAACATCGACACAACCATAAAAGACATTACCATAAAAGTCGACTTTGAAATCCTTAACCCTAAGGACGGATCCAGCTCCTTCCTAGCTTTAGTGGGCCGACCATGGGGCCGAAAGATGAAGGCATTGATTTCATTAGATAAAGAAAGGATAAATATTAAAGGCAATGGGAAGAAAGTAATTGTTCCTATTCATCCTTCACAAGGTGAACCATGGACAAAACCCATAGACGAATAAGTCGATGTTCGACAGTTGTATCAAATACAAAACAACAAAGACTATACCAAACAAAATATATATGGGGAACTTCCTCTGGGAAACCAAGACTCAGTGGAATATGACTCAGATCTAGAATGATACAATTGGGAGATGGAGAATCACGAAACTAAAGCAAGGGGATGATGGACCATTTAGGCCATCCAGAGAAAACCATCATGTCATTATTTTTCTGTGTCCATCATACCAAAAAAATTCGAGAGAAAAATTAGGGAATACTCTTCTTTAGTGCCAATCAAAACAGGAAAATAGATAGTCTCTTCGGTATAAAGAGATAGAATCACCAGACCTTCATATTGAACAAGTTTCCAAAAACATAGGTGAACACGACTGACTTCAAATCCTGGTCGAAACGTTTACAGGTCAAGCTGCTCGATGGTGGGACACCCATCACTTGAGACTACAAACATGGACAACAACTTCAACATACTTTGTCGAAATATTTTAAGGGAAGAAGATAACAAAACATGCACAAATATCAGTCTTCACACAAGGACAAGACCTCGAAAAACACATAATTATATGTGAAAAGGAATGGAGAAGACTTGGTTACAAAGATGAACGAATATGGCCACACCTATTTCCATCAACATTAGATGATTTACCAAATAAGTGGTATAAGATGGAAGAAGCATGAGGCGAAACGTTCTTATGAGACGAACTCAAAGAAAAATTCACCAATGACTTCAAATTCATACCGGAAGATGACAAACTAGTCAAAGCAACAAAACAAATAAAAACATTCATACAACCGACTATTCATAACAGTTCGACACAAAATCATAGTCGACTGGAAGAATCCTGCAATAACGTTCTATCTAATAAAATACCACAATCGATGATACTTTGACTAGAAACCGAGCATACAAATGAAAAAATATTTCAGTTGAAATCTAATCATCCGGAAATGACAAAACCAATTAGAACAATATTTAAGGTTGAATAAAAAGAAGGTACCGATCGGATGACAGTAGAAGAATTCCCAGCATCATTCTCACAATTTAAGGAATGAAGTCAACGAATCAATTAAAGAAAGGCCCTAGAATGGATGGAAACAAAGGTTAAAACAAAAGAAGTCGACATCTCCAATGATGATAGACAAAAAATGGAAAGAATAGGTGACTATTGGGATGAGGAGCACACAACATAAATTGTTAACTTACTAAAAGAATTTTAGGATGTCTTCGCACGGGACTATAAAGACCTCAAAGGGTTAGTTCAGGAAATGGGATAAATGAAGATTGATATTAAACCAGAGGAAATAGCTATAAAGAAATGACCTTACAAACTTTCCCACAAATAGAGAGTGAAAAAACAAATTGAAAATATGCTAGCGGCTGGAATCATCTACTCAATCAACCAGTCGGAATGGGAAATCCTGATGGTCATACAACCAAAAAAGAATGACCCAATAAGATTGGGAATATATGTAAACTTCTAAGAGATAAACAAAGTTACCTTAACAGACCCATTTCCAACTCCGTTTATAGATGAAATCCTAAATGAAGTCTCGGGACATGAGTGTTAGTCGTTTACATATGGATTTTTAGGATATAATCAAGTGCTAATTGCCAATGAGGATCAAAAGAAGATGACATTCGTCTGTGAATTCAAATCATTTGCTTACAAACTTATGCGATTTGGTCTTAAAAGCGCACCAGCTGTATTCTCAAGAATAGTAGTCAAAATCATTCCAGGAATAAATTTATAAAACAATGGATGTATACTTCGATGATTGGATGATTTACTCCATGTTAAAAGATCACTGCAAATGGCTAAGGCTAATGCTAGAAATATGGCAATAGATTTAGCTATCACTTAACATAAAGAAATGCAACTTTGTAACCCCTATAAAAATCCTACTAGGGCATATTGTATGCAAAGAAGACATCAAGGTTGATTTTGCAAAAATAAAAATCATTGTTGACTTGAAACGTCAAGTAAATCCAAAATCAAGAATGACATAGAGATTCATACAGGCTACTACAAGAGATTCATTTGTCATTATTCAGACATGACATATCCTTTACAAGAAATATTAAAAGAATATCAGGAGTATGAATGGACTGAAGAATGTGATGCATCTTTCGACAGTTTAATGAAAAAATTAGTCGAAGCACCTATTCTCAGATTTCCAAATTGGTCAGTCAAATTTCATGTACACATCAACGCATCAGGCATAGCAATCAGTGCAATCTTGACACAACTAGGAGATGATGGGATGGACTACCCAATCATGTACAACAACAGAAAACTAAACAAAGCAGAATGTAATTATTCCATGGCAAAACAGGAAGCATTAGGAATGGTCTTTGCACTTCAAAAATATTGACATTCTCTATTAACTAACCCCTTTAATTTTTACACCGATAACCAAGCACTGAAATATATAGTAAATAAACCTATACATAATGGAAGAATTTTTCATTGGTTGTTGCTATTCCAAGAATTCGAGTTTGAAGTTGTAGTTCGACTGGGAAGGATAAATGTCGGACCTGACCACTTATCAAGAATCGACACAGGAGAGGAATCAACATGAGTTGAAGATGATCTGCAAGATGTGCATATATTTAGAATAGAAGTTGTACCTGTCGAACTAGAAGAGATAACACAATTTTTAGAGAATGGATAAGCACCTAAGGGAATGAGTGACAAAAAGCAGCAAATTTTAGCAATGAAGGTTGCACCTTATAGTCTAATTAATGGATTCCTATATAAACTACACTTCGATGAAGTACTCTATCGATGCATTTTGGAGCATGAAAGAGAGAGCATAATGCATGAAGGAAAATATGGCCCCATTGGAGGAAATTTCCAGCTTGACATGACTACCAAAGAGATCCAACAGTCGGGACTATGGTGGTCGACATTATACAAAGACTGTCGAAATTTTGTCATTAAATGTGATCATTGTCAACATTTAGGTCGAACCATACCAAGTATTGATATGCCCTTAGTATCGGTAAATCCAATTTTAGCATTCGAAATTTAAGCTATCGATTTTATAGGACCATTCCCAGTTCCTGCTAGAAGGTCAACAACACACTATATCAAAACAACAGTCGAATACGTTACTAAATGGGCAGAGGCAGAACCTATCGAAACCTGTTCTAGTGAAGTAGCCACCAAGTTTATATATGAAAATATAATTACTAGATTTGGTTTTCCATTAACTTTAATAGTGACCAAGGATCACATTTTATTAACAAAACTATTGCAGTCTTAACAGACCAATTCAAAATTGAACATAGAAGGAGCACAACATATCATCCTCATTCTAACGATGCGATTGAAGCATTCAATAAAACTTTAACAAGGGGCTCAAAAAAAATTTGCAATACAAACAAAGATGAGTGGGATGAGAAAATTCCTTATGTCCTATGGGCGTGCAGAACAACATATAAAGGATCCACAAACCAGACACCATTTAGAGTTTTCTATGGGTAAGAAACAGTCATTCCCCTACATTTCCGACAATAGACATTGGTAATCGTCGACATATTACATATTGATGTCGAAGAGGCTAAGAAGGATCGGCTAATGAAACAATATAAGCTAGGATAACATCGAGTAATCGCTATACAACACCAAGAAATCCAAAAGCAACAACATAAAGCATGGCACGACAAGAACATCAAAAACAAAAACTTGTCGGTCAGAGACCTTGCATTGTTGTATAAGAGTCAAGTTAAAGGAAAACCTAAAAATCTGCATACATAGTGGATGGGACCTTATATCATTGAAGAAATCAATTCTGACAGATCAGTCCGACTAAGAATGTTACAAGGAAAATTATTTCAGAAACTAGTTAATGGTTCCCAACTAAAGCGATATGAAAACTAAAAAATTGAAAATTGAAAAAATATAATAAACGGTGTTACAGTCGATTTTACCACACATGGTAGATCACACATTTATGGCATTCCCTATCCCTTTGTAGACTCTTTGGATCCCATGGACCAATATTGTACCTTTAATGTTTCCAATATTATAAACACACATGTCATTTGTTGTATGCGACTTTTAATCCCTTTCTCGCGTATATACGTAGATATCAACGCCAAACCTGTGTACATCAGGATGTATGCAAAAGGCCAAATATTTTGGGAGTTTTCCTTGATGTGTGTCTGAATCACTTGTCTCTTAGCCTTCCATATTCCTCAAGATCATTTGGATTTGACCCTCCATTACCCCTTTGGATTAGTATATAAGTAACCCCTTGGATACATTGAAGAAGAGGAATTGAAGAGCAAGAAAACTATAGTCCATTGTTGACGTAGCTTGCTTATACTTGAGTATGCATCCCTTTTTCCCTTGGAGCACTTTGTGTTCTTCCCAAGCTTTCCTTTACTTGTGAGCTTGCTATCGAGAGATGGAGGATTGAAGTGGTGGAGGCCCAGGTGGAGGACTTAGTTTCTCCGGTTCGCAGATGTGCCGACAGAGGTTGTCACTTGTGTAATATCTGATTTGATTAATAGAAATATCTTTTCCTGTCCAATAATGTGCATTTAAATGAATGTTGAATCCATGGATGTGTTTAATTTCTTACACATTGTTGATTATATATGCTATAGTATATATAACACCATATTATATAGCATGGTTGTCTTATTTGTTGTTGTTGAGAGCAAATTGCTAACACAAGCGGGATTGGAAAAAACTCAACGGGGATCTACTTCAACCATCCAGAATAAGGTATGATTTGAGATCATTTAGTGTTAGATGTTTTATTTCTCTTGTATATTGGGAAGGGATTGATTTTTGTGGTTTCTCTGTCTGTTATGCTACACCCCAAGCCATAGGAGTTCTTTTCCGTAATAGAATTGGCGACCATACTGGGGAGGTTCCTAGTTTATTTTCTTTGGGGTTTTTTCAGCATTCAATGTGCTTGAATTGCTCTGATTTCTCTATTTCTGAGTCAAGTCTAGGGGCATGTTTGCCCAGTAGTGTCATGTAGGAGTAAATTTTGTCTCCAACTTGTCTGTTTACATTATTTTTCTCTCTTTTTCTCCCTATACGTGGGTTTTTCTTTCATAGTCGCGTGTACAAGCGGGTTTTCCTTGAATAGTCGTGTATGTACGCAGGTTTACTGAGAACAATCGTGTATGCCTTGATTTTGAGCTTTTTTTGGGAGGATTAAGTATTATTGGGTGCATTTGGATGATTGCTGAGTCTTCTTATATGCTTCTAGAGTCTCTATACACCCCTGTTTTTTACCAGAAACTTCTTTTTGTTTGATTTTTGAAAATGTTCTTGTCATTTCATTTTTTACTTTTTGTTTTGAGATTAGTGCATTAGGTCTCTTTTACCTTGGTTGCTTTTTGTGAGTGGTTGCAAAGTCTGAGGGTTTTAGAGTCATCTTTTTTCTTTTTTATCTCATTTAATTAAAAAATACAAAAGTATTTTGCTTTTGGCATAGTTATGCATTACTTGCATTTTTGCATTAGCATGGTACTTGCATTAGGTTTTCTTGGTGAATTGTAGTTAGATTTTCATATAGGAATGATTGCATATACATTTGAAGGAAAAATTGTGCACTTCACGTAGTAGCATACCCTATTTTTCATTCGACACAATGCATTTGCATTGATTGTTAGGTGTGCATTTTACTTCTTGTTGCGTCATAAATTCATTAGTTGCACGATCAATTACCCTTTGTGTAATAAAGCGAGTTAAAATCAATGCATAATAAAATGGATTACACTCTTTTCTTTTCTAGGGTGCATCAACAAGACTAGGTTTTAGGGTTTTGAAATAGTTCATTGTAAGTTAATTCTCCAAGACCACTAAACAAAAAAATTAGGTGTCTATCTAGGTGAGAGTGTGAAACCCTTGATATAATTAGTGTTTCTCAGGATCCTCCTCTTACAAGGGAGTTAAGCATGAGGCAGTGTGAGCAACTATGATTGGGATGACCCCTGATTGTGATTGATTAGCACCAGAGATATTTCCAGGATTGTATTCTTATCTGGGGGCCTTTGAGGTCTTGGTTGGTGCACCCTTGGGGTACCAGTTGTGATTTCAGGCTTAGGGCTTTGTTACCCTGCCCATACGGTCAATCCTGCCTGCGACTGTCTTCCTAAGCATTGGTTATATTGAGGTGACCTTGCTTTCCTTACATAGGTTATCGAGGGGGTATTTGCAAAGGTTATTATGTAGGTGTCATGGCCAGGTAGGGGTCGGACAACACAGTTGCTATATGTGTTGAAGCTGAGGGCCACTATAATTGGTTATGAACCTTTGCTTGTTTTGTATGGGATTCCCAATCCTCTCCTAGGTGAGACATACCTGCTTCATTTCGGAGCTCACATATCCTACCCTTGGTTTGCTTGTGATTTGGCTTTACATTTTTAGGTGTATGCTCTCTGCACACTAGTTTTCCTAGGGTTTTCATACTTAGATTAAGTATTTTATTTTTTATTGAGTCATTATGGATTCGGGCACATCACCTCACCGTTCTCATCGTTTATCAGGACTTCCACCTTCCACATCTCCTCCTCCTTTGGGAAAGGGAACCAAACAGTTCGGGCACACTACTTCTCACTTTGATTCACACACCATGGGAGATCATGATGATGAGATTCCAGAGATGTCCTATCCACCTCATGAGGTTGGGGAGGAATATCCTACTAGCACATATGATCCACCAAATGAGCATCCTTCATGGTCTACTTATGATCCCTCATTCACAGGTCATCGTTATTGGCTTCCCAACAACAAGACTCATGATGAACCCGCAAGCACTAGTAATGTTAGATATGGCATGCCCGATATCCCTAAGCTCGATCCAGCATATCATGCCGAGTTGAAAGTCAACCCTGGCACTACGCATAGGGGAATCCCCATTCCTTTTCATGCGGAGAGGTTTGGGGGCACTAGTAACATTGCACCTTCCATCCCTGTGGTGGAGGCATCTTCACGTGCTCATCCTAGGCCTAGTGTTAGTAACCCTATTCAGATACCAAAACCGAGATGTGTGAACATTGGGAACACCACTTATATTCCTTCACATGTCCCATCATCTTCAAACCCCATTCCTTCGAATGCTTTTTTAATGACCCATCCTCCCCCTAACTCACGTGGGACTTTGGGATGGAATATTGCTACTAGCCATGTTCATTTTTTGACTGCTCACATGGTAGTATCACAGAGTCAAATACCTCATGTTGTGTTAGCGGTTCATGTACCTATTTCTGGATCGTCTCATGTTCCAGATCATGGAGCTCCTCATATCCCTAACTATGGACCATCTCATGGAACATCCAATGGAACACCTTATGTAGCTTCCCCTGGACATTTTTATGGACTGCAGTATGGAAAAAAATATCAACCGTATGGGTATAGGTATCAACAAACACTTACTCTTCTAATTATGGATTTGTAGCCCCGCATAATCAAGGTACCCCATGTCACAATGCTTCCATGCAGCCCTTCATGGGTCAAATGGGAGGAGGTTATTATGGCCAAGGCCATGGTATTTATAGCAATCAACCTTACATGAACCAGCACTATCAGGGAGCGTGGCATCGACTGAATCAACCTAGGCTCCCTTTCCTTGCGACATTGAACTTACCTAGTTTGTCGAGATTGATGAATGATCCCGTGTCTCATAATTCTCCATGTCCGGAAGTCCCTACCAAGTTTCCTTTGGACATTCCCAAGTTCGAAGGTAAGTCTAGTGAAGATCCTGGTGAGCATGTCACCACTTTCCACCTTTGGTGCTCTTCCAATTCCTTACACAATGATTCAATCCATTTGAGGCTATTTCAACGCACCCTCACGGGTCCTGCAGAGAAATGGTATATAGAGTTACTAGGGGAGTGAATCCAACCCTGCAATCCTGCCTAGTGCCAAAAGTATGGCTTTCAGTTCTAGAATCTGAATAGAGTTTGTTAGGATTTGACTCCCAACCTTTTCTGTGTCCGAAAAGCAGTACACATCAATGTACTCATCTATGGTCAGCCCACCTCTTGGCCCATAGGATCGGATGTTCACCATCTCCCCTTGTCGAGACAAACCTATGATGAAATATATGTCCTCAACCTCAATGCTGAGCGACATCCCATCTATCTGAAATGTTTTAGAATCTGGATCCCAATAGTCCACCAGCAGCTGGAGTAGTCTTGGTTTGGCCCTCAGGCTGCCAAGACACCAAAACTTGTACAAGCCACATGCCTGTAATGCTTTTTGA
The DNA here is from genome assembly GCA_001517045.1 of Pseudotsuga menziesii. Taxonomy (NCBI): domain Eukaryota; kingdom Viridiplantae; phylum Streptophyta; class Pinopsida; order Pinales; family Pinaceae; genus Pseudotsuga; species Pseudotsuga menziesii. Next base: position 402,759 of record LPNX010299476.1, read on the forward strand.
TCCATAAGATCACCTTGCACAACTTCCTTAACATCACCATGTTCTCTCTCTCTCCACTCTAGCACCATCCTGCACAAAAAACCAATTTTTTGATCAGTTTTTGCCCATTAAATCCTTGCTCGTGGCCCTGTATGCGACTATTTGCAAAATAGTCATGTATGTACACGGGTTTTGGTGCATTTTCTATGTATGGTGAGCCCTATGGGAAGAAAAAGGCCCGATTTCCGTGTGGGCTGAAACACATAAGTTTGGATGGCTCAAAAAATTAAATAGACCATAAATTTTTTTAAAAATTGCATCAAAATGGAAGAGGGGAGCATGAGAATCTACCTGGATCAAACGGGGAGGGATTCCGCTAGATGATGCTCCCAGAATTCGCTTCTGAAGTTCTCAGCTCAAATGCACTATGTTGGTTAAAAAATTCAAATGGTATGAAAATTTTTAAATTTTTCACTATTTATAGAAAATGTTTGAAAATTTTACCCACTTTCTATAGTTTTTTACCGTTTTTAACCATTTTTGGACTGTTTAAACTAATTTGATGTTGTAGGATCCCGTTTTGGGTGTGGTTTGACCGTGGCTTTGACCCATTCGTGCCTATTGCAGGTATTATGTCTAAACTGGCATATAGGTTAGGTTTCCACATCCATTTGCACTTTGCATAACCTTATGACCATTTCATATTAACCTTAGGTACAAACCCATTCCATCTTGTCACATAACCTTCTTGCTACTTTTAGAAGTGACATGTTGTGAATGGTAGAGATTTACCATACATGGGTACCCTAGTTAGATCATGTTTTGCATTTGGTGCCCATGCTGACATTTCTCCTTTAGGGTGTGGGAGTCCTTTGTATAGTATCGTCATGACTTTGAGCAAGAGCTTCATACTCCTCTTGAACTTTATGCTGGCCATTTTCCCCGGGACTCCCTTGTATATGTCAAGTTGTAATTTCATTATCATGAGTTTTGCTTTCCTTATTGAGCCTTACGTCAGCTTCCCTGACTTTAATTATTAGCCATATAGCCTGAGCTTGTCTCATGTCCAGCCAAGCAGAGCCTTTTTATATATCTTTTGCAACTTGATTCCCCATTTTTTTTACCGAGAGGGGATTTTCCCTCGAGTGTCGTTATCCTGCACATGTTTCCTTGCATTGAACATAGGTATGTACCATTGCTTGGAACTAGTTTGTTTGTCCCTTCACAGTCATATCCTCCTAGATTTGTAGCTATAAAGCACTTTTATTCTTTTTTCAAGCTTTTCAAAATGTCTAAAAAAGTCGAAAAAACAAAAAAACAGAAAATTTGGATAGGAAAAGATGTTATCTTTAGCAGCATTCGAGTCGTGTTTCCTTCGAATAGAGCACTATATATCACATCCATTGGTTGGGTTAATAGTTTGAATTTAGGAGTTGTACTCGTTTCTCTGATTTTATCTCCATCGACTGGTTAAGCTTCCAGTCCCTATGGAGCCTTTGTTGATGCCTCCTGTATCGTAGAGATGTCCCAGTTTGGTATATTGAATCTATGCTACCTACATTCAGTCACCATTCACCTTTATGCTCTTGTTCAAAGGAAGTTGAAGCCTGAGTCGGTCATTCCTCAGTTGTCTTGACTTTGCATGTCAGCCATTCCCGGTACTATTACTGGTTTGTGTGCATCTTGTTCGAGTCCTTCCACATTATACAGTGTTGCTAAGTACCTGGTGTTGGTTGATGGGGGATGCCTTAATTCCCTCCTTCCAGCGGATTCCATCCCATCAACTTCATATCATTTATTTTGGGATAGGAGTCTAGATTCATTTGAGTGCCTTGAGACTTACAGTCATTAGTGGTAGGTTCTCTCGCCATCGACAGCTTTGGGAATACATCAATGTCCCCTGATCGATGGATTCTTTCAAGTGTTTGACCTCAACACATCTATTCACACTTGTTAGATTGCACTCTAGTACCTCGATTCCCATTTTCATTATCGGTGGGTGATCTTGCATCTGTTAACGGTACACATCCATGACCGGTAATTAGACAATGGACTACTATGTTCGACCTCAACACCTCTATTCACATAGTAGGACATGTACTTGTAGCAGTTTGTGTAGAAGACTTTCTACATTGGTGGCATTCCACATATGCTACCTCCTTGATCATGCCAGTGTTCATGAGATTTCAGCTCTCGTGTCTTGATTCCAGTGTATGTCAGATATCTTTAGCCATTATGGAGATCTTGATCCATTGTATATCTTTAGCTTCTATGGAGATCTTGATCCTTTGCGTATCTTCATCATGGAGATTCTGATCTATTATATATTGTACGTGGCGATGACCACACATGTCACATTTTGTATATCATGCCTATTCATGGCCATTGTAATCTTATGTATATGGGACTACTATATGTATTTGTAGTCATATGCAGAGACTAATTATTGTACTATACTAATGGATGGCCGGTTCTTCCACTTGGTTCTTCATCACTTCACTTCTGGGATAGATTTATAATGTATTTCGGCCATCATGTTACATGTATGACCTCACACATTAGGGGGCATCTGTCACAACTAATTTTACCACACATGGTAGATCACACATTTATGGCCTTCCCTGTCCCTATGCAGACTCTTTGGACCCCATGGACCAATATTGTACCTTTGAAGTTTCCAATATCATCCCTAAAAACACCTGTTATTTGTTGTACATGAGTTTTAATCCCTTTCTCGCGTATATACGTGGATATCGACGTCAAACCCGTGTACATCGAGATGTGTGCAAAAGGCCAAACATTTTTGGATTTTTCCTTGATGCGTGTCTGAATCACTTGTCTCTTGGCCTTCCATTTTCCTCGAGATCGCTCGGATTTGACCCTCCATTACCCCTTTGGAGTAGTATATAAGGAACCCCTTGGATACATTGAAGAAGAGGAATTGAAGAGAATGAAAAATATAGTCCATTGTTGTCGTAGCTTGCTTATACTTGAGTCTCCATCCCTTTGTCCCTTGGAGCACTTTGTGCTCTTCCCAAGCTTTCCTTTGCTTGTGAGCTTGTTATTGAGAGATGGAGGATTGAAGTGGTGGAGGCCCAGGTGGAGGACTCAGTTTCTCCAATTCGCAGACGCGCTGACAGAGGTTGTCACTTGTGTAATCTCTGATTTGATTAATAGAAATATCTTTTCCTGTCCAATAATGTGCATTTAAATGAATATTGAATCCATGGATGTGTTTAATTTCTTATACATTGTTTATTATGTACTCTAGAGTAGATCTAACACCATATTAGATAGAATTCTTGTCTTGTTTGTTGTTATTGAGAGAAAATTGCTAACACAAACAGGATTGGAAAAAGCTCAATGGGGATCTACTTCAACCGTCCGGAATAAGGTATGATTCGAGATTATTTAGTGTTATATGTTTTATTTCTCTTGCATATTGGGAAGGGATTGATTTCTGGGGTTTCTCTGTCTGTTGTGGTACACCCCAAGCCATAGGAAATTTTTCTCCATAACAAATGGTTACATAACTGTTAACAAAAAATAAAAATAAAAATCTATAAAAACCATAAAAACTTAAAAACAACAAAAAGAAACAATCTAGCAAGATCAAAATGACAGGGAATTACACTTAGGAAAGAAGTAGTATAATTCCATTGGGAATAATTATCAACTGACATCATAACCATTGACATAACGATTACCGCCCATTTTACCGACATTTTCATAACCATGATGGATATCGACAAAAAGAAGGACCAACGGTCCAATCAAATCATCATGATAACCGATAGAAGGAGTGCCAAAACCAGTGCGCATTAAAATAACCATCAACATAGCATCCTTTACATTCAAATATTCCATTAATAGTTTCATCGACCAGATCGTCGCCCGCTCCACCTATAAATACCACATCAAATGAAGACTTCACATAATTTTATGAAGAGCTAGAGAGATAGAGCTACCAGAATGCCAAGATTAAGATACTTGTTGAAAAATCAGACCAATTTACCATCAAAATGGCACCAAAGAAGACAAGATCTGCAACCATCAAAGCAAAGGAGCTAGAAACTGCTACAACCCCATTGATACAAAGACTGGAAAATATCAGCAAAGAAAAAGTTCAGGAGACATCATGGTCGAGGCTATGGGAAGAAATAAAAAAATGGGCATATGTAGATAAGAAAATGACAACAGAGGCTCAAAAAATAAATTCCAGTGCCATTATGAGCTATATAAATGCACCGCTCATGGAAAGATTTGGGGGAATAAAGGAAATCATAGCAAAATTCATCATTAGTTGATATCACAATGGGAAATTTTACTTCAACAAACCTATTGAGATATCCAACAATGTCAATTATAGACTTACAAGACTATCGAACAAGGGTGATCTAGTTCCAGTCGGTTCAAAACTAGTGTTGGTTGAAAAACTAACTAGCACACCAACATGGAAGAACTCCAAATGGTTGATAATCAACCAGATCTAGTACACCACACCTAAGATAGTAGCAAAAATTGTGTTTGCAAGACTAACAACTATGACCCGTGGGTGTGATTTAAGACACAACATGTTGGAAGTTGTCAATAGTATAGAGGACACCGAGAAAACCTACTGTTGGGCATAAAACCTATTGTTGGGCACAATACTTAGTTAACCTTGTCAAAAATATCTACATAAAATGTCAGTAGGAAGGTGTAGCAATCATATTCTCGTCTTTAATCATATGGATTGCGACGTATCAAATACGACTTGTTGGAGACCCATAGTTCCTTGAGCCAACGAGATTCCACATGTGGAACTTCAAGCTGTTTTCAATGGTTGGGAACTCTCAGGAACTAGAAGCAGCTAAAGTATTGTTAGACAACTAGTTCCAAAATCTAAAGATCAAAACGACCAGATGGAGGGTGCCCCAAAATATCTAAAGATGTATGCCACCGACAACACACATCTAGTTAGAATTAGATCACACTGCAGTCTAGTACATGCAGGGAGCTGCATTGAAAGCTAAACCTCTCAATTATTATCCATCAGTCAAGGATATTTTCGCAGAGTTATCTCGACAATCCAACACCAAGATATCCATACTAGTGGTTGCAAAGAAAACTGATTAGCTGATTGTCGAGCCCCTAACCAACCAGGAGAAAAAGGAATATTATGAAGTACATCTTCATATCAAAACCTTTACCCTGGAGGCCCAGCAGAAGAGGAAAACACTCTTCAACTAGTTACAATATCGCCAAAACAACAAGCCCTTGAATTGACACAACAACAGGAGGAGGAGGATGAGCAAACAGATGAAGAAACTCGATCTGACAAACCAGAGTATGCAATGACAAAACAAAACATCTGACCATTAGATCTGGAAATATTAAAGCCTAGAAAAAGAAAAATACTCTAGTAAAAGGGAAAGGAAAAAATAGACTCATTCTCCTAGAGGAATCTGATGATGAGGATGAGTTACACGTCAGAGTTGCTGAGATATTGGAGGATGCTGCTAAGAACTAGGTATCCATCAAAAATCAATTCAAAAGATTCATGGAAGAAGAAGTAAAGCAATCAAAACCAAAGAAGGTAAGAGTCGCCACCCCTCCTGAAGTAGACTTTGTTGGTTTAACTACCACTCCACGGCCTCCATCCCCAACCCAAATAGACCAATAATAAATACCAAACCTATCCTATGTTCCCCCAACAATTCCTTACATGCAGACACTATCTAAAAAACTCAAGGAAAAATTCGATAAAGACGCAAACCTGCAAGAATTTATTGATAACCTTACCAACCTTTTCCCTGGTGCACAACAAATAAATACCAGAAAGCCAGTTGTCGAGTCATGGCCTTCACAGCAACTTCTTGCAATCACCAGCACCCTAACCAACCACAAAAGTCTGCACCAAAACTAAAGATTCTTGGAGTTGTTAAATCAATATTTCAAAGAAATCCCATCAAAACATCCCAATTTTTTGCATCACAAATTTCATCATTCATACCATCCACAGGAAATCCCTTGCTTCTAATCAATGAAGCAGACGAAGGAGCCACATCAAGTGAACTTGTTACCAAGATGAAGCACTAGCAATAGATCATGAAATGGTCGACCCCTTGATTCTGTTGAACCTAATAAACATGTCGACTCGCCACTAGTAGTCAAAGATCCTATGCCAACAAATGTCATTTTGAACCCCTCATCAACTGCAGAGCGCCTACCCTCACCTACATCACTGTTAACCTAAGTTCCATCGTCCACACCACCGGCAAGTACACAACCATCCACTGATCCCTTGTCCAAAACACAATTGATAAACCCCAATCTACAAGGAAGTACAACAGAGCAACAAACAGAACCATTGTCGACATGAGTAGATATTGCACAAAACAAAGAACAATCTCAGCAAAAAAGAAAAGAAAGAAAAGAGAAAAAGAAAAAAGAGAAGGAACAACAACAAATAACATCATCCATCCACTTGGCCCAACTAGGGTCGACCACAATGGTGGATACACATAATCCAGAGAAAGGAAAGAAAGAAGACATGCTCATATTGAAAAACTTAAAGCAGAACAAGTTGAATTCCTAATGAAATGTAGAGATCTGACACAAGCAATCATTCTAGTGCCAGAGGGAGCCGACACTAACATACCGTAGGAACAAGCATATCAACTATTTGAAAGTGTCATGGCTAGTATGCGAACTCAACTATAGGAAAAGAAGGAAGAGAAAATAGAACAAAATTTTGTATTGTTAAGAAATAGTTTACAACGTTTTGAGAAGCTCACAAAGTGCTGAAAGAACATTTTGAGGAATCTAATGTTGCAGAGGAAGTCCCAAGAAGTTGGGTAACCTACTATAGCTACGTATTTCATCAGCTAAGGAATAAACGGGAGAAAATTAAAACACTACAAAGCCAGCGAGGTGACACAGAAGCAATGAACAAAACAATTCAAGACCAACTTATGTTAGAAAAAATAAAGCTGGACAAGTTAGAGAAGCAAGCACACCAATGGTTAACTCAAGCCAATCCTAGCTTGGACAGCCTCAACGAGATTCATCCACACATGAAGAGATTACTTAACACTGTAGAGGAGAAAGCACAATTTTTGGGCCTCGACATGAGTAATATTTTGGACATGTCGATTCAGTAGAAGATGTCAAACTTGTCAAGAGTCACAACCTTAACCATCGATATCTAGAAAGCACTTTGCAATTGGGAAGAATTTCAGCACCAGATAGCATCCACAACAAAAGCCATTGTGGAGATTTGCATACAGAAATGACCATCAATCCGACAGCATAGTCCATAAACAAAACAATTGTAGGAACTACTTGAGATAGTCAATTTTGGTTACCTCCCCTATTTATTTGGGGCAAAGAAGGGTTTTGTTCCTGTGGGAGATGTTGGAGGAGCTAGTTGACTTAGCCGAATAGACTCGTTACCCGACTAATTATAGATTAGGTCGACCTCATCGGTCATGTCGATCGAGTGAACCGACAGGTAGTTACATAATTGTTTTGTAAATGCATAAATAGGCTATTGAGCCAAATAAGAACTCAGTTCGGTTTTATGTATGAACCCACATGTGTATTGAGTAATATAAGATGTTATTCTATCCACTATTCTTGTCTCTTGTCTCTGTTATGATTATATGATTCTTTATGTGTATTAATGGTAACCTTGCAATCTGAGTGATTACAACACATTGTAAAATCAGCACTCTGCGATAGAGCGTTGTCCAAAAAGGAGGAGATCATCAATGTAGAATAGGTGGCTAATGATGACAACCCCTTCCACTTTGATCCCAACAATATCATTCAAAGAAATATCATTGTGAATTAGTAGGTTGATTCCCATGATTGCTAAAATGAATAAATAAGGAGACATTGGACATATTTGTCGGAGACACCGATTTCCAGAGAAGAAACAAGAGGGAGACCCATTGATAAGAATAATGAACCTGGAAGAAGTGATTATACAACCCATAATCCATGCCACGAATTCATAAGACAATTAGTCTAAGATAACACCAATCCAGTCGGTCATAGGCCTTAACAAGATCCATATTTAGAATAAACACCTTTGTCTTTTCCTTCTTCAAGGAATGAAGACATTCCTGAGCAATATCGACTACATTCAGAAGTTGTCTATTTGGTATAAATCCAAATTGACTGTCTGAAATAAACTTACCCAATATAGGTTTAAGCCTGTCTTCAATGATTTTCTAGTCAGTTTATACAAAAGGTTACAAAGAGAGATTGATCAATAATCACTGAACGCCTATGGGTGGTCTTTCTTTAGGATGAAAGTTATGTAGGTCGAATTCAAGGAACCATGAATCCCCCCAGGCTCTCCATGATTCATCTACATCTTTAGTGATTTATTTTCCTAGCAGGTCAAGGAAATGCAAGAAAAAATCGATTGTCCACCCGTTTGGCCTAAGACTCTTGTTAATGGGGAAATTGGACAATACACTCTTTACCTCCTCCAGAGTTATCTACTTCCCAATCTGCATGCTATCTTTCTCCCCAAAAAGCCAGGGAAAAGATTGATAACCTTTAACTGATCCAACAAAGAGGAGAACACAGGTTTAGAAAATATATCCTGAAATAAGTCTACAACATCCTTCTTTAAACCCTTTGCTTCAGCACACCAATCAACCGTTGATTCTTTTAAACCCCATACTGAATTTGTATTCCTGCGATGATTGGAAAACTGATGGAAGAATCTTGAGTTGTTATCTTCGTCTTTCAACCAAACTTCCCTACTCTTCTGTCTCATTGGTTATTCCCGCACTTTTAGGAGTTTCCTCCTCTTTCCATCCAAAATCTAAAGTCTATCCTTTCTCTTAGATGAAAATAGGTCTTCGTCCACATTTGAAATACGCTAATACTCTTCCTCAAAAATAAAAAGATCCTTTGCTTTTTATTCCTTCCTCCCTTTCTTCAGTTTTCTGACCACGATTTTTCAAAGAAATAACTTTTTGACCAGAGGATAGAATGGTGTAAAACCTACCTCCACTTCCAAATTAGTCCATATATCCTTTACCAAATTGCAAAAATTCATCATCCGCAAGCCAAACCAGATTGAACTTGAAAGGATAGTGTGCTAGATCAATATCCAAAGCTTATATTTCCATCACTATAGCCTTATGGTCAAAGAAACTTGTAGCATAATACTAGGAGAAATATCTCCCAATTTATTCACAAAGATAATCAGCCACCCCCGTTGAACCCCATCAACCATTTGACCAGGTGGGGGTTAGGACGGAGGGATTGATTCATTCAAATTTGCAGAATTGAAAAGATAAGGAAATAAATCAGATAACAAATCCAAATAATTTACTCCCCCTGGTACTTGTTCAGGGGACACCGTTGGGTTTAAAGCACTTGCTAAGATTAGGGGTTTGTCCTATAAGATACCGAACTGATTAACCCGCTCCTAGAAAGACCGATGAATATGGTAAGGGGCATACTCATTCAATATTGGAACTGTATGAGAAAAAACTTTAAGTGAGCCTTCCACCAAACTTCCAGATATTGTGACAAAATCCCTCAAGTCCGCCACCTCAGGTTTCTAGGAAACCAAGATGCCACCTGAAAAACCAATGGCATCCATCACATAAACTTGCCAAAGGGGTTTTAGCTTGAGAAAGTAATCACATGTAGCCCCCACTAACAACATAGTTTCTTGCAGTAACAAAATCCCCAGACACAAATTTCTGATCAGATGCTTAAGGAAAGTTCGTTTTTGGCCACCAGCAAGCCCCCTAGTATTGAAAGACACGAATATCATTTTAAAGCCACATCAGGGGTTGTAAACTCTCTAAGAGCCTAGGGAGACGCTGGAATGACCGCCAAGGAAATACTTGGCAAACCCTTATCAAATAAGGAAGATACCCAAGGATTCAGATAATAGGGTTCAAAAAGAGTGTTTTTCCCCCCCTCCCTAGACCTTTCTTGGATTTTAACTTGCGAGGCTTACAGATAGTGATGTTAGGGTTACAGAGGAGGAGATGGGAAAAATGACCAAATCGTCTGCAAAGGAGGAGAAAATTCTTAAAGGCATGAGAGCCCCTTCAAAATCATTTATTTAAGAGTCTTGTATAAGTGAGGAGGAAATTGAAATGTCTAGAAATCTCTTTGAGCTTCCACCCAATGAAGGAAACTCATCTAACTGGAAAAAAGGAACAAGATTTATGGGAGGTGATACATCCTCCACCAATACATCTCATGAAAACTCATGAGGACTGACTAAAGGAAACTCTTTAACCCCTAGAGGGTCCCCCGAAAGAAATTTCAACCCCTCAACACCAACACAAGATCCCAAAATCCCTTCAACCCTAGGTAAAGACACCTAAACCTCTTCGATAGTTAAAAATTTCAATAACGTAGGAAGGGTACTGACAAAATTACCCACAAAATATGTCGGTGAGGTTTTGTCCACAAGAATTGGAAATATGATATCAGATACAACATCATCGAACATGCTAACTAGGGGCCCATTTCCCTTTGCATCCATAGAGCAACTAATAGCCAAATTGCAATCTGCTTTTCGATGGCTTATTTTCTTACAGTTAAAGCAACGAAACATAATCTTCCAATAATCCAACGTTTGCACAAAAGAACGCCCCTCCCAAACCACTTCTAGCTCTTTTGGGATCCTCCCCGTTGGGTCAGTATCCACTAAGATGTGAGTTTCCTTCCTATCAACCCCCATCAAATGCTCCTCCTCCACCATGATAAACCTACTAATTGAGTTCATAACACTCATTAAACACTGTAAATTCCAACATGAAACAAAAGAAACAATGGAAGGATCACCCAAAGGTGTCGCCTTGTTGTACAAGTTTTTCGCGAGTCAAAACCAAATTTCCATGGAGATAAAACTAGTGAACCCTTGCCGATGAACCAAAAATGCCTTTCAATGGGCTCTTGGTCCTCCACCAACAAAAGATAGAAAACGACCCAACCATTGACCAGTGTCATAACTCTTGGGATATTTGTGATGAAGGATTTCCATTTACTACGTATCCAAGGGAGAATATCAACTCTGGTGAGCTTAATGTACTCGAAACGCCCCACAAGAGCTCTTTCAGACAAAGCTTCCACCATAGTACAAATCATGTCTTTAGCCAAGATGCATAGTGGTCTACCTCGCTTAACCTTCTGAAAATGAAGACTATTGGGATATTGTTTGCAGGAATATGAACCAACCAAATTTTGTGATCGACCTTTAGGGTTTTTCAAAAAACCTGAAGATTCATGTAAAACCTTTGGCTCCATAGGGTCACCCCCGTCTGGATTGAAAAAAGAAAGATGTTTGCTTAGACCAGCTAGGAAATATTTTATGCTACCAAGCCTTGGGTCCTCAACACGTGAGGGCATAGGGGAATCTATCGATATCCACACCCTTTTGTATGCCCTATAGCCTATCGAAACAATTGCAAACTCTGGAGGGTCTAACACCGAGACAACTGGAGCTTCGCGTACCCGCCTGTCTCCACCACTAGTAAATAACATCCCATCCATGGAAAACAAACACTTAAAAACCTACCTAAAAAATAGGTCCATAAAGATACCGTAAGGGGTTTTCTAACTAAACAAAGACCTTCCCACTTCTTTTAGCTTGGTTGGTACTATGCTAGTTTCGTCAACCGACTAGACTCTAGGACCCTTGTGCACATAGACAATCGCAACATCTTAAGTTTTCAGCTTCTTCCCCCTAAAGGAGCTAAGCTCAATCCAACTTTGATAACCTAAAACCGTCAAGTTGGATTGAGCTTAGCCCTAAATGAACTAAACTCAATTCAACTTTAATACCATAAAAAATAAAAAATATAATAATACAAGGAAAAAAATAAACATACATATAAGATAATAGGACAATAAGATACTTTTAATTTATTTATTCATAAATGCACATACTTAAATATATAAATATAATGGTAAAGTCCTCCTCAAAAAATCCAATGTCACTCAAACAAACTACTCTATAATCCCTCGTTAAGTTATAGTTCACATATACACCTAATAATTCTTAATAGTAAAGCATTCTTCTCCAACATTAAGACATTTATATGTAAACGATATATAAAACCTATCTTAGGTCTTATTAGACTCCAAGAAAACCATAATTTTTTTTTTTATTGAAGTATGTCAACACATGGGTATATATATATTAAATTTATAATTCTAAAAAATAATTATTTTATAATCTATTTTATAAAAAAACAAATATATTGATGTAAATTTGAGATTATGAGCATGTTCCAAAGTTTCAATTGTCAATATTCTTCTTTTTAAGCCGAAGGTGGAGAACGTGGTGATGAACAGGGATCAAATTTGAAGGGAAGGGTCCCATTTCACTTTGAAGGGCTGTGAGAAATTGAACCCTTCAATGTTGACATGTAAAAGTAAATTATTTTTTTCATTTTTTTTTAGTAAGAAGGGGTCCTTTCTATTACTACATTAAACTGAAAGTATTTACAAACAATACTCTTAGAAATAAGGATTCATGCGTCTATCTGAAATCCAAAAGAGTATACCCCATATGGAGAGACGAAGGAGCATGAGAGCCACCCATCCTTTAAGCTTGGGCGCTCGATCACACTTACAAACAGAACAAATTATAATCCGACTGAGCATGGACGGATAAACTGCAAAAGGAAAGACCAAACCAGCAAAGAGCCATGGCCTAGAGTCTACGAGAAGACTCAACCTGATCCTAGGTGTCGTTGCCTTGCCCTTTGTTAACACCCGCATGAATGGACTCTTCCATATTCACATATTCTTTTCTCGGAATGCGTTGAAAGGGTGGTACCGAGAGGCATAGCAGGATGCGCATATGGTCGAGGTTATTCTCTGCTTCATCTTTGAATTTGCCCACTGTGATGTGGATGAGATCCGTGTAGCTCTCCCTCTCATTCATGGAACGAGATAGAATTAATTTAAGTCACCAATAGTGCGACATGACCACTCCCTCTCCCAAATTCACCCAAAATTTGCCAAACATCTCCTCCTCCATGGCAGCGATGGATTATCGAATGTGAGTCGACATCTCCTCAATGAACAACCACTCCCATTGATCCTCTTCATTACCCCCTTCCTCGGCTGCTAGAGTTTCCATTTCTCTTTGATCATGGTGCCCTCTTTTCCTCTTTCTCCTACGCACTTTGCCTACATGCGAGTGTTCCACCCAAAATTTTCCACTCTGCGCATGTTTAACCCAAACTAAGTCCAAAATCTCCTTGGAGATGGAGTCCCATTGCTCCTTGGTTAAATAATGTGATGACACCCAGCAGGATCGTTTAGCGATGCACACCCAGGTACATGACATCATCCTTGTAGGATGGTGACAGGATTTTCTTGTCATCTCCATATCCTCCATCTGCGATGAAATCTCCTTACCCTGGAGTCCTTCCATTATCACTGATCTTGGCCTCTGGCTCTCGGCTGCGCGAAGGGTTCAATCCTCCCATGTGAGACTCCTGCAACGTTTTCATACACCATGTCTTGATCCCAAGCCATACGTTCCATTCAAGCGTTGGCGACGTGGCATTGGGTCCTTGGATCTACGATCAAAGCCCTTTACCATGTCATCTCGCCATCACTGCAACCGACTGCTTCTCCTATTGACTCATCACCCGCATCCGGGGAAATTGTTCTTTTCATTTGAAAATGTAAGTGTACAACAAATTTTCATTATTTATTAAAAGTCGTGTATAGAAAAAAATGACAATAAAAAGAAATATCAAATGATTCGACATTTACATGGAATTAGTGAGGTAAACCACGTACATGATGATTTATCACGTCCAAATTATTTTTATGGGGGATTACTCAAGAGTTAATATAGAGGAGGAGAGACTAAAATAAAGGTTGAGGATGAAGGAACATGTAGCGGTGATGGAAGATGAGATTGGGAAAAATCCCATTTAGAAAGAGATTGGTGCACTTGTTTTGTTAATGTAAACATAGTGATAACCGCTAGAAGTATTGGTTTATTTTGTGAAGGGAAATGTTTGTTTCCTATCATGCGAAAGTGATTAGAGTAGTTGAGAACTACCTGTGACCTTATCTAAATGCATAATATGAAATTGGGGATGAAAGTAGCCTCATGGGGTACTAAAGCTTATTTGTGTCTAGAATTGTTTTGAGAAGAGCTCCACTACTAGAAGTGCTATGTTACAAGGCCAAAAGAGATCACGCATGAGATTCCTAACATTTATAACAAAAACTAAAAAGATGATTTTTGTTCAGTGCCAACGTATCCACCTAAAACTAGTGTACTTCTAACATTGTACATCCCTCAGAGATTTAAAATTGTTGATCCTTGTTGTGACCACTTGATCATTACCATAACCAATGGTTTAAAGAAACATCATAAAAGTAAAAAAAATAGAAGAATAACTTTTCCATGACATTTTACCTTACATTTGAAATGAACTTTTCTACATGGTATTAAAATCATTGGATTATTATCTTTCCAACTAAAAAAATAAGTTTTTTCCAATCCACATTTCCATTAGCAGCCAAAAAAAGTTACAAATACGATCACAAAGCTAATTGATATGTTTGTCCATATGGGCCTAGTTCGTGAGTAACTAACCATTCAATTTCAAACTCCACTAATCCCTAAGCATCGTCTTCACCATAATAAATCTAAGTATTAGAACACTTGAAAATTTATCCTTCAAATTTTATTCTTGAGTCTACTAGCATCTAGATTTCAAATGAGAGGGATTGATAGGGATTCCCATTTCTGTTTTCAAAACTCAGTGCATATAATTATTATTCAAACACATTGAAAAAGTATCCTTCAAAGTTCAATGTGGATATTACTAGTTTATGGATCTAACACAAGAAGAAGTTTGAGAGGGCTTCAGCAATTATTTTTTCAAAATTTCCATCTTATATTTATGTGAAAAGGTTAGACAAAAAACAAGGACTATTATATATTGTAATCTCTTTGTGAACCTTACATGATTCAAAAATGTCATTTTGACAAAAAACATATTTACAATATATTCTCTTAAATTATGGGTTGATAGGTTTGAGGAGTGGTATCCAAGGTAATTGTAGACTCCATTTGATATGCCAGTATTATAAACCTTTATCAAGTTTCATCATCAATACAATGAGTCTAGTTGAGTAATTAATAAATATTTATTAATATATCGTTAACAACACATTTCAAGAGAAAACTAGGAACTTGATAATGTTAACTATATAACTAAGACCAAACCCAAACCCTAAAAATATTAAGCTAGATAATAAGGAATTCTAAGTTGTGATTAAAACAAACACCCTAAATTGCTACAATGATTTTAAACTTAGAATAGAATAAACATCTAAATTAAATTTATTAATATTAATATTTTTCATAATAAATAAATTGTGAATCACTTAACCTATTTTTTATAAACTATAGAACTAAATGTAATATCCAATTCTAACCTAGAAATACCACAAATTTTTATATAAAGAATAATTTAAGAGAATGTTTTAATAATTAGTCAGTTATTGGCCATAACCTAGGAAATATTTAATGTAAAAAAACAATTGAAATTGTCATATCTCTTTTACTCTAGTATAACCTAAAAGGAATAATTCTAATAAAAATTAACTTTAAGATTAATCTACAACTTAATCTTGTATTGCTATCTAATATTTTTATAATAAAATTTAGCCTGGATTTCATTAAAGAATGCTGCAATAATTAAAGATGGGCATATTTTTTAACAATGTAAATGAGGTCAATTATGGTAAAAAAACGTTTTTTTTAGCAATTCATCTCTTCGATTATTTTCATATTCAAAGGTATATATATATATATATATATATATATATAT
>LPNX010299476.1:418803-611210 GCA_001517045.1 Pseudotsuga menziesii
ATTGCACCATGAAAAACATGTTATCTTACCTATGTAATAGCAAACTCTACTATCCCTATATATTGCTTTCAGTGCCTGTAGTTCCTATAATGTAATGAAATTGAGTTGAATTGCCCATAGTGCCTATAATGGTTCAGTATATTTATTGATGAACAAATATATTTATTCATGAACTATTCATGAACAAATCTATTTATCCATAACATAAGAAAGAGTAGGTGAGTAGGTAGACTGTAGCAAGGGAGGAGCACAAAGAACAAACCAAAGTCAATACAAATTGAAATGGTTTACATCCAATGCATATATTGCATGCTCTTATCCATGTGGCCTCCCTAATCTAGGGGTTATCCTCATAAAAGTAAATACCTTCTATACCCTTAATTATCTAAATCCTAGAAATTGGAAAAAAGAAAAACATTTCCAAGTCTCTCCAATATTGACATCTTATCCTAGCTAATTTATGGAAACACTTCAAATTCTCCAACAAATATCAAGTATTCGAAACTTTTAATTTTAATTTTGTTTTGTTCTATTATGGTTTATGGCTTTTGAATGCACACAAAATAATTATAAATCAGGAATAAAAATAAAATCATTGCCACCACCTAAATGTTTTAGGAGAAATAGCAAGAGATGACTATAATACACACTCGATTATTGTGTGGAAACCGATAATTCACATCTCTATTGCCATCACACGATTCACATTGGCAACCTTTGGGGCATCTTCTTCCATTCATGTCATGGAGCAAGATCTCATACAAATATGGAGACATGTGCACGGATACAACATTATCATTATTTTAGCTAATGCAAGTCCAAACATATATAAAGAAGTGTCTACTCTCTTGGTCTTTGGAGCATATAGTTTATTGAACTTAGATAAGGGGCATCTCTATTGGGTCAGTCGTTAGGTCATTGATAAAATAAGGCATTGGAATTTAGAAGGACATTTGAATGGAGGATTGATTGTTCTTGATGGTGGCTCTATTGGTCAAGAGCGATTGAGGCTACCTAAAAGAAAACCCCTAGAATGTAATGCCTAATGCTTTTAGGAAACCAATTTTTTTACTAACCCTAAATTGAGCAGATATGAATCATATCCTACCCAAATGCTCAATTCGAAGTGATCAAACAAAAACCCCAATTTTAGGTGGATTATGGATAGTCCCTCCAATGTCTATCGAGTTTATCACCCAATTCGAAGTGAGAAAACAAAATCCCCAATTTTAGGTGGATTATGGATAATCATCTCGGGCGCAGGAGTTACTGTACAAGCATCCCGACAAATTAAGTAATGATAATATTTAGTTAGGCATATGAAAAATTCTTTCATTTCTTTTAGAGCTGACTATATGCATATTGTACAACCCTTCTCTTTGGTTGGCACTCCATTCCAGTTTCCTTTGTCTCTGCTACATAACCCTCTTCCTCTGATGGGACAAGCAGACTAAGCAGCCTAGGTGGACCATGCGAGACTGGCATTACTAATTCAAATGATTCTGACCCTAGTAAATGAATATAAATTGGAATAAATCTTGGAATATTGGACTAACTAGTATAGGATATGACTCATGAACACAAACAAAAGGCGACATGCTGCTAGCCTACTACCAAGGATTTGTCATCCAGGTTCTGTGGTGGTCATAGAAATGTCTGGCACTGGGTGAAACCCCGGTCTGTCAACTTACAGACCCATTGGACCAGGTTAGGTTTGAATCCAACAAAGATTGCTCAATGCATTGTAAATTACAACTTGTAAGTTGTAACCCAAAAAACAACACCATTAGTTTTTCCCTACTTAGCCTTGACAATGGAGGGTTTTCAATCAATTCACCATCCATAGATTGAACTCATATGAACAATTAATTTCATATCATATACTCAAATACTCAAGTGACTTGTAAGATGTGAGATCACGTGACTCGACGAACAAGAAGATGCCAAATGGAGAACCAAGTTGGCAGGATGGCATTCTCTCAGACCAAGATTTAATGAAGTTGGTGAATCAGTAATGCATGCCAATGCCATTAAATTCTTTAAAAGTGAACATCAAATCCTGAGTCACAATCCCGAATCATTGAGTTGAACTTGGCATTGGAAGCACAGTGGCCCACCATGATCCATGCCCATTGGGACCAAGAGCCTCATCCATGATCCGACTATTTGAGGGCACTTGGGCAGAATCTGAGTCTCGACACTTCCAGAGTCCATTGAATCATTGATAACCCCTGGAAGACCAAATTTTGTAATTGCCCCTCTATTGCAAATTTACGAAAGCTTACTCAATTTCATTATTGACGGGCTGAAAATGAAAATATTTTTTTTTTCATGATAAAATTTCTTGTGGCCTTCTATTACAAGGTTTGAGGCTGACACGCACTGCATAGCATATTCAATTCTTTAACCCCTTTCGGCGCATATTCTTTATTTTGTTTGTTGGACAAATTCATTTACGATTGAGAGTTGGTTGGAAAATTTGTAGAATTTTGCATCTTCACCTATTTTTATTGTGTATGGCATGTGCATGTCCATATGGCTGTTGAGCCCCACCGAAATGTACAGTCCCTTTGATGTGCTTTGCATGGTCGGCTTGTGTTGACTGCATCTAAAAATGCGTAGTAGTTAACCATGTGTATTATTTGGACACTTCAATCACCTGTGCATATTAAATTGAATTACCTGTTTATGGTTTGGGTGTTGACTCCCACGCAAAACTACAGTGCAATGACTCAATGAGTGTTGACTCCACCTAAAAAGAGATACTGTTTGATGTGCTTCCACAACAACAACTTGTCCAATGATTCCTACGCTAATACATGTTGATATGGTCTTAACAATTATTTAATTGATTTTAAAATATAAATACTCAAGGGAGGTTGATATTGGCCTTCTCTCCCCAATTTTGTCAAATTTCCTTCTCTCCCCAATTTTGTCAAATTTTTCCAAGTGATAGGTTACACGCCTTATTGGCCATAAAATCAACCATTGAGGTAGACCTTCTAAAGGTATTCATAGAACTTGATGTTCTCCATACCTTCAACCATTTTTTAATTCACTAGAGAAGCCTATTCATGCATAATTCATGTAGAAGTGTTTTATAACCCATATGCCACATGACTATCAAGTCACCTACCATTGTCATGCTTCTAATGCTCTTCCTGTTCATAATGTTGATTCCTTTCCAAAGAGCTAGAGATTTGCATGTTTTGTAAAAAAATTACTCATGCATGCCATCCCTAATGTGATTTTCATTTTACAATGGAATATAAATTGCAATTTTTTTTTGGGAAAAAATCAATCAAAATATATACTTGATGTTTTAAGCATAAAAAAAAATTATAATTCAAAAGTATTAAAATTTTAGTATTTTCCTTCCTTTTAATCTTTTCAACTATTTAACAGATGCCTTAAAATAAATTTAAATTAACTTTCTTTATGAAAAAAATTAACAGATTTCTAATTAACATTAATTAATCATGTGTAAAAATGTTTTTTTTTTCTTTTATATGAAAAACAATACATGTAACAATACAAAGAGATAGGGATGCACATACGTTGCTATTTTCTTTATTCATAGATGCACATATTCATACACAAACATAGTGGTATAGAGTCCTACTTGAAGACTTCAATGTCTACTCCAACAAATTGCTCTATAATCTCCCATTAACCTACAACTCACGTACACACTTAATAGCTCGTACATAAGAAACTAGAACATTATTCTCCAATGCCCCTTCTTATTTCAATAGTACGAAAATTGAATTATAACAAAACATAATTTGAAGTATTCATCATTATCACTGTGGATCCTCCACCATTTCAAAACTTTGTTGGCTTCAAATGTAATGTCCTCTTCTACTTAGGCATTTGAGGACCAACCTGCTAACCTATGTGATTCCTATAGGTTCGAGCGGGTACTGACAGTCAAGGAATCAGCTGAAGATTGATGCCATATATAAAAGATCTAGGGCATCAATATTATATCACCATTAGGTAGAAGAGGGCCACTAGAGCCAAAGGCCACTTGCATGCATGACATTCGGGCATTATTTAATGGTGCATGCACCCAATTAAGTCTCCATGCGCATGCATGCAAGTCAACTACAAATTAGAAGATAAAGTGACCTAATTAGGTCAAAAGTTAGGGTTTTCGCAGTTGAAAGTTATAAAATAAAGATAAAGTGAATGGAGAAGTCACTTATGTGATAATTGATTTGTGGAGTCGAATTGGAGAGCTCGACGAGCTAAGTTGGGGTTGAGTGCATGCTCAGCTAACTCATGTATTTTGGCAACGAAATCTATCTGCCCTAGTTCATCATCCAGGTTCAGCACTATTTCATCATCAGGTTACATTCAACAGTTATTCTAGGAGGTTGATTATTCATCCATCCAGAGGGTTTCACCGTCACACAGTGTCACCATGATTAGAGACAAAGCAATTCGTTTTCCTACCTACAGGGTTCAAAACTTCCACATGTTGCTTCCATCATCATCAGAGGGGTATTATAACCCTAGTGCACATCATCCGAGCTTCCAGCATCAACTTATTTATTATTTTGGAGCTTATACAGTTTGAGAGGAGGGTGCATTCACCTGTGGAGGACGATTTGGTGTATCTCCTTATTCCTCCAGCATAATCCTTGCATGCTGGGACCAATCTCTTCACCATCAGCTGATCTATATACTGGTATGTACATGCATTGATTTCTCCTATTTTATAGCATCTCAGTATTTTTCCAGGGCACATATTTGCATGCAACTGCATGCATGCAAATTTTGAGGTTTGCTTTCCTATTTGATTAAGGAGTAAGTCTATTAGCCATCTACAGTATACACATAAACAAGAAAATATCAGTTTGGGATATTACAGTGGTATCAGAGTAATTTTCCTTGCCAGTTGTGGGCATGCAAAAATTATAAATGAATCCAGGATACCCATACAAAATTAATCACAGGAGACAGAGGTATAGAGATAGAGAAGAGGAGTTAGAGGACATAGATTTGGGGAGCATAGAGTATCAGTTTGAAAAAGGCAAAGAAACAATGGCCGATGATGATAAAATAGCTTTCAATAGTCTCATATCAGCCATAAAATAACACACCACTGGGCAAAAAGAAATGATGAGCACCATCAGGCAAATGACTGAGAAGAATGGGCCCACCCCACATAGTCCCTTATTTCCCAACAGTGATAGGGTATCCACCAGCAATAGTAGGGAGCACTTACATACCAACATGCAGAGCCACCCCCATATATACAAGCCTTTTTGACCTACCATGCCTCAATTCTTAGATAGTCCAGTTGTAGTGCCTCTAGCACAAGCAGAACCAGAAGAACCCATGAGTGCCTATCTGAGAGAATATAGGGCTTTAGGAGAGGACTTCCATTCAGCGATGACCTTCACTGACTTCTGCCACTTTAAAAGTAAGAACAAACCCAAATCTTACAATAGGCCATTCACCCAGAACTATGAGTTACAACACACTGTAGGGAAACTGAATTTCCCTACCTTTGAGGGCCCCCGGGGTGGCCCAGCTAGGAATTGGGTGCAGAAGTTGGATACATACTTCCAGCTCAACCGCATGATTGATACAGATGCTATTAAATTGGCTACTTTGCATTTGGACGAAGAAGCACATGAGTGGTGGTACCATGGGTTAGTGACACTGGGTCATAACACCATCACCTCATACACAGATTTTACACAGATTCTCATTGAGCGGTTTGATCGAAAGAATCCAGAGGTACACTTTAGGGAGCTGGCACAGCTCAAGCAGACAGGGAGTGCAGATGCTTTTATTTCTGAGTTTTAGAGGATAGCAATCATGGTCACAAATATACCAGAGATCAGGTTGATTATGTTGTTCACTGAGGCTCTCACTAAACCCTTACGGGGATGGGTCAAGTCCCATAGGCCCGCCACCCTAGTAGATGCCATCAGATGGACTAGAGAGTTGCAGGATGTAGTGCCCAAAAATAGGTTTCCTCCTAGGACCAATGTTCCTATTAAAGATAAAGAAAGGAAACCATGACCCAAGAAAGAACGGATGGAAAATGATACCCGATAGGACATTATAAGAAAAAAGTTATGTTTCACTTGCCAAGAACCATGGATACCAGGTCACAGATGTTCAAGAAAAGGAAAGGCCTACTACATAGAGGCTTATTCTGATAGTGAGGAGGATGAGGATTACTAGGATCAGGAGCAGGGAGAGACAACAGAGACAGTTGCTTAGGGACAGGCCTCAGGAGGTACCATTGCTACCATGACAGGGGCTCCTAGATTCCACACTCTTCGCATCATAGGTACCATACAGGGCCACATAGTGGGAGTACTGATAGATGGTGGGGCATCCCAAAACTTTATTGATGCTGCATGGGTTAAAAAGAGAGACATTCAAACTAAGAGCTTTGATGGGTTTTTGGTAGCAGCAGCAGGTCACACCATGGAGTGTAGTCAAAGGATTCCTAAATTAAAGGTAACGCTTGGAATTATACAGTGATAGAGACATTCTATGTGGTAGATGTACCTGACATGAATGTGGTACTAGGAGTTCAGTGGCTGTATCCCATAGGGAAGTATTCCACAAATTACCAGACCATGGAGATGGAGTTTACAGGAGCAAAAGGACAGAAGGTGGTATTGAGAGGGATGAATACCTATCCTCCCATAGTAGTGAAATCACACAGGATGGAGGCAGTACTCTGGCACGGAGATATTGAGTGGGTTGTAGAGTGTATGGTTACCTTCAGGAAACCACTAGATGAGGCCACACAACATCTGGCAGATATAGAGGCCTTACTACAGAAGCACAAGGTATTATTCGGAGACCTTCCAGCAGGTCGACCTCCAGATAGGGGATTTGAGCACATTATTGAGTTAGAGGAGGGGACCCAAGAAGTTATGAGCACTCCTTACAGACATCCCAAGAGGTATAAAGATGAGATCGAGAGTACAATTAAGGAACTACTCAAGCTGGGATACATCAAACCTAGCTCCAGTCCCTTTGCATCTTTAGTAGTGCTAGTGAAGAAAAAGGATGGAACCTTACGCATGTGCATTGATTATAGGGCACTCAATAAGAAGACCATAAATAACAGGTATCCCATCCCTAGGATTGATGAGTTAATGGATGAACTACAGGGGGCAAAGTACTTTTCCAAAATTGATCTCCGCTCAGGGTACCATCAAATTCGGGTTAGGGAACAGGATGTTCCAAAGACCGCTTTTCGTTGCCACTATGGACATTATGAGTTTCTAGTGATGCCATTTGGGCTCACTAATGCACCAGCTACTTTCCAATCATGCATGAACCATATATTCAGTACACAGTTGCGTAAATATACTCTAGTTTTCTTCGACGACATATTGATATACAGTCGGACTTGGGAAGATCATTTGAGACATCTTGATGAAGTACTTGGTATTCTATAGGAGCAGTCACTATATGCCAAAATGTCCAAGTGTGAGACTGCTTGTACATAGTAGTGGACAGATTGACTAAGTTTGCTCACTTCTTTTCCATATCATTAGATTATTCAGCAGCTGATCCAGGAGGATCCAAGAAGGAAAATTTTTTTAAGTCCTCTAATATCAGTAAAATAAGCACCAGATCGAAGGGCTCGTCGAGACGATTCCAACGATGTTTGTTTCACCTCAAACGGACTCCGTATGAGAAATTTATCGCGTTCTGTTCTATAAGGTCAATAGGCAAAATTGGCAAAAAGAGGTGCCACATGGCACCACTGATAGGGTGACACGTGGCATATGTACTGTACAAACCTGATGACATGGCACCACTTATAGGGTGACACATCGCATCTTTAAGGTATAGACAAGATGACATGGTAGGTGTATGGACCAACCAAAAGACGACACATGGCATCACTCAGAGGATGACACATGGCATCCATACAGTATGGACCAATCACAAGGTGACACATGGCAGTATGGATCCGAGCTGTCATACTGCTGATTGGGCGTATGGATGGTGACATGGCAGTACGGGCAGTGACTTGGAGATTGACTGGACGTCGACTAGGCATGAGGTGGACCAATCCCAGGCTGCCACGTGGTAGCACGGGATTGGCCAATATGTCTAATAGAAAAAATTATGGCCTCCACGGGGTTCGACCCTATGACCTCTCCTGCATAAGCGCTCTGCCTTACCATTGGGCCAAAAGATGTCTCATGTATAAGCTATGGGAAAAAATTTATTTAAAGTTTATAAGGGCACAAAAAGGGACCGGGGCAAGCCCCAATCCATGGTTTACAACATGCCAAAGCTGTTACAACGCCATCCCACTCAACACGCCCACTCTTTAACACATGGTCACATGTTTTTAAAACAAACTTTCAAATAGATTGGAGCGCCACCACATACACGTTACATGCCACCTAAATATGTGCGCCACCACATATTGCCTTTGGGTTAAAGTTTTAAAAGTAGGTTGGTGGTTATTATTATAATATGATTTTAACCATATTAAAAGCCAAGAGGGTATGCCATTTTAAGGGTATTCTTAAATAAGTTTGTTTATTATTTAATAAAAATCCCAACCACATGAAAAACAACTTGGGGAAGTTGTAACCAAGGCCAAGATAGACAAATTAGTTGCAACCAAAGGAATCCATGAGAGTCATGTGAAGAGGGCAAGCCAACCTATATAAACCCATTCTTTTTCCATTTCCCATTCATGCTTTGGAGTGGAGAATTTGTAGCTAAAGGAGAGAAGGGAGATTGCGTAGCTCTGCAGGAGGAAGGTACGAGTGTTTATACTCATTTTCCACCGTCTTCAAGCTTCAAAGTTGCTGGAAGCAGTCTTGTTGTGTTTTGGGCAGCGGCTCACTTCCTGACCATTGTCACCAAGGTATCATTGTATCATTGCCATGTATTTTTCCTTATGCTAAGATTATAGATCGGCCCTCCTATTGAGAAACTGGCCCGGAGACGTAGTCCATCCTGGACGAACTCTGTTATCAACTTGTTGTCTTTATGTGTGTATTGTCTATGTTGTTTGGTTCTCTTCTTATGGATTTGTTAGCTTCATTCATGCTCTTTATGCAATTCATGTTAACGTCATAGAGTAGCAAAGATCTTGTTTTCGGATCATGTGGTATCATAGCAGGACTATTTGAAGTTGGATTGTGAGTGTGGATGCTCACGAGGGCTAAACTGCAAGCTGGTGAGGGTACATTAGAGCCTTACAATTCTGAGATCGAACGTGCACACCGAAGGAGGAAGATGGATGCTAATGATTTCTGCATCAAGATGGAGGAAAAATTTCACAAGGTCTTCTATATGATGGCTGACAAGGTAGACAAGTTGTTTGCAGACTATGTAGAACACATGGCAAAAGAAAGAAAAGGCAATGAAGTAAAGAAGGAAGACAAAGAAGTGAAGGACGAAGGCAACGCTTCAGTTAACCAAGGAGAAGGTGGCGAAGAGCCTCCTGAGCCTCCCTCTTCACCTTCAGCTTCAAGCACAAGTTCAAGTGCTTCTTCCTCATCTCATTCTCAGCATTCCAAGGTTCCTCAAAAAGAGCCTCAAAAGAAGCCCTTATTGAAGCTCGATGTGAAGTTTGATTTTCCCATGTTCAATGGGGAAGTGAATGCAGAGAAGTTGAACAATTGGATAAGGCAAATTGAGGTCTATTGCTGAGTCCAGAAGATCAAAGAAGAAGATGTGAAGATTCAGTTGGCTTCACTTCGGCTGACAGGCACCGCACTTGTATGGTGGGAAAGCAAGCTTCAGCAAGGTAGCAAACAAATGGGTAATCTTCTCTCATCGTGGTCTGCTTTCATTTTTGCTTTACGTAAGCAATTTTATCCTTTGGGTTATGTTCAAAAGGCTATGATGGATTGGCAAAGTTTTAGACAAGGCAAGGGTCAAAGTGTTTAGAATTTTACTGAAGAATTTAGAAAGAAAACTCTAGAGTTGAATATTTCTTTAGATTCTCCTGACACTCTTTTGAAGTACATTGGTGCTCTTCATCATTATCTACGCCATACTTTGTTGTTGTTGAATCCTACTAGTGTGGTTGAATCAAGTGTTTAGGCTATTCATCTTGAGAGCAGGGGGAATCATTTGCAAGAAGACCATCAGAAGAATCCTTTCAAGCCCAACAACAGCCACAAGTTCAAGAAAAAAGACAAGAGCAAGAAGACAGCTACTGCCAAGAAGGAAGGAGGAAAGCTCCATTGCAAGCATTGCGACACTGATGGGAATGATGAAGAAAGTTGTTGGAAATTGCATCCTGAACAAAGGCCAAAGCATTATGGAGCCAAAAAGAAGAAGAAGACCGTTGCAACAACGCAACGAGATTTGGGTTCCGACTCAAGTGACGAAACCATGATTACAGCCATGGGAATGAAAGGTAACAAAACTTGTCATACTGGTTCAAGTTCTACTCATGTTTCTAAAGAAAATGATAAAAGAAGAAGTGAGTTGTTTCACATCAGAGTTGTGTCTAAGCATACAAATATTGAAACATTATTTGATTCAGGGTTCTCAAGCAAATTTGATCTCAGAATCAGTTGTTAAGAAGTTGGGCATACAGACTAACCCTCACCCCAAGCCTTATCCTCTTGGATGGGTATGTGATAATGCTAAGCTACAGGTGACTAAGCAATGCAGGTTAAGGTTTGATATTGCTTCAAAGTTGATCGATGAGGTGGACTTAGATGTTGTTCCTCTTAACATCTGCAATATCGTATTGGGATGCCCATACTTGTATGATCGACAAGTTGTATTCTTCCATCATGAGAACAAGTACCATCTCACCAAAAATGGGGTGGAGTACATCGTGAGAGCTCACAGTATGAAGGCTAACACCACTCTTGTTAGTGTAGGACAGATGAAGAGACTCATCAACACCAATAAGAGATACATGCTCATGGTTGTGAGAGCAAAAGATGCTGAAGCATCTGATGCTTTCAAAGGTTGTGATCCTTCTCATAAAAAGGCTATGATTGATATTGTGGCTAACTATGATGAAATATTTCAGGAACCTACAGGTTTGCCTCCCAAAAGGGAGATTCAACATGAGATTCATCTCCAGCAGGATGCCCCTCTTCCTAATGTGGGCATGTACAGGTTGTCTGCAGTTATCAAGTACAAGAAGGGTACTAGTAACAAAGTGGCAGCTATGCTTTATAGACCTCCTATTGTTGCATCTATTGTTTTGAAAAATGCTTATTTATCCCATGAAAGTTATATTGATCAGTATGCTACTGATGATGATTTCAAGGAGATTTATGAGAAGCTAACCAATGGCACACAGGTGGAAGAATACTATTTGCAGGGAAAGTTGCTCTATCATTTGGGCAGGTTATGTGTTCCTATCAGTGAAAGAGTCCATGTAATACAAGAAGCTCATACTTCTCTTGTATCAGGGCATTTTGGGGTAGGTAAGACTTTGGATCATTTGCAAAGACTTGTGTATTGGCCTCGCATGAAAAACATTGTAGAAAAATATGTAAAGGGGTGTGTGATGTGCTCTACTTGTAAGCCCACTAATAGAAAATTGGGGCTGTACTCACCATTTCCTATTCCTTCCCATCCTTGGGAAAGCATTTCCATGGATTTTGTGGGGGGTTTGCCTATGTCTAGGAGGGGTCATGACTACTTGTATGTGGTCATGGATAGGTTTAGCAAGATGTGTATTCTTATGCCATGTAAAAAGCAGGTCATTGTAGAGCAGACTGCTTCTCTCTTCTTTCAGCATGTATGGGTTCACTTTGGACTCCCTACGTCCATTATCTTGGATCAGGAATCCCGATTCCTTAGAGAGTTTTAGACAAAATTATGGTGTATGATGGACACCAAGATGAAGAGGAGCACTGCTTTCCATCCACAGACCGATGGACAGACAGAGGTAGTCAACAGGACAATTGTCCATTTGCTTTGAGGCTACTGTAACAAGCATCCTAAGTTATGGGATGAACAGATCCAGTATGTGCAGCATGCCTACAACAGATCTATGCATTCTTCCACTCAGAACTCGCCATTTGAGACATGCTTTGGGTACTTGCCAAAGACTCCATTAGACTTGACTTATGGGAGAGAGGTTGATTCAAGTGCTTCCAAGGATGAAGACAAAGCCCGCAGGTTCATTCAGAGAGTTCAACAGGTACATCAAGCAGTGCAAGAGCAGTTGGAGAAGAGTCAAGCCCAGTACAAGGCTCTCCATGACAAACATAGAGTTGATCATCAGTTTCAGGTGGGAGATCAAGTGTGGCTTCACATCAGCAAGGAGAGGATGAAAGGAGAAGGCAAGAAGATCAAGCCTATTAGATATGGTCCCTTCACCATCTTGGAGAAGATAGGGATGAATGATTTTCGCTTAGAGCTACTACCATACATGCAGATCTACTCAGTGGTGAATGTGGAGAACTTGAAACTCTATGAGCCTCCCATGATCATGGATGAAAGGGAGAATGTCTCATTGCCATCAGCTAATGAATTTGCTCATGAGTACATGGATGAGCTAAAGGAAGATGTCATCTTGGACAGAAGAACAAGGACTTCTCACAGAGGTGATGTTGATTATCTTCGAGTGGGCATCAGAGGCACTCATCCAAGCAAATCCAAGTGGATTAAGAAAGAGAAAGTGAGGGAGCAATTCCCTCACCTATCTGTTGATTAGTAAAGGCTTTTGGAGGCTAAAAGCTTCTCAGTGGGGAGGAATGATCCAGGAGGATCTAAGAAGGAAATTTTTTTGAAGTCCTCCAATATCAGCAAAACCAGCACCAAATCGAAGGGCTCATCGAGACAATTCCAATGGCGTTCGTTTCACCTCAAATGGACTCCGTATGAGAAAGTTATTGCGTTCTGTTCTATAAGGTCAACAGGAAAAATTGGCAAAAAGAGGTGCCACGTGGCACCACTGACAGGGTGACATGTGGCATCCGTACTGTATAAACCTGATGACATGGCACCACTGACAGGGTGACACATGCAATTCGTACGGTACAGATAAGATGACATGGTAGGTGTATGGACCAACCAAAAGACGACACGTGGCATCACTCAGAGGATGACACGTGGCATCTATACAGTACAGAACAATCACAAGGTGACATGTGGTAGTACGAATCCGAGCTGGCATACTACTGACTGGGCATATGGATGGTGACATGGTAGTATGGTCAGTGACTTGGTGGTTGACTGAACGTCGACTGGGCATGAGGTGGACCAATCCTAGGCTGCCACGTGGCAGCACGGGATTGGCCAATATGTCTAATAGAAAAAATTATGGCCTCCACAGGGTTCAACCTTGTGACCTCTCTTGCATAAGCACTCTGCCTTACCATTGGGCCACAAGGTGGCTCATGTATAAGCTATGGGAAAACATTTATTTAAAGTTTATAAGGGTGCAAAAAGGGGCCAGGGCAAGCCCCGACCCATGGTTTTCAACGTGCCAAGGTTGTTACAACGCCATCCCACTCAATGCGCCCAATCTTTAACACATGGTCACATGTTTTTAAAACAAACTTTCAAATGGATTGGAGCACCACCACATACACATTACATGCCACCTAAATATGTGTGCCACCACATATTGCCTTTGGGTTAAAGTTCTAAAAGTAGGTTGATGGTTATTATTATAATATGGTTTTAACCATATTAAAAGCCAAAAGGTATGCCATTTTAAGGTTATTCTTAAATAAGTTTGTTCATTATTTAATAAAAAGCCCAACCACATGAAAACCAACTTGGGGAAGTTGTAACCAAGGCCAAGATAGGCAAATTAGTTGCAACCAAGGAATCCATGAGAGTCATGTGAAGAGGGCAAGCCAACCTATATAAATCCATTCTTTCGCCATTTCCCATTCATGCTTTGGAGTGGAGACTTTGTAGCTAAAGGAGAGAAGGGAGATTGCGTAGCTCTACAGGAGGAAGGTACGAGTGTTTATACTCATTTTCCACTGTCTTTAAGCTTCAAAGTTGCTGGAAGCAGTCTTGTTGTGTTTTGGGCAACAGTTCTCTTCCTGACCATTGTCACCAAGGTATCATTGTATCATTGCCATGTATTTTACTTTATGTTGAGATTATAGATCGGCCCTCCTATTGAGAAGTAGGCCCGGAGACGTAGTCCATCCTAGACGAACTCCGTTATCAACTTGTTGTCTTTATGTGCGTATTGTCTATGCTGTTTGGTTCTCTTCTTATGGATTTGTGAGCTTCATTCATGCTCTTTATGCAATTCATGTTAACGTCATAGAGTAGCAAAGATCTTGTTTTCAGATCAGCAGCACAGGTAGCATAACTATTTTTCAGAGAGGTATTTAGACTCCATGGGTTTACCCAAGACCATTGTCAGTGACATGGACAGCAAATTCACAGGAGCCTTTTGGCAAGAGCTTTTTTGGTTAGTGGGGACCGAGTTAGCCATGAGCACAAGTTATCATCTGCAAAGTGATGAGAAAACAGAGATTGTTAATAAGTGGATTGAGGGATACTTGAGAAATTATGTATTAGGTCAGCAGAGGACATGGATCAAATGGTTACACTTGGGTGAACATTGTTACAACACCACCTACCATATGACCATTAGGATGACCCCTTTCCGAGCCCTATATGGGTATGATGCTTCCACTTTTTCAAACCAGATATTTGGTGATACTAGGGCCCCCAAGGCCAAGGAGTGGATTTAGGAGGGTCAAGATATCCTCAAGATACTCAGGGAGAACATACAGGCTGCTCAGAATCAACAAAAGATATATGTAGATATGCATAGAGTTGAGCGCAGTTTTGAGGTGGGAGACTTCGTTTATTTATGCCTCCAGCCTTACTGACAGTCATCTCTTAAAAATAAAGGAGCAGAAAAACTCTAACCTCATTTCTATGGTCCATACAAGATAATTCAAAAGGTCGAAGAGGTAGCATATGAGGTAGAACTACCCCCAGAGAGAAAGATTCACAATGTATTTCATGTCTCCAATCTCATGAAGGTGGTTGGTAAACAGATTGTTACATCTTCTGAGCTGCCTCCCCTTGATGACAAGGGGCAATTGCTTATGATTCCAGAGCACATCCTAGAGGTGCGAGAGCAAAAACTGAGGAACAGAATCATCAGAGATTACCTGGTTCAGTGGAAAGATCTGCCTATAGAGGAGGCTACTCAGGAGGCAGAATAGGTATTACAGCACCGAGCTTTACAGTTGCTTGAGGACAAGCAAATTCAAGTGGGGAGGACTGTAATTTCCTCTTCTGCTTAGGAATTTGAGGACCGACCCACTAACCTATGTGATTCCTATAGGTTCGAGCACGTATTGATAGTAAAGGAATCATCCGAAGACTGATGCCATATATAGAAGATCTAGGGCTTCAATATTATATCACCATTGGGTCAAAGAGGGCCACTAGAGCCGAAGGCCACCTGCATGCATGACATCCAAACATTATTTAATGATGCATGCACCTGATTAAGTCTCCATGTGCATGCATGCAAGTCAAATGCAAATTAGAAGATAAAGAAAACTAATTAGGTCAAAAGTTAGGGTTTTCACAGTTGAAAGTTATAAAAGAAAGATAAAGTGAATGGAGAAGTCACTTATGTGATAATTGATTTGTGGAGTCGAATTGGAGAGCTCGACAAGCTAAGTTGGGGTTGAGTGCATACTTAGCTAACTGGTGTATTTCGGCAACAAAATCTATCTGCCCTAGTTCATCGTTAGGTTGGATCATCCAGGTTCAGCACTAGTTCATCATCAGGTTACATTCAATAGTTATTTCGGGAGGTGGATTATTCATCCAGCCAGAGGGTTTCACTGTCACACCGTGTCACCGTGATTAGAGACCAAGCAATTCGTTTTCCTACCTACAAGGTTCAGAAATTCCTCATGCGGCTTCCATCATCATTAGAGGGATATTATAACCCTAGTGCACATCATCAGAACTTCCAGCAGCAGCTTATTTATTATTTTGGAGCTTATACAGTTTGAGAGGAGGGCGCATTCACCTATGGAGGACGATTTGGTGTATCTCCATATTCCTCTGGCAGAATCCTTGCATGCTGGGACCACTCTCTTCACCATCAGCTGATCTATATATTGGTATGTACATGCATTGATTTCTCCTATTTTATAGCATCTCAGTATTTTTCTAGGGAACATATTTGCATGCATGCAAAGTTCGGGGTTTGCTTTCCTATTTGATTAAGGATTAAGTCTATTAGCCATCTACAGTATACACATAAACATGAAAATATCAGTTTGGGATATTACATTAGACTTCATTGAGTTATCTCCTATTTCTCTAAAAGGTATAGTCTCCTAGTCGTGATCCAAGTTTGTCAACATCATTAGCACTTGAAATTGTCTTGTAACCCTTGAAATGATTTGTTGACCGAGAATCATAGGCCTCCCATAAGCTGTAGCAATTGACTTCCTTCACACAATCTAACTTGGTTCTGTTACCAGTCGTTAGCTTTTAGACAAGCATACAATAATAATGAGAGAACAAGCATAAACAATCATACCAACATTGAAAATGTGATGCAACAAATTTACCTTGGAAAACCGCATGAGGGGAAAAACTAGCCAACAATGAAGCTTAACTATCCTTGGACAAAACGGATCACCAAAAGAGCTCACCTGTTCACCTCCAGGCCACATTACAGTGGAGTGTACCAAGCCTTTTATAGGATTCATTACGTGCAACACATTGGGCCAATACCATGATATCAAAACCATGTGCTGAGACCTAAAACATTGACTCATTCCTAAGTCAAAGTTAACCTTAACAAAATTCCCCTTCTGGATTTGGAGATACATTTTCTCTTCAAAAGAAAGAAAAAAACTATTTCTTACCCTATTATCTAGTCATAGATAAAGGTTAATTCTAGCATACTTGCAATAATTCAAAGATCTCTTAATACAATGACTATTTGAGATGGCTCCCTTTTTAAACCATTTTCCTTTTTTTTCTTATTTTTAAATTAATTATTGAACCAACTTTACTCATTCCAACACTCTTAAATTCCCAATGGAAAGAGGGCCACATATGTTAATTTCTTACATTACATTATGGCATAACAAAGAATTTCTACCTGCCCACACTAGGTGCTAGGGGAAGAGGTTGAACAATTGTTAGTGGATTCAATTGTAGATTGAATGCAAGTTTCCAAAAGTGGATGAAAACCATACGAAATGCTTTTGATTGTTCCTTTAGATAAGTTATGACATACTTCCACTTGTTCTCTCCAAACCAACATAGATGCATCTAAAAGGGGATATACTAAGCACCAAGAGAGATTAAATATTTCAAGGCGTAAACCTTTTTTTAAAATGGAAGTGTTGAGAAAATGTGTAATCCATTATTTACGGTTTTAGTTTATCTAATTTAGACTGTTATATATATGCAATTCTAAATAATTTAAATTTAATTTAAGATGACATGTTATTTTTAATTATATATATATATATATATATATAAAGTACATGTGTCAACTCTAGGATGAGCACAGAAGGAGTTACACCTCTCTCCCATAGTGAGCTATAGAATGCACCTCTTCGGTGCAATGATGGATAGCTATCCTCGCTGCAAATGATAAATGACTCTTCTTTGCATATCAGAGTTGAGTGGCACCCATATAACATGCTTTCTCTCTTCAAATCACAACTCGATTTAATATTCTCTACAAATCATGATTAGAGCATGGTTCCTTCCTCTGTCTAATACATGCTTTCTTTTACTCAAAAAGGTTCAAATAGTGACCATTCAATTTAACCTCAATCCTTTGTTTGATCTTTTTTCTCGAAGTGAATTAGATGTAAAGACTCTTGTCTAAGTGATAACATATATGGGAAGCAACTTCAATCCATATAGCATATTTATTTGCAAATACAAACATACTTTTATTTGTGCAAATCCTATTACAAAATTCTATCCTATTCCTATTAATTCCAAGGAGATTACATATCATAGGATCTCAACTTCTTGGACTCTCTCCTAAAGAAGCTAAGCTCAATCCAACTTCAATACCATAAAAAAAAATAATACAAAGAGAGAAATGCACATACAATAACAAGACAATAAAATACTAAAAAAAAACTTTTAATTTCTTTATTCATAAATGCACATACTTATACACAAATATAATGGTAAAATCCTTGTCAAAAAATTCAGTGTCACTTAAACAAACTACTCTATAATCCCTCATTAACTTATAGTTCACATATACACTTAATCATTCTTAATATAGTAAAATATCAAGTAAAGCATTCTTATCCAACATTATAGACATTTATATGTAAGGTATATACTAGCAATTGCCCTAAGGAGGTGCAATAATATGCTGATAAAGTGGTTGTTAGAGGGTAAAAGAAGACATAAAATGTAACATTAAAATGAGGTAGTGCAAGATTGAAATTAATACAACAAAAAATGGAACACTTTAATTTATCAAAATTTAGAGAATAGGCCACACAATGCAACCATGATAAACATATAGCTATTAGTTTGACAAAATACAACAGAACATAGTCCATAAAATTGAACCATAATACTATTTGCAATGTCATGTATAGAAAATTTCCTTCTCAAATAGATTCGAGTACTGAAGAGTCCTACTCTACTAAAACCTCCAACCTTGAACAAAATCTAACAACAATTTAAAAAAAAACAATGCATGGAATACGATAGAATTCAAACAGTTTAGCCTGGAAATAGAAGTAGCAGTCAAAGGATCCATGCACATTCACTTCTATTATAGAAGTATCAGTTTGGGAAAACAATAGACAATGAATACATAACATACATAATACATGTATTTCTACAAAACACACACCAAATTGATGTATGAAACCCCTTAGTTTGTGGGACCAGGGACCCCCTCCTTGTAGACATTCCAAATTAATGTATGAAACCCCTTTGTTCATGGGACAAGTGACCCCCTTCTTATAGATATTTCACTACTTTATTCTATGGAAGTGTAATACAGTACCTTGCATTTGAACATTTTGTTGGTTGTGGTTAAGTATCTTTTCTATTTGGTTATAAGCCAAATTGAAGTATGAGACCCCTTTATTTATGAGACAAAGGACCTCCTCCTTGCATAGATTTGACTCGACCCTACCTCCTTTGGATTTGAATAAGTAACCTATGAGGAAACGCATCATCATTTTAGATGACCCCACTCAAGCTTTATTAACGTCAAACAAATAGGAAGAAAAAAAAACAATGCAAAACTACAATGTAAGATGATAAAAAAAATCAACAAAATAAATAAAAAAACAAAAAACAAAAAATCATAGTCTTCTGCTTCTTTTCGTAAGAGTTTGCAATCCCTCATCAAGTGGGATTAATTGAAAAATCAATCAACAAAACAAAGAAAAATACACTATTCCTATCATATATAACAAAAAGATACATGTGGTGCTAACACTTGGTAACCAACTACCAAAAACAAAATTGATAGTCAATGTAAAAAGGTTTGTTTAGTAGAATAACCAAAGACATGTGAAAGTCTAAAAGAGAGCTCTACATGATGAGGGAAACCTACATGAACTCCTCAAAAAATAATATTCCCTCTAGTCCTCCAATAGATTTCTTTGATAATTCATTAACAATAGATTTATACTCTCTAAAGATATGGCAAATAGATAATTCTGAAAAGGAGGGAAATATAGAACAGATGTTGTGGCACCAGTGCTCCAGATAAAGTACCCACAACTTATACAAACAACCTTTGAATCACCCAAAAATTGGATAGAAGCAAATATCATAGAAGCAAAATGGAGTAACCCCGTAATGGAATTAATTATGTTCTTGTATTGAACCTCAAACCACAATGCATTGACAATATGAAATTATGATCTTCGTTAATTTTAAGAACATCCCTCTCCCACATTTACCTATCTCAGCAGCTCCATTGAAATATCCCACCATCAAATAGGAGGAGATCACAAAATCAAAATTCTGACGAACTCTTTTTTTCTTTCAACTAAAGAAAATTCTTTACAAAATCGTAATATTCTGACACAAATGACAACAATTGGAGTAACAATTGGAGTTTTTCCATATAAAAAATAGCAAAGTTCCTTGATTTTCAAATAGCAATGTGCTTTTGTTGATGGATTCCAATATTCAAAATGGATTGCAAGTTCATAACATATATGTTGCACAATTTAAAGCTAATGACAAACACAAAACACAATGTAATACAAACCTTCAATATGGGAGAGTGGGCTGAGTACACTCATTATGGAAAGTGTAAGTTTACATGGTGATGCAAGCAATGCCCAATCTATAGCACTCTTTCTATCTAGAACACATAACTCTATCAAATACAAACAAGTTTTACGTAGGTATCCAATAATTCCAACACAACAAGTTAAAGACCACCTTGCTACATACATAGGATCCTACCAATGTGTAAAAATAACACATTAAGAAAATTTGTCATTGATTCTCTATTGTAAACAAAAGAACTGCACTGTTACATTTTGATGGTGACACAACACTGCTACACAAACTCTACTAATGGCATGGAAGGCACAAGATTGGCATTCAATGAATTTACCATGCACAACTCTTCTTTAAGTGTTTCCTTTTACAAATGCTCCTCTAAGCATATCTACATTTCCCATGATCCTCCTTGCCTCATGATATTTGATCATTTTTTATAGAGATGTGATATTAAAGAATGGAAATAACACATGCAGTGGGATTCCACTTGGAATGCTCAAGTTTAACACTTAGTGCTTACATTGTGGTGGTCATGGCTCCACTAGTTTACAAACTTCAATGCTGCTTGGGTTTCATTTATTGTTTGTGCTCTTACATTAGGTTGTAAGTCACAAATTCTGAAATAGTGACTTTGGAATTCTTTCCAAAAGTGTGAGTAAATTTTTCTCATGAGTACCCAAAAACTGACATTTAGAGCATAAGGATATAAATAAGATATCTAAGCTATGATGATACATGTCAAGGAAAATATTATGTTATGGATTAGAAATTGCCAACCAGTGACTGTCCAACAACTTGTAATTATCAAAGAACTCGACCTTGTTCTAGGATAGATGCTTCCAACATATTTAAGGATATTGAAATTTGAGCGAGTAGTTCATGGAGAGATAATCAAGAGTGGTATCCTTGATTCATTAAAAAAAAAGTTTTTTTGGATTGGTCAACATGATTTTTTATTTTAATTTGGGCCATAGAACCCAATCCCTAATATGGGCATAAAAAATTCCTTTGAATGTGTTGAGGTTAGGTTGTATTAAATCCAATACTTTTCCTCAATGGAGAAATATGGTTTAACAGTGTAAAGAATGATGATTAAAGGGAAAACTGGCCTTTCCAATTCAGATTAAAATTAACAATCTCCCAGGCCTTCCATATACACTAGGAAACAATGGTTCTTCCACCTTGGCACTGGCTGAGGTAAAAATAATAGTTTGTAAGTTTAATATTGACCCCAATGTCTTGCCTAGGTCTACTTTGGAAAATCAAAGTATATCTGGAAACTTCCAAACTTTCATGTCCTTCTAATACCCTTCCAAAATTTCATGCCATTCTGATGCACTAATAACCAATTTATGACATGGTGTTGGCTTGACTGTCAGTTCTATTAATTCCCATCATCCCTATTCTTTGGGAGTGCAATAGATGTTTTAATTAATATGATGGAATCCCTTGTCTCTCTCTGTATTAAACCAAATAAATCTACAAAGATATTCGTTGAGTTGTTGATAAGCACAAGTACAAGGAATCCATTGTGAGGAATAATAGACATGGCTAGTTGCTAGAATCTTAACACAACTTTGGAACATAGAAACCAAAGACATAAGCTTGGATAACCATTTATCAGTATTTTTTTCAAATCACTATATAACCATGCCCTACAAATCACTTAGGGAGGCTTGAAAGGGAATTCCCATAAACATAAAAATATGGCCCAGTTGGATCTATGACCAACCTTGCTAAGCTAACCAAGTAGGAGGTTTTCGACTCTTTTCCCATTGAATTAGGGGCCTTAAGGTAGTACAAATTATATCGGGCCAGGCTGTCATGTTATTCATATATTCTTGTTCCTCCAAGATAGTGATAAAAGAATCATCTACAAAATGTCCACTAACAATCTATTTGGTTCGATAATGTATTTCTTACACCATATTATGTGTTTATCTTAGGTAAGAATGATATTTTCAATTACACTTGGTCCATTAGTTTGGCGATCTCCTTCTTTTCTAACGAAAATCTCATGGGATCCCCTTGTATTCCCTAAAATATCCAAATGGAGGGTCGCTTGACAACCCACCACAATAGGGAGTAGTATCCTTGAGGGAGTCAATTTAAGTTGGACCTCTGAACTATGGCTTACCTGTCAACAATATGCCTTTGGTAGATGGTTCAATTGATTGAGCCAACCCTTGTTATTTTATTTTGGTGGGGTGTTTATAGTCGTCGAGAAACACACTTAATGGTCAGAGAGTCTAAATAGTTCTATTGGTATCAATTACTAAGATTATGGATCTAAATAAGAGTTGTGTACATGACTCATGCTCTTAGCCCTATATTTTTCAAACCTCTTTGAGATGTCTATGATTTCCATGTAACTAAAGTTCTTCCCAAGAGCAAGTCAAAGCTAACCAATGATTCTAATATATTGGGCGAGTGTCATGAATAACTGGATTAATATTTAGTGAATTCATTGTTCCATTTCGTACATATGGCATTGACATAAAGGATGAATTTTAACTCATTAGACAACCTGAAAGAGGAAGAAACCTTGCCTTAAGAGAGAGTTAAGGAAGAACTACAAAAAATTTTAGTTGTAGGATGAATTTATCCAATTTCTAATAGTGAATGGGTCTCATCTCTTGTAATTGTTCCTAATCAAAATGGACAATGTGTGTGTATTACAGATAACTCAACAAATCCACAATGAAAGACCACTTCCCTTTACCCTTCATTGACCAAGTACTATATTTCCTAGTAGGAAAAAAGTATTTATCATTCGTGGATGGGTTTAGTGGATACAACCAAATACAAATCAGACCTGAGAATCAAGATAAGATCATTTTTCAAGGATCCATAATTTTATTAAAGTAGAAACCTCGGTAAATCTCACGAATTCCTAAATTTCCAACCATAAACTATTTGGTGATATTTTTGTAAATATATTTAAATTTATAAGGTTTTATGACAATTTTGGTGATGTTTAGAGTAAAATATTTTTAATCTTGTGGAATATGGGTGAATAATTAAAAAAAAGGAAATTGGTGAATCCTTTTGAAACATCCAAAATTATCTCATGGACTAAATTCCCCCCCTAAAATCCCCCCCATAAACAACCCAATGTCAAAGGACCATGGCTACTGCATATCCCCATACATTTTTCTTCCATGCATGTGCCTCCTTCCTCCATACCTTCCTTGTAATATATCGACAAAATTACTGAATCTAGAAAGTTGAAGCTCCATGCACATAAGAGTCACACTTGATATACATGTGAGATTAATCTCACCAAATATTCCTTTAAATTGATTCTCCATTTTCATCTCTATGCATCAATTTAAACACTTAATGGTTGTATTTAGGTAGCTATCAAATATGCATGCCATAGAAAGTAACAATTGGGCAGGGCCATGTGTTTTGACGTATAACAATAAACATGCATTATTTCCAACTATATGGACATTTGTTTGAGTTTTCTAATCCTTGGTACATTATCATTTCAGTAAACATTGATAAGCCAACCACTTCTAAATAATAGGTTGTTGCAGACGTAGTAGTTTGGAAGTTTTCATTGCACTTTTTTTATAGTGTTAGACACCTTTGAACATAGAAATTGGGTTTTAGTGAAATTGTTTAATCTTGAAACCCTTAACACTAATTCATGCCTGACTTCATGAATCATGATACTTTGAAGAAAACTACATAAGGGTGACAATTCTCTGTTTTTATCTGGTGACTTTGAAAAAGCCTAAAAAATATTGTTTTCACACAAAATCACAGTAATATTTGCTTATTCTCTTGCCACTCGACATTACATAATCAATACTCTACTAAAATAGTTGTTTCTTTCTTTAAAAATCGATGGTATACTAATCTTTTGAAAAATTGACTCCATATATCCATATATACTTCATCTTTCCACATAGAGACCAAAGTTGTAGCATTTGTTTGGATTAAATCGAGTGGAAAGCGAGACACAATGAAAAGGAGAGAGCATACCTCAAGATTTGAAAAAGAAATAATCCATCTCGAATCATCATTGATGTTAGGGTTTCATCTAAGGAGGATAAACGCTTCTTAGACTTGTGAATTTAAGTTTTTGTTACAATTGAGTAGAGCATAACATATATTGAACTAACTATGGCTATAAAGTTGAGTTGGAGTGTTCGTATTGTGGTGGTGTTGATCATCTTGGCTAGTTTTCGGATCAGCATATTCTAGGTTGCTTCAGTGGAGTTCGATGGAAAAAAAACATATGAATTAGTAGAAAACAACAAGGTGGGACATGTGGAGAATTTCGCACAAGCCATGGAAACAAGTGAGAAGATAGTGGAAAGAGAATGCATAGTGTCTTGGGGTAAACTCGAAAGGTGGACAAGGGTGGTTTATAACAAATTGTCAGAATCCTTCAGCTTCAAGAAGACAGCAGCGTCGACATCCTAGAGAGACCTAGATATATATATTATAAATAATTTGCTAATGGGATTGGATGTAAGAAAAGAAAAAAACAAGTCCATACACATCTTATTGTCTCAGCTTTGCAGTCATTCTAGGTCTCCGTTTTACAGTCATTGATTGTCTGTGTTAGCGAATTATTTATAATATATCTATTTAGTTCCATACACAGATCTAATTGTCTCCATTTTGTAGTCATTCTTATTTCTAGATGTACATGACTTCGTTTTTTTATCACTATAAGTAAATGAGTATGGACTTTGTTTAGCCATCAATTGATAACTACTTCAGATTTTTGTATTGCATTTCTATTTAAAGTTATCGGATTTTTCTATTCAAACAAAGTTTAATGGGCTCTTCATTTTAGAGAATCTTTTGTGGAGATCACAGATAATAAGAGGACCTCCAGCTCAAGAGTTCCAACGAAGATGTTGTGGATGTCACAGATAATCTGCAAGCAAACAAGGTCGTTCTCTTGTTGTTCGTCGTCAAAATGTGCATGGAAACCTTCAGATGATTGATAAACCTTCATAGATGCATAAATTTTGACACATACAGGAGGTTCCTGCATATCATTGGATTCATGTGAACGTAGTCAGAGATTGATAGGATCCAATCTATAATAAGTACCACTGGTCATGCTTTGAAAATGACAGAGTTCCAGAAGCCATTGATCATACCACTCAACAAAATAAATCAAATGCAAGAATACATTAATATGATTGGGTTTGAGTCTTAAAAGTTAATGATGTTCCTTATGAACAGTTTGGTTAAATAAACCTCAATCTATTATAAATCCAAACCATGTTTAATTGTTTTCCTTATTTAAGATGGATAGAGAGTATACTCTTGTTGTAAAGGAAAGTTTCCTATGGCTAGGATTTAAGAGGCCATCAAAGTACTGGGGTTGAAAGATGGATGCAAATAGTTCTGCAAGTAAATACAAGCAAGATCAGAGATTAGAATGGTTCATACCTTAGCCAAACGAAGGTTGATCCAAGCAGCCCTTCAATCCTCTTCTTGCTTCTCTTGCTCCAAGAGACCTGCAAAACGAATTATACCTTCCT
The DNA here is from genome assembly GCA_001517045.1 of Pseudotsuga menziesii. Classification (NCBI taxonomy): domain Eukaryota; kingdom Viridiplantae; phylum Streptophyta; class Pinopsida; order Pinales; family Pinaceae; genus Pseudotsuga; species Pseudotsuga menziesii. The sequence goes on from LPNX010299476.1 coordinate 444,522, forward strand.
CAAACCAATATGACTAAATGTAAAGAAATGATAATCAAATCAATATGAGAAACTAATTTGATCATCATAAACATCTAATCACAAACATAAATTCAATCACACATTGAACAATTATTTGGGAAGAAGAAGGACATCACATCTTTATTAATCTTGAAAACAAGTACAAGTATACCTTCTCTTCAAGTTCGACACCTCACAAAACCTTGATATGGTTTTGCTGCTTCTCTTCTCCAAGGAACTCAGCCTCTAAGCTCTGCAACACAAGGAGAATGCTTCTAGGGCAAAGGTGTGGGCAAAGAGAGCTCCAAATCCTCCAACATAATAATGCAAAGATTCAAGTCTCCTCTCATGGACCTCCCTACCTCTATTTATATGGCTAATGAAGAGTTAGGTTCAAAGACAAAGTAGTTACAACTGAAGGAGTCGGTTGCATAACTACCCAAAATACCCAAATTTCAAAATATGTATTTTTTGACATTTTCAGGAGGCGTACGCGGGTTGCAAAGACAACAATTGTGTACACGAGGAGGTATACATCGGTTGCAATGTAGAAAGTCACGTATTTAAGGTGTACACGACTATTATATATAGCAACTCACGTACATATGTGGTTTTCCTTAAGGAAAGTCGCATACACATCAAAAACTCATTTTTAGGGTATTTCTGGCCATTTTCAGACTTTGGTGTCTTCTAGAAATTTTTAGCTAACTAAAATTTCTTTCTAATGGTGTAGAGATGCGGTCAAATAGAGTTACAAAACTCAAGATATGGGTCCTTCAAGTTAGGTTTTTTTTAGTGACTTTCATGAAGTGTCGTCATGGAAGTGTCGACATGTGACAGAATCATGGGAAAGTGGTCATAGGCAGAGATGTGTCATTTTGAGCTATAATAGATGCCCCCTAATGTACGAGGTTAGAGGGGAAGACGATACCCGAAATACATTATAAAGGAAACAATTGAGTATGGAGAGAGCAGAGAATCCAAGATCGAAAGGCTCGAACAAAGGTACTTGAAAGAGAGATAAATGTAAAAAAAAATTGATCTCTAGGACATACAAGTCCATATACAAAACATCACCATAAAGATACAGGTGGATCCAACATATGTATAACTGATGAAACTATAATGGTCGCTCAATATGCAAAAAGGTGCCATATCAAATCTAAATGAGTCATGGCCACAAATGAACAAGATGGATCCATGCTCAACAATCTATTATAGCCACGAGAATACAAGGTGGATCTATGTCTCAGCAAAATGTCATATAAAGTGTGACAAGGTCTTGTGCAGCTTGGGAAATAGAAAAATGATGATGCTACTGTCAGCCCAAGATATTCAATCCAAACCACCCAAAAGGTACGAATCTTAACCATGTGAATAAAGGAGTTGAAGTCGAACATGGAGGAAACCGTTTGATTACCGGTCAATAATGAAAACAGTTAACAAACGCGAGGGAAACCACCCATTTCGGCAAATCTGAAGGTATAATGTTACAGTGACAGATTTGTTTTTTTTAAATCTCTCATATCTTATCAGTTTTATTACTAGATCTTTTTTGTTTTTGTCTCGGACTATTGCCTTCCCTAACTACGTATGCTCTTTGTCGTGCACCTTGCGTGATCGCGGCGAATCAGAAACAATAAGGAAAAGTTTTTTTTTTTCTTATCTTCTCGGCTACGTATGCTCTTTGATGTATACCTTGTGCGATCACAGCAAATAAAAAACAACGAGAAAACTTAAAAATGTAGACTTTTCGGGTAAGCTAACCAAGATCTAACCCCATTGTGTGGAAAAAGTTTTTTTGTTTTTGTTTTTTGTTTTTTTTGTGATTTGCAGAAAAAAAAGGCAAGCACAGAGAATGAGAGAGAAGAGTTAAAAAAAAAAAAGAGCCCCCTTCCTCTCTCCATTCTTTTACGTACCTTTTAAACTTAGGTCACTTAGTTCAAAGTTGCTTTATTCCTTGATAGGTCTTGAGTTCAAGTCTTATTAAGCTACTTTTTAGTGCATGCAATTTCTATTTTCAAGTTACTTTATTGTAAAAGTGCATCTCACATAAATGAAATAAAATAAAAAGTGAGTCACTTAAGTCTTTTAATTTATTGCCACACTATTTAAAAGTAACATTATTGTAAAAGTGAACCTCACTTATTCTACAAAAGTGATTCACTTCAAAGCAACTTTATTGTAAAGTGATTTTCAAAGGTTAATCTTGGGAAGAGGGGGGTTCTTTTTTTTGTTGATCAAGTTAATGTCTGCCACGTCACTATTGAGGACATCTTCAACATTTTCTTTGATCAAGCATAACTTCATCATCCAGAATCAGTTTTCAGTGCTGTTTTTTTTTTAAACTGCATATTTTTTCAAGCTCTTTGCAACCAAACAGTTAGTTTCTATTTTTCAGCCATTATTTTACAATATGGACACCCCTTGTGATATTATACTTACAAGTTCTAACTATTTCTCATGGAAATCTCATATGGAGGATGCTCTATGAAGTAGGGGACTTTTCAGGATAACCTCAAGGAAAGAAACAAAACCCACTGATGATGATAAGAAAATTAAATAGGCAAATAAATGTGATGAAGCTCGTGGATTGATTGGGATGTCAATCTCTACTGATTTGCGATTCCACATATCTGGAATTGATGAACCTGATAAAGCTTGGGAAAAGTTGGAATCTATGTTTGGTAAACATAATGAAATTTTAGCTCATCAACTTGAGAATGAGTTGTTTTCCTTGAATCCAAATGATTTGTCATCCATTCAAGACTATTTATCTAAGTATAAAACTCTCAGACTCTTATGTGCATAATGAAAGATTAAGAAAACAAACAATGTATTTATCATATTCTTTCCAAACTTGGACCTGCATATTTTGTTTTTATATCTACATTCTAGTCCATGAAAGAATCCTTGACTGCAGCTAGCTATCAAGATCCTAGTCTTGAATCCTTTTGTGATTCCTTAATTAGAGAGCAAGATAATCTCATTCATCTTGGAATAATTAAAAATGCAGATACATCTGGGAAATCCTTATTGTCCCAACAGAAAGAAAAGTCCAAGCCTCCCAAGAAATAGAATTATCACAATAATAAGCCAAACAACAAGGGTCCCAAACCCTCTCAGTCAGCTCCTTCCTTAAAAATGACAAAGGATCCAAGCCAAAAGGAAAGAAGACCGGGCATCATTGCAATTTTTGTGGGAAAGATAATCATAATGAATCTAAGTGTTTCAAGAAGATGGTAGCCTTGGAAGCAACAATGAAGAAGCACCACATCAACCTAGATTCATCTTCAGAATCTAACTCTCATGGACATGCACTTTGTGCTTCTGGTTACTCTTATACTGCATCTTCTTCTTCTACTTCAAATGAATGGCTCATTGATTCTAGAGCATCTTATCATATGGCTAAGAATCAATCCATATTTTCTACTATGCATGAATATAACACTAAAAAAATATTTGTTGGTGATGATAGATCTCTAAGTGTTGTAGGATTTGGAACAGTTCCTATAGAGAATGGTCATTTCAGTGATGTACTATGTGTTCCAAAAATTTCCTGCAATCTGTTATCACCCTATCAAATTACTCATTCGGGTGAAGGTAAAACTGTGACGTTTACACCTCACCAAGTTGTAATCAAGGATTTTAAAAATCCTCAAAATGTCTTTGCTGCTGGAACTATTGATGATATTACCAGGTTGTACAAGTTTAACAACTTTGGGTCATCACCTTTTCCTTCAGTTTTTGTTGCTCATAGTTATAACTTGAGCAAACTTTGGCATGAGCGATTTGGTCACTTAAATTATCGCTCATTGCAACAACTATGTAAATACAATATGGTGATTGGTCTTTCAATGGTATCTTGCAAGGATGGTGTTTGTTTCGGTTGTGTACTTGGAAAAAATCATCGGGACAGTTTTGACAAATGTGCCTCTTAGCACGCCTCGGTTCCTTTGGAGCTTGTGCATAGTGACTTGTGTGGTCCTCTTCCATCTGCTTCCTTTTCTGGTTTCAAATATTTCTTAACTTTCATTGATGACTACTCCAGATGCACTTGGGTTTACTTCCTAAAACTTAAGAACGAAGTATTTAACATGTTCTTGGCCTACAAGGCCCTTGTTCAAAAACAATCTGGTCATTAAATTATTAAGTTAAGATCTGACAAAGGAGGAGAATATGTTAACAACAAGTTCACTACTTTCTGCACTGAACAAGGAATCCAACAACAGCACACTATTTCATATACACCACAACAAAATGGTGTAGTTGAACGGAAGAACCACACTTTAAAAGAAATGACTAATTGTATGATCCACTCTAAGGGACTAAGTCTTCAATATTTGGCTGAGGCCATAAATTGTGCAAATTACATAGTTAATCACACACCCACTAAAGTTTTACAAGGTATAACACCAGAAGAAGCATGGAGTAAAATTAAACCAGATGTAAGTCACTTTCATGTGTTTGGTTGTGAAGCATGGGCTCACATTCCAGATGAAAAACGAAAAGCGTTGCACCCTAAAAGTGAAAAGTGCATATTTGTTGGATATTTAGAAGATGTAAAAGATTATAGACTTCTTCAGCCACATTCTCATGATATAATTATTAGAAGAGATGTTAAATTTGATGAAAATATCTTGGCCTGCAAGCCTAACTTAGCGGGTGTGCCATCTTTGGTCTGCGAGCCTGATTCGACGATTGTTCCTTCTTCTTATTCTTCCAACTCTAGTTTCTGATGATGATATTGAGGATGAAAATCCACCTCTACCTGCTCATGTTCCTCCAATTGCACCAGCACCAATGCCTCCTCGATGGGTCTGTTCAACATGTGAAGCAGCAGGTGACCCTAGAGATCAACGTCGAACATGTTCTCAGTTTCAGTGAGCCTCTTCCCTATTGGCTCAAGTTTCCGAGAATCATGATCTAGAAACTTTTGTAGAAGCTTTAGGAAATCTAGATTGGGATGTAGCTATGGATGAAGAATATTGTTCCTTAATGGTGAACGATACTTGGGATCTTATTCCTCTTCCAAAAGGAAGAAAACTTGTCAGATGTAAATGGGTCTACAGAACTAAGTATGCATCAGATGGAAGTGTTGAAAGACTTAAGGCAAGGTTAGTTGCCAAAGGTTTTTCCCAAGTTGAAGGGATCGACTACAATGAAACCTTTTCCCCTGTAGAAAAAATGAACTCCATCCGCCTTGTTCTTTCCATTGCAGCCTTACATAACTGGGAAGTCCATCAAATGGATGTCAAGTTTGCCTTCTTACATGGTGATTTACATGAGGAAATTTACATGGAACAACCTTATGGATATGTTCAGAATAACTCTAGCCTTGTTTGTCTCCTTAAGAAATCCTTATATGGCCTTAAGAAAACTCCTCGAGCTTGGTATGCCAAAATGGATAGCTTTCTCCTTGACAATGGTTTTTCTAGATGCCATTCTGACCCCAATGTCTATACCAAGAAAGTATGAAACCATCTCATCATACTTGTTCTTTATGTTGATGATATTATCCTTACTGGTAGTGACTCTAAACTTATAACCCATGTGAAATCCAGTCTTAAGCAAAATTTTGAAATGTCAGACTTAGGACATTTGCATTATTTTCTTGGTCTCCATGTCTTGCAAACCAAAGAAGAAATCTTTCTTTCCCACTCTAAGTATGCTTGTGACCTTCTTCGTCCCTTCCACATGGAAGATTGTAAACTAGCCCCTTCTCCCTTCCAGTCCGGAGTCAAAATTTCTTCCACTTGTACTTCGCCTGAAGTAGATGCCACCTTGTATCATCAGCTTGTTGGTAGTCTTTTATACTTGACTCATTCCCATCATGACCTTTCCTTTGCCGTTGGTCGTGTTTCCTGTTATATGCAAATTCCTCATGAAAGTCACTAGAAAGCAACAAAAAGAATACTTCGATATATTCAAGGTACAATTCAGTTTGGTATTCATTATAGTACAAGGGGGAAACCTTTGTTGGTTGGTTTCACTGATTCAGATTGGGCCAATGATCCTGATGATCAAAATTCTACTGCAGGTTATGTTTTCAGGCTAGGATCTAGACTTGTCACTTGGGCTTGTAAGAAACAACAAGCTCTTGCTCTTTCTTCAGCAAAAGTAGAATATCGAGCCACAGTTAATGCTAGTCAGGAAGCTTTATGGCTTCGATAGATCCTTTTAGAGTTTGGATTTGAGCAGCAGCAGCCTACTCCACTTTGGTGCGACAATCAAAGTGCCATCAAGCTTGCTAAAGATCTAGTTCTACATCAGTGCAGCAAACACATTGAGCTACACATGCACTTCATCAGAAATCTTGTTCATGATAGTGTTATTGCATTTCTCTATTTCCCTATAGATGATCAAGTTGAAGACATCTTGACCAAGTCTCTTACAGAAGCGAACTTTTCTAAAATTTGGTCTATGTTAGGAGTTCAGGAATGTGTCCTTAAGGGGGGATAGGCTCTAATGCCTCCTTCCTTCTCCTAATAGTGTCACTTGTAAATCCTTCAATCCTATCCCAAGTTTTTCTTAAGGGGGGATGTTAGGATATTTAGACACTTAGGAGTTAGTTAAGATCAACTTGTGTAATATATTTGTTAGGTAAAAGTGTATTTTTTTAGTATGCATTAGTATGCATTTGTAAATATTCTAATCCGAAGGTCACGATATGTTCTAGACATAGAGTGATCCGACGGTTCAACTTCTCTTAGATCATACCTACCATTGATCCATGGCTTAACACCTGATTGGTCTATGATCTCTATTTAAAGAGAATAGAGGGTCCTTGGCTAGTTGATCGATTATGGGAAGCTCATGTAACTTTCTTTCTTTTGCATAATAAATTGCTCCAAGTAGCTATTTGGCTGGGGCCGTGAACTGTTTCCCTCTCGAGGGTTTTAACCACGTGACACACATCGATGTGTTGATATGTGATCTATTTGTGTGAAGCAGTATCTGAAGGTGTTTGGTCTTTTGGGAGTACCCTATGTACCCGAATAGTGCTTTGTTCAAGGAAACAAGACTTGCTTCCATGATGTAAAAAACGTGTGAATGAACTTCCCTTCCCCTCTTTCTTGTAAAGGTTTAATGAGTCCAAGAAAGCAAACTCGGGACCATATTCATTTTTGGCAAGCTCGAAGAAAAGACAGAAGAATGCTTGATAAAGCACCAATTCGTGGATTTTACGAGCTCGAACTAGTACATGCTCGATGGTGTTTTCATAGTTTAGAGAGTCTAAAAACTCCAAAGAAGACTCCAGGGGGGTGCTTTTTCGTACAATTTAGTCTCCTAAGGCTGAAAAAGTATAAAACATACCAAAGATGAACTCTCTTAACTTCTGAAGAAGAAAAGGTGCATCTTTTTTGTACTTAGTCAGGAAGGTCCGAAAAAGGTTAAATTACCACCTACCCAATGCTCCTTCAAAAGTAGCATATAGCCTGAGTTTTACAAGTGTGAAGGAAGGCAAGATCACTCAGAAAGATCCATTTGATTATGAGAAATAGGGCTTACAACAATAAACTCGATGCTTTATTCTTTAGGGTTTAATGAGCATGACAAAGACAAAAAGTACACTCAGAATATTTTTCATGTTCAGGTCCAGAGCAAAAAAAAGAGAAAACTAAGCTCATATCAGGGGGTTCCTTTTCTGTAATTTTAGTCCCTCAGGTCCGGAAAAGTGATAAACCTATGCCTGAGAATACTCTTCTCAATTCCGAAGAAAAGAGAGTTTTCCTTTCTCTTATTTTTCCACATGGTCCGAGAAAGTGATAACCTACCACCAATGTGGATGCCCATTCACATATTCTTAACGATCCTGAATGCACAAGTTTACTCGATAGTCAAGTCTATTTCGAGGAGTCAGACTTGGGCTCAAAGAAACTCAATATCTTTCCTGTGAAGTTTTAATGAGTCTGGAAAAGTTAACTCGCGACCTCATTACTATTTTTAACGAGGTCAAAGGAGAGCAAAAAGAATGCTCTAAATGCGAGGAGACGAGTGTCATAGACAGGTGAAACTAGTTCCAAGAGTAAGGAACAAACCTATGCATAATGCAAGGAAAGTGAGCAAGATAAGGACACTCGGGGAACGTCTCCTCAAGGTAAAAGGTGTCAAGGTGCAAAGGAAAAATTATACAAGGTTGGGAAATGATGAGAACAAAGATGAGGGCTTATGCAATGAGCTAAAAGTGTGGAAGCCAGCATCAGTCTCATAAGCACGAGCAGGGCACTTGTAAATGAAATTACAACTTGAACAAAAAGACAAGGCCAGTAAAAAATTGTGAATCCAACTAAGAATCCTATCTCTAATAAATAACAACATCAAGATCACATTCAGAAGAAAAGATCCAATGCATGTCATTTTGGCAGAAACACATGTGGCTTTGTTATCTTCTACAAAAGATGTAGTCAAGGCAGAATCGACAAAAGAGGACTCTATAGTGCCAAGATCCGAGGGTTTATAATCAATAAGATCAACCTCAAAAGGAGAGCAAAAATAAACAAGAGATATAGAGTCTGCATGAACAAACTCAATATCACAGGAGTTGAAAAATTCATAAGAAAAATCAAACTCATCAGGATCACTGACTTGCTATTCAAAGAAAGAGTCAAAAGACTCAACACCAACATAAGAAGAAAGGTCATTATTACTAGGAAAATCAATGTTAGACTTAGGCACAACTGAACCAACATCCAAGAGAAGATCAAACTGTATCAAAGACTCTAGGAAGACTCCATCTGAAGGAAGGAGATTATCTGAGATAGGACACATGTCTAAACTTTCAAATGGATCAACATAGTGGAGAGAACACTCCATAGTCTGTATAGGATGACTCACCTGTTCAACTACTGGGACCAAGTCCCGAGAAGGTAAGCATGAAAACAGAGGCTGCTTCTCAGTAGCAATTGAACGCAAAGGACATGAGGCCACATAGCTCACGTATGGTGGGGTAGTGTCTATAGAAACAATGGGAATTGATAAAGTAAAGACCTGATCTCTAGTTGGATCATGATACGAATCAAGAAAATCCAACTGATCGATAGTGACAATTTCTTCGCCATGATTAAAGTACATCACACGAAAGAATGTTGAAACCACGGCTTGCATGGTATAGACATAGCTGAGATGCGTAGGGATATGCAAAACCTCCAAATCCAAGTAGAGGATCTTACGTACATGCTAGCTAATCAAAGGATAATAGGAAGAGAAGCGTCTGATGAGGAGATAGATCAAGGAGGTGTAGCTCAACACAAAAAACATGAATAAGAAGAAGAAGTATAGCACATACCTTTTGAAGAAAGGATGACCATGGCTCTAGAAGGGAGAAATGATGGGATCAAAATGGAAGTTTCAGACTACACAGGGAGTCTTAAACCAGAGGAGTTAATAGATTGGTTGAACTCCATGAATTTTTTTTTTGAATGGAATCCTATGAAAAAAGAAAAGAAGATGATATTTGCATGCACAAAGTTTAAGGGTCACCCCACGATATGGTGGGATCATGTGCAAAAAAAAGAACAAAAAAAGGAAAAGCCAAAATAAAGACCTGCGATAAGATTCAAAAAAAGTTGCAAGAATTTTTTTTGTCACCAGACTATGCACAAACCCTTTTTCTTAAATTTCAGATTTTGAAGCAAAACCTGTCTACCATGGAGGAATTCACACATGAGTTTTATTATTTGTCCATTCGTGTGGATCACTAGGAAATTGACGAGCAATAGGTTGCTAGGTATCTGAATTGTTTAAAATTTTCTATTCAAGATGAATTGAGCATGCATAGGGTTCACAACGTGGAAGAGACATACTAGTTATCTTTAGACGCCGATGAAAAACAAAACCGACATTTTGCTCAAAGGAATAGAGGAGAAAGGAGGGGCACATTATCTACCTCAGGGGGTGGGTTTAATAATGGAAGACATGAATCATTCCAAGGAGCTGAAAAAGCATAAGATACTAGACAAGGTAACCTTAATCGACCATGAGGAAGAGGATTTCAGAGGGGTAGAGTCTACGGTGGTGGAAGAGGAAGTCCTTACTGGTGTTCTAGGTGTGGTGTAGAGGGTCATTGAGCATTTGAATGCTCAAATTATAACATTCAAGAACTGAAGCAAGGATAATAACCCAGTTCAAAAGTGGTCCAAGGTGAGAATGAAGAAGAAGGAGTTGAATCAAAAGTTCCACCTGATATGGGGGAAAATCTCGTGATACGAAGGCCAATGGTGATTCTTGAGAAAGAGAAAAGATAGAGTAGCAACAATGAATATTCGTGGCTTCCGACAAATATTTTTTGAACTAGGTGCACTTCTAGGGGAAAGGCATGCCAAGTCATTGTTGATAGTGGCAGTTGTGAGAATATGGTTTCCAAAGAGATGGTAGCTAAGTTGAAATTATGCTGTTAAACACATCCCCATCCTTACTGAGTTGCATGGTTCAAAAAAGGGAATGAAGTCACCATTAATAAAAGATGTTTGATTAAGTTTTCCATCGGTAAGACTTATAAAGATGAAGTATAATGTGATGTCATTCCAATGGATGCAGTTCATCTGTTATTGGGGAGGCCTTGGAAATTTCACAGGAAATTCATACACGACGGAGGAAATAATACCTACACCTTTTTTAAGGATGGAACACAAGTCATCTTATTGTGCCTTAAATATGAAGGAAAAACTAAGAATATGTTGTCAGAAAAAGAGTTTGTTAAAGAAATGAAGGTAATAGGATTCTGCTATGCATTAATAGTGCAAAAAGGAAGCGAGGAAGACATACCCATACCTACCGAAGTGGCCGAGCTACTAGAAGAATATGTTGATGTTATCCCTAATGAACTTCTTGACGGACTTCCACCAAAGAGGGATATTCAACATCACATTGATATGATCTAGGGATCACTCTTACCTAATCAAGTAGCCTATATAATGAGTCCTACACAACATGCTGAGCTCAACCAACAAGTAACAAAGCTTATACAGAAAGGCATGGTAAGAGAAAGCATGAATCCCTGTGTTGTACCAACATTGTTGACTCCAAAAAAACATAATACATGGAGGATGTGCACAAATAACATAGCAATCAATAATATTACCATCAAATATCGATTTCATATACTACACTTGGACGACATGATGAATGTACTACCCGAAACTAAATATTTCAATAAAATTTATTTGTGAAGTGGATAATGCTAGATCCAAATTCAAGAAGGAGATGAATGAAAAACTGCCTTCAAGACCAGGGAGGGACTATATGAATGGATGGTGATGCCATTTGGGTTGTCCAATGTACCTAGTATCTTCATGTGGTTGATGAATACTATGCTTCGACTTTACATTGATAAGTTTGTTGTCATTTACTTTGATGACATTCTAGTTTTTAGTAAAACCAAAGAAGATCATTGCAACATTTAAAAATTATATTGGATAGATTGAGAAAACATCATCTTTATGCAAACATAAATAAATGTAGGTTCTTGCAAGAAATTTTGGCATTTTTTGGGTTTTTCCATCTCAGAATAAGGAGTCAAGATGGATTCAAAGAAGGCCAAAGGAATTTTGGAGTGGCATAGTCCTAGGAGCATAACATAGGTAAGAATTTTTTATTGGCTAGCCACCTTTTACAGAAATTTTATTCAAAATTTTAGTAGTATTGTAGCATCCATAACCGATTGCACCAAAGGAACAACATTCAAGTGGACCAATGAAGCTAAAGAAACCTTTAAGTTTATAAAGAAAAATGTAACTAAGACACCTATATTAGCCTTACCAGATTTTGATAAGGTTTTTGAGGTAGACTGTGATGCCTCACATGTAGGCATTGGAGTTGTACTTATCCAAGTTCATAAACCAATTCCAATTTTTAGAGAAAAAATGAATGATGTAAGAAAGAAATACTCCACATATGATGTAGAATTTTATGCAATTGTGCAAGCGTTTCAACATTGGAGGAATTATTTAGTGCCAAAAGAGTTTATGTTATTTACTGATCACGTTACTTTAAAATATGTAAACACCCAAAATAAATTGAACAACAGACATGCAAAATGGGTTTCCGTTTTACAAGGATACACCTTTGTTCCGAAGCACAAATCAGGAAAGCAAAATCAAGTTGCAGATGCTTTGAGTCGCCGCGCCATTCTTTTGACCACCATGGAAAATCAAGTAAATGGGTTTACTGTATTGAAGGATATTTATGTGACAGATAATGATTTTCAGGAGATTGTGGAATAGTTGAAGAATCCTATTGCTAGGAACATGGACCTTATTTAGAGAGAATATTTTATGCAAGATGACTACCTCTTCAAAGGAAAACAACAATGCATTCCAATTGGTTCTATGAGAGAAAACATTATCATATAACTTCACAGTAGCGGTTTAGCAGAACATTTTGGGAAGGATAAGACACTAGCCTTAATCGAAGATAAGTATTACTGGCCAAGGATGAAAAAATATATAACCAGGTATGTGGCACAATGTAGTATTTGTCAAATGGATAAAGGACACTCATAAAATATAGGGTTGTACATATGATTACCAGTTCCCATAGACCCATGGATAGGTCTTATCATGGACTTTGTGTTGGGGCTCCCACACACATAATGAGGTAAAGAATCTATTTTTGTAGTTGTTGCTAGGTTCTCTAAAATGGTTCATTTAATTACTTGTAAGAAAACTAATGATGTATGAAAGGTGGAAAAGTTGTTGTTGTTGTTTTTATTTATTTATTTATTTATTTTTATATATTTTTTTTCCAAAAATTGTTAGATTGCATGGTGTTCCAAAAACTATTACCTTTGATAGAGATACTCGGTTTTTGGGTCATTTTTTGAGGAATTTATGGTATAAAATAGGGACACAATTATAGTTTAGTAGTGCCTATCACCCCCAAATAGATGGGCAAAGTGAGGTAGTAAATCATAGTTTCAGAAACTTGTTTTAGAGCATTGTCGGAGAGAATCCCAACCAATGGGATTAGATTTACCTCAACCATAATTTTCCTACAATAGTTCAGTAAATAGATTTATAGGTAAATCTCCATTTCAGGTTGTTTATGGTAGAAATCCTATGGGTGTATTAGATTTGGTGCAGGTATCACTTGGGGATAGAATCAATGATGATAGGGAAGCATTTGTAAAACACATTCAATAGTTGCAAAAACAAGTGAGACAGAAGTTGCAAGCCATAATGAGCAGAAAAAAATTATAAAATATGCTCAGCGACGACTCCAGATATTCAATGAAGGTGATTTGGTGATGGTTTATTTACGGAAAGAGAGGTTTCCTAGAGGAACCTACCACAAATTGAAGTATAAGAAAATCAGTCCTTGCAATATTCTCAAGAAAATTAATGAGAATGATTACAAGTTTTATTTACCAGCTGATCTTGATATTTCCCCTATGTTTAATGTTTCTGAATTATATATATTCCATGGGGGCAGTGTGGGTGATGACAGTGAGGAAGGGATGGATTGGAAACATGCTATTTCGAGAAAGAAAAAGGAAAATATTGCTCATATCTTAAATAAGGAGACCCTTCTCACTTGGCAAGGTAAATACAACCAATATCTAGTCCGGCGAGAAACCTTAGCACCAACAGAGAGTACATGGATTACAAAGGGGGACTTGCTGAATCTATATCTTGTTAAATGGAAACAATTTGAAGACAAAAACTTGCAGGAGTTGTGTTCTTTTCAACCAGAGGAGAATGATATAGTGATTTCTAAAGGCTGGAAAAAAAGAAAAAAAGAAAAAAAAAGAGAATAAATGCCAGGATTTCTGGGGGGTCATAACTTTTGACTCAGTTTTCCATTTGGGCTCAAATTTACCAGGAATTTGCATTTCAAAGTGTTCAATGAAGTGACCAATTAAATCCTTCTAATCAGAGTTTTTTTGACACTTTTGTGAGGCCAAATTCCTTCATATAAGGCCTAAAATTGAGGATTTAGTGTATTGTGGGATTTTTTTTAAAATTTGTAATTAATAATTATCTCTCAGTTTATAAACCTAATTAGAAAAAGAGAGTGGACAACTAGTGTCACTCTAGTTAGCTTATAGTTGGTGTTCAGTTTCGTAGCTATACGAGAATTTTCTAAAACTAGCAATTTTCGAAAATCTCATATTTTGAAAATATTAGATAATAGTTATAAAGGGTTGGACCTTCACTGTAATAGTTAGGATGGAGAATGAATAAAAACATAGTTATTTTTTCCAGTCTCATGTGTTTGCATGGTTTTTAGATCCCGTGAATTGAATAAAAGCTTATTGGCTACATCACTTTTTGTAGGTATCGTAGGGGTTACTTATAGAGGTTATTATGTGAATATCCTAGCTAGCTAGGGGTTAGATGACATATTTTATTTATGTGTTGAGGTTGAAGGCCACTATAATTGGTTACACATCTCCACTTGTAGTATATGGGATTCACAGGCCTCTGTTAGGTGAGACATACATTCTACATTTAGGAGCTCATTTGTCCTCACTCCTTGCTTGTTTGCATATGTCCTAGCTTACTTAGGGGTGTGCTTTGTGTTCGCTAGTTGGATTTAGGGATCGTGGTTACTTCGGTATCTTTTTCTATGGAGTGATCATGGATTGAGATCTGGCACTTCATCGTTCTCTTCATTTAATACGTTTACCACCTTTTGACCTTTCGTAGCCTCTTTATAAGAGGGCCATACATTATATGCAACCTCTTTCCCATCGAGGTCTCTATATATTTTTTACCATGAGCCCCAATTTTGAGACTTTGAACTTCCCTCCATCCTCATCATACGCATTGGGAGGAGGATCCCATGAGGCTCGTTCTTTATCTACTTTATGGATTCCTGGGACTCCAGTCTATACCAACCATGATGTGGCTGGCCCTTCCCACCTGGTAGGAACGAATTCTGTCAAATTCATAGGATTTATCCCAAACTTTGCCTTGGGAAGGTTGGGAATTAAGACACAATACGTTCCCTTTAGTTCTAGTCCTTTTATGTTCTACATGCCAAATATTTCAACTAGTATTCCATCATCCATCCAAGGTTCTAGTGTGGACCCTTGTGTTGGATGGGGGGAACGTAAGCCCCTTACACTACACATAAGTTCGAAGGTGGCCATATTCCTATTTCTACTCTGTTTTTTTGGGGGTGGCCACCCCCTTTGTCCAGTATTCATACCGATGTTCATCTTGTTAAAGGTGGTGGTGGATATGTGAACATTGTTCCCACTGTCCACTACACCTATTCCGTTGAATGCATTTCTCATGACAAATCCTCCCATATTCCAAGTGGGACCTTAGGAAGTTATGATCCCTTTGGTTACATTATTCCCTCGTCATCTGGAGTCCTTGTGTCTAGAGGTTATGTGGATCCACAGGTGTCAGGGGGTCATCTAGTATATCAAACGAGTAATTTTGGTTATATGGTTCCCCCTTCTCAAGGAATGCTCCACATAAAATTTCTCATGCATACTTACATGGTTCATATAGGAGGAGGTTATTATCCAACTGGTCAAGGTCATAGCCTTTACCAAAACCAATATTTCCAAGGAGCATGGAATAAAATGGCACAACATGGGCCCCATTTTTAGCTACATTGAACTTTCCTAATCTATCCAAACTCATGAATGACACGGTGTGTCACGATTCAGATTGGCCTCGTATTCCTGCCAAACTCCCTCGAATGTTATGAAGTTTGAAGGTAAGAATGGTGATGATCCTAGTGATCATGTTATGACTTTTCATCTATGGTTCTCTTTGAATTAGTTGAATCATGATTTTATTTGATTACAACTGTTTTAATGCACCCTCATGGGTTCAACCGCGAAATGGTATATAGAGCTTCCTGGGGGCACATATCGAACCTTTAATGACTTGGCCATGGTTTTCCTTAATCACTTCAATTGCCGGTTCACTATGATGCTGGTACCAAAATTTTGTCGACCTTTTGACAAGAAAAATCCACCCATATTTCTGACTATATCCAAGAGTGGCATAGACAAAAGTGATCAACTAAGGCCAACATTCCACCACAATTATTATTGGAATGGTTCCTTAAATCCTTACTGCCTTATATTGTGAAGGATTTTTCAATGCCAGAGTGAAAACCGAGGAACAAGACATTTTATGAGCTCAATAGTTAGACTTAATTTAAGCTCAGTTTGGGCTCCTTATGATATTATCCCTGATACTATGAGGTCAAATCATGATCCAAAGTTTAAACTCGGGCCACATGCCGATGTAATCGTCAGATCTACAAGTGCGAAAACCATGCACCGGGTTACACATCAAATCTATAATTTTTCACTTAACCAGTCTAAGGCCAAACAAGCTGTGGCTTCTCCCACCCCAACCCAATCGACAGATGTACATTTTGTGCAATTGTTGAGACAAATGGGTAACCAAGAACCCAAATGGAATAGGAAAAATGGGAGGAATAATAAGAAGGGTGGGAATAAAAAGGAGAATGTTAATTATGACGAAAATGAAAAAAAATTGCTATGGGGGAAAGAAAACTAAATGGAAGGGTCAAATTCCCATGCAAGATTTATGGAGGATACCATCTTACATAATTATGCCCTAGAATCAAGAAGGCCTTGAATTTTAATGCACAAAGACTAGCTATGTTGATTGACCCCCTTCCACATAATCAAAACATGACTTTGAGGAATCTATACAACGAAAGTGGTGTTGGTAGATGTGAAACCCCTAAAGGAATGGAACGTGGTACTGGTTGTATCAATATGATGTTGGTCGTTCATGTTGTGACCCATTCATGTGATTATGGTTCGACGCAACCAACCATGGGTAACGATCCTCCATCCCTGGATATTCCTTTTGATATTGACAATCTTGAGAATATACCATGCATTCCTAAAGGGGTATTGAAGCATTTGGGTGACAATCACAATGCCCAATCTATCCAACACTATTCTATTGTTGAGGATTTGGACCAGACACCCTGTACGATGTCGACTTTAGAGGTGCTTCATACTTGTTCCTCAGAGAGGAAAGCGTTGTCATCTGCATTAGGAGCTACTGACTTGAACAACCCTAGTGTCATCAGGTTTGAGAATAACAATTTCCATCCTCTCTTGGCTTACCATGTGGATTTTCAATTCCATGTGGAGTGTTTGAAGAACACCGTTAAACATACAGTTATTGATGAAGGATTTGTGACCACTATGATGTCTCTTTCTTGTTGGAAAGGGCTTGGCTCTCCCGTGTTAGCTAAATCCATGGATATGATGACAGCCTTTGATGGAAAATCATTTAGGCCGTAGGGCATTATTCCTTCCCTTTAGGTCCAACTGGGCAGGAAGACTATGTCGGTCAAGGTTGAGGTGGTTGATGCGCCCCTTGACTTTAATATGTTACTGGGTCAAAATTGGATTTATGCCATGAAAGCAACCATGTCATCAGTATCTTGTGTTGTGCATTTTCCCTATGAAGATAGAATCATGACAATCGATCAATTGTCATTTGATAATTCTAGTTTGTCAAGATCACCGTGTCCCACTATCCTGGTAATTGATAATTCTTAGTCAACAACTGAGAACATTGGTGTTGGAATATATCCTTCATTAATGGGAACCTTTAATTTTTTGGCACCAATTCTAGCTATCAATTCTATGCTTGGTGACATCCCATCACCGTTGAGTCTAGTATTGTTTCGTACCGCCCATTTGAGCGATCCTTGGAATCTCCCATATCCAAGTAATTCAGATGAAGGTTTAGTAACTACTGAAGCAAAAATTCCATTGTCTATAGCGTAGACCACCTGCTAATTCATATTCGATATCATAGTAGGTCTTGATCCTTCCCCTTTGCAGATGAGAGAGGAGGATCACCCGATGTCGCCTGCTTGGGTGGACATTCGCCATGCTCACATGAATACCTTGATGACACTTTTCCTTGAGATGAAGCTATTATTGAGGTCATGACCAATATGGAACAACATTGAGAAGAGATGCATCATCGATCCTACTTCCTCTTGGATCTCAAACGGATTGTGCATGATGAGTTTTGGACAACCTTAAGCAAGAAAGATGGTCATCCTGTGATCCCACTAAATAATAATGGTATATATGTTGAAGGAAACATGGAAAACATCTCATCAACTATTTTGATCAACGTTTCTTGAACCCATGGTAAGATAGAGAACGTTTATATCGATGCTGATTGTTCACCTGAAGAAATTCAAACATACACCGAGTTATTTATGGAATTTCGTGATGAATTCGCTTGGTCATATGAATAAATGCCAGGGATTGATCCCTGAATTTATGAACATGAAATAAAACATATCTAAATGCTAAACCTATTCGATAACGTTTACATGCTCTGAATCCTCATAAGCCATCTGCCATCAAGGTTGAGGTAGGGAATTTGCTCAAGGTTGGCTTCAATAGGGGACCATCTGTGTGTGTACTAATTTTAGAGATCTCAATAGATCCTGTCTCAAAGACAACTTCCCCACACCATTTATCGATCAGACTTTGGATGAGTGTGTGGGAAGCAAGGTATTTTCATTTACGGATAGTTTTTAGGATATAATGAGATCCAAATTAAAGCCGAGGATCAACATAATACCACATTTATATGTCCTTGGGGTACTTTTTCATACCAAAAATGTCCTTCATCCTGAAAATAAGCTGGAGCTACTTTTCAGCGGGCGATGACCTTTTCCTTTAACGACCTTAAGCGTATTATTGAAGCACATCTAGATGACCTCACTACTCAATATCATACGAGAGTAGATAATCCAAAATACCTTCATTTTCTCTTTGAAAGATGCCATCGTTATCAAATTAGTTTAAACCCCTTGAGGTGCATCATTTGTGTTAGGACTGGTTGATTATTGGGATTTATTTTATCAAAGGAGGGGATTATGGTCGATTCATTGAATTTAGAGGAAATAATTCGATTGCCAACGCTAAGCACAATCATACAACTTCAGAGTCTCCAAGGGATGGTTAATTTCTTGTGTCGGTTTGTCGTGAATTATGCCAATTTTACAAAAGGTTTTATGCACTTATTGAAGAAGGATAATCTATTCCTATGGGATGAGCTAGCCCAAGAATCCTTCAACACGCTTAGTAAATCCTTGGAATTGGCCCCTATGCTTAGTCCACCTGACTATGGTAGAGATTTCTTGTTGTATGTGGCCATGTCTCAAGAGACGATTGGTATGGTTCTGGTTCAAGAGTATGATGAGCTCCATGAGCACATGATTTATTACCTTAGTTGAATCTCATCAAAGAAGAAGCTCGATATACTCATGTTGAGAAGTTTTCCTTAGTGAGTTTTCATGCGGTTCAACAATTGAGACACTACATCTTACTTATCTAAACCATGGTGATAGATCATATCAATTTATTTCAGTTTATCCTGACCAGGTGAATGAGAGGGGGGAAATATAACAAATGGATTGTAATATTACAAGAATTTGATCTTGATTTTGTTTTGGAAAAATCAAAGAAGTATTTGGTCTTTGCAGAGTTGATGTCAGATATCCCTAGATTGGAAGAGGACACGTTTAATGAAGACTCATTTGTCAATGAGAATATTTTTCTCATGTCAATTATGGAACCTTGGTATAGCGATATAATCGTCTATTTATAGAATTTAAATATTCCTCCACATCTCTCGATGAATGAGTGATGGATCTTATGTCATAATGCTAAGAAATACTTCATCATTGGTGACACTATATCGCTATGGGGTGGACTCAATCTTGTGTTTTTTTTTACTCATGTGGAGGTTGAGGTCGTGCTTAATGAGTGTCATGATAGAGTGTGTGGTGGTCATTTATTTGAGCTTGATACAACTCAAAATATTTTAAGAGTGGGTTATTATTGTCCGTCGATATTTAAATATTGTGTTAATGCGGTCAAGACTTGTCACCATTTCTAGATTTTCTCTCAAAACATGCGATCACATCTTGCCCCATTACACCTTATTATCACCATCGGTCCCTTCACAAAATGGCGGTTGGTCATATGGATTGTAACTTAGCATCAGCTGGGGGAACCATCATATTATTGTGGTCATTTGTTACTTTACGAAATGGGAAGAGGCTATGCCTACAATAAAATTCGATGCTAATACGGTTTCTCACTTTGTGTTCAATCAAACTATCACCCGGTTTGGAATCCTGAAGGAGATTGTCACTTCCATAATATGATGATGGCATAATTAGCTTTGAAGTTGGGGTTTAAGAAAGACCATTCTTCTTCTTGTTACCCCCAAGGAAATGGCTAGGTTGAGGCTATTAACAAATATCCAAAGGCCATTTTGCAAAAAACCATCAAATAAAGCAAAACCAATTGGCATATTATGTTGTACCCTGATTTGTGGGATTACTGGACCATGAGTAAGAATTCCATGAGATTTTCACCATATCAGCTGGTTCATGGGGTGGAGTTGGTTTTACTAGTTGAATGTGAGATCTATTCCTTGAAGCTACCCATAGAGCTCCTACCTGACACCTCCGATTTAGAAAAATGATTAGTCCACTTGGATCACCTTGATGAACAATGTCAAGAAGTTATGGTGGCATTAGAAGTGAATAAGCATTGTGTCAAGGCCCAATATAACAATTTTTTCCATCCCTATCATTATAATGAAGGCGACTTGGTCATTTTATATGATTAAGTGAGTGAACCATTCAGGGGAAGACAAAATTTAATCTCTTGTGGCATGGTCCGTACATTTTGAGGTGTGTCCTAAGAAATGAGGCCTATGAGTTAGAATACTATGAGTTAGGATATTACAAAGGGAACGCCCCGAAAACACCTAGAAACATGATCTACCTTAAGAAGTACTATGCTTGAGTTTTCAGCTTAGGCTGGTACTGTTATTTTTTCAACATTTAAGCTAGCATTATGTTAGGATCTTTACTGAGAGAATAACAAGTACAAAAATCAAACACAAGAGACAATGAACACAATGTTTTTGATCGGGGAAACCATAAATGGAGAAAACCCCGCAACTTCCTCAAAGATAGAATCACCACAAGATGTAAGACCCCAAAACAGTAAGATGCACTCCTGACAGGAGTAGTCTTCTTCTTCTGTCTAGTCCCAGTATTTCCTTCCTCACTAATGCACCACACTTGAGTGAGTGAGAGATGTGTAGTACAAGTGATAAATAGAGAGGCTCTCACTCTCTATTTATATTCTTCCGTTCACTTGAAGTGCACTCAATCATGCCAGCCCAACTTAACAATTACTTACTAGAGCCTACATCTCTATGAGTGTATAATAACTCTAGTGCCCCGAAACTGTGGGGTCTTTAACAATGACTTGACAAGACTTGTTTACATTATTAATCCTCCCGATCAGAACATCGGGTCATGACAACATGACTCAAATACATAATAGAAAACATCCTGGAATAAACATCGGGTTACAATATATAAGATACATAGAAGAATACATTCCGAAGTTACAAATACATCAACACTCCCTCTTAACTAGGAAGGTATTATTTCGACACAATTTTTAGCATTGGTCTTCTTCTCTGGATCAACTGAATCATCTTCGTCTTCAAGTCATCTTCATCTTCGGATCTGGATCGTCATAGAACATCATCACTGGATCTGGATCATCACTCGATCTAGATCTGGATCTGGATCATCTCTCGATCTAGATCATCACTGCTGGATCTGGATCATCACTCAATCTGGATCTCTCGGAGTCATCATAACTGGATCTGGATCATAGCTCGATCTGGATCATCTCTGGTCATCATCATGTGTGTACTTTCTTGTCATAGGAAGTTTTACAGAGCCAACCCTTTTTCATGCTGGTTGTAGGCCTAGCCACCAGGTAGGTCTTCGCCCAGCACTTACATCTGACCTTCTTGTCAGAAAGGCATGCCCAACACTTACATTTGACCTACTCATTAGAAAGGCATGCCCAGCACTCACATCTGATCATGTAGTAAACTACAATCACATCAGAAAGGCCCAGCACTCACATTCACCAGCATGGTAGGCACATCCACTACCATCTATGAAATGGATCTGCACTTATATCTGACCTACTCGTCAGAAAGGCACACTTCCATCCAAGTGGGAACACATCCTACTCATAGTGATGAAAGATTTCCACACTTTCATCCAGGCTGGAATCGCATCCTGCTCACAATGATGGAAGACTTCTATCCAGGAGGGAACACATCCTACTCACAGTGATGAAAGATTTCCATACTTTCATCCAGACTGGAATCGCATCCTGCTCATAGTGATAGAAGATTTCTGCACTTACATCTGACCTACTCATTAGAAGGGCATGCACTTACATTTGTCCTGGTAGGAACTGAATCCTACACCCTCATCAGAATGGCCCCTAGTCCCAGACTGAGCTACCTGGTAACAGACCAGGTGCCTCCACTCTCCCAGAGAGTGGCAGTTGCCCTTACATCTATCCTACTTGACAGAATGGCCAACACTCACATCTGCCATGGGAGGAACTTAATCCTTTAGCCATGAAAATAATGGTTCAGCCCTTATATCTGACCTACTCGTTAGAATGGCTATGGATCTCAGCACTCATATCTGACATGGAAGGAACCAATCCTCTCACCATGACAGAATGGCTCAGCCCTTACATTTGACCTCCTCATCAGAATGGCTTTGGAACTCATCACTTTCCCTTAGAGGAAGCCTCGATCTGGAGAACACCAAGCTTCTCCCTGAAGTACTCGAACTTCACTCTGGCTAATGGCTTCATCAACACATCAGCTATCTGTTCCTCTGTCGCAACATACTGGAGCTTCACTGCTCCTCTCTACACCATATCCCTGATATAGTGATACTTGATCTCGATGTGCTTCGACTTGTCATGAAACACTGGATTCTCTGACAACTTCACGCAACTCTGGTTGTCACAATGTATACAAGTAGCATCCAACTAGAGATCAAATATATTAGACAGTAGCTTCCATAGCCATATAGCCTCACAACTAGCTGAACAAGCTATGACATACTCTGCTTCAGCTGTATTCAGTGCCACACAGGATTGCTTCCTGCTAAACCAAGAGATCACACCTGATCCCATACTGAAGCAACACCCTGAAGTACTATTCCTGTCGATGGCACTGCCTGCCCAATCTGAATCAACATAACCCTCCGGGTTAATCTTCTGATTTGCATCATACTTGAGTCCATAGTCAATTGTACCCTTCAGGTACCTCGAAATATTCTTTGCAGCATTCAAGTGAACACTTCTCAGATCTGTCAGGTGCTGGCTCAAGGTGTTCACAGCAAAGAAAATTTCTGGTCTCATGTTCATCAGGTACATCAATGACTCAATCATCTAATGATACATCGTAGCATCAACCGACTCTAATGAAGCATCACTCAATAGCTTCAGGTTCGATGCCACAGGTGTGGCCATAGCCTTGCAGTCCGTCATCCCAAATCTCTTCAGGATCTCTACTGCATACTTCCCTTGTCCAAGGAAGATTCCATCTGTACTCTGCCACACCTCCATACCTAGAAAGTAATGCATCATCCCCAAGTCCTTCATCTCATACTCAGCAGCAAGCTTTCTCTTTGTATTAGCAATCAACCCATCTGTACATGTCAAAAATAGATCATCTACATACAGTTATAGTAGGAACATCACTGGGTTGCCATCTTCAACCTTGTAGTAAAGGTTGGAATCTGCTTTACTCTTGGTAAAGCCCAAACTAGATAGAAAGCTGTCAATTCTGCCATACCAGGTCCTGGGTGCCTGTTTCAAACCATACAGAGCTTTCTTCAATCTACATACATGAGACTCTCTGTCATGTGTCTCAAAAAAAGGTCGTTGTTCTACATACACTTCCTCTTCTACTACACCATTCAAGAAAGTAGTCTTGACATGCATTTGGTGTATCTTCCATTTCATCACTGCAGCCAGAGCAAGTACTGATCTGATGGAAGTGTATCTGGCTACTGGTGCACAGGTCTCTTCATAGTCTACTCCCTCTTTCTAAGAGAATCCTTGAGCTACAAATCTTTCCTTATACTTTTCAATGCTACCGTCCGCAACATGCTTGATCTTGTAGATCCATTTGGAAGTGACAACTGACTTCCTGTAGAAGGAGCAAGTCAACAGAGTCGACTTGAACGAAGACCGACTTAGTCGATCAGCTGACTAAGTCGATGGGCCGACTTAGTCGATTAACCGACTAAGTCGGTCGGCTGACTAAACTAGAAGATTAGGTCGACTAACTAAACAGTCATGTTGGTTCACCGAACCGACAGGTAGTTATTTTGTAACTATTTGTAAATTGTATATATTAGGTTGTTGAGCCAAACGAGAACTCAATTCAGTTCTCTGCTTTTGTATGGACTCACTATAATAATATATTCTGTTTCATCCTATATGTTCTTGTCTCTTGTCTCTT
This sequence comes from Pseudotsuga menziesii, assembly GCA_001517045.1. Lineage (NCBI taxonomy): Eukaryota > Viridiplantae > Streptophyta > Pinopsida > Pinales > Pinaceae > Pseudotsuga > Pseudotsuga menziesii. Next base: position 468,896 of record LPNX010299476.1, read on the forward strand.
TTTATAATTATGTTTTAGTATGTATAATTGGTAACCTTATGTGATCTGTGAGATTACAACACTTCCCTTTTGGTCTTGGGACAACATCCCAAACATCATTCTTCATGATCAATTGATATTCTTTGATCATGGCATCCTTCCATTCTTTCTGTTATGCCACTTCTACATAACTAGAAGGTTCTTTATCAATGAAATCACATAGTAAAGCTACATACCCGGAATAGGATCTAGTCCTCTTTCTTTCTCTGTGATTCTCTTCTGGAGCCCCATATCTTTCCGCACCTTGGATAAGTTCACGTACCCAAGCAGGTTTCCTCTTATGAGGATTCTTATTCTCTAGAGGTGGATCTATAGGTCTTTGTGGTTCCTCGAACTCTCGATCTTCTTCTTGAGCTTCTTTGTCCATGATTGTATCATGAATTCTGGGTACTTCTACTTCCACTTCTTCAGGTTCTTCAGCAGATCTCTTCCTGGATCTGTTGTAAGCTGTGCCTTCATCAAATGTCACATCCTTGCTGATGTTGATCTTCTTGTATCCTGGGAAGTAGATTCTGTAAGCCTTCGAGCTTTCAGAGTATCCTACAAATATGCACTTCATTCTTGAAGGATCTAATTTTGTTCTCTTGTCTTTTGGAATGTGTATGTACATAGGAAAGCCGAATATTCTGAGATGGATGACTTCTGGTTTCTTACTGGAGAAGACTTCTTCAGGAGTATTGTTCTCGAGTACTCTATGTCGAGTACGGTTCTGTACATACACCACTATTATGGCAGCTTCATCCCAAATATTCATAGGTAGATATTGATCATGAAGCATAGCTCTTGCAGCTTCCATGATAGTTCTGTTCTTCCGTTCTGCAACCCCATTCTATTGTGGATTATAAGGAGTGGAAAACTCCCTCTTAATCCCCGATTCTTTGCATAGCTCTTTGAATTCATTTGAAGTGAATTCTCCACCATTATCTGAATGAATGGTCTTGATCTTCTTTTCAGTATGGTTCTCGATCAAGGCTTTGAATTCCTTGAACTTGCTGAATACTTCATCTTTGTTTTTCATAAAGTAAATCCATGTCTTTCTAGAAAAAACATCAATAAAAGAAACATAGTATGCATACCCACTAAGTGAGTTTGATGACATAGGACCGCATACGTCAGAGTGGATGATTTCTAGAATGATTTTGGCCTTGCTTTCACTACTGGGAAATGTCTTCTTTGTATTCTTTCCTTTTGCACATCCTTTGCAAACTCTATCATGTTTGGCTTGAAATTCTGGAAGACCTTCAATAGCTTTGCTTGCAACAGGTAGTGCTCTGTAATGCACATGTGCAAGCCTTCTATGCCAAAGCTCATTTGGCTCTACTGTATAACAGATCAAGGCTTGTTCTAGATGACCCTTCAATTTGTACAAGCCTCCTTCTTGTTCTCCAATCACTACCGCATCATCAATAGTCTTTCCTTTTGGCTACATGATGACTTGACCATCTATGAATGCCACCCGCATTCCTTTTGCATCCAATGCTGAAATGGATAGAAGGTTCTTCTTTAGTCCTGGCACAAACAATACTTCTTTCATTGTTAGAGACTTACTAGAGTCTAGCTTGTATGAAGATTCCCCACTACCTTTTATTGGATATTGGTAGTCATCTCCTAGTTTCACCTTGTCAGGTGATTCATGTTCTGACAGTCTTACAAAAGATTCCTTGAATCCCGTAATATGTTTGGAAGCCCCATTGTCTATGAGCCAATCATCACTTCCATGAGTAATGTTACCTGTGAGAGGTGATATCAGAACATATTCATCCTCTCTTGAAGAATCTTCACTTTCATATCTGGATCTCTTTCTGGATGGTTCATCATCCTCTACAGCATGAGCATGATGTCTTCTTTTGCTGCTCTTCTTTACTATCTTCTGTTTGTTAGGAAAATTCCTTGCATAGTGTCCTGCTTCATCACAAGTATAGCATATGATCCTAGATACATCTCTTCTAGTATTATCTTTGTGAGAGTTCTTACCTCTGAAGTGATGAGTCTTCTTTCTTGTTGACTTGGAGTGAGTCTTGGAGCGTACTATAAGATCTTGGTCTTCACTACCCATCTTCTCTTGTCGAGCTGCTATTCGAGCTTCTTATTGAGAGCACTCTTCCCATAGTCTGCTGAACTTGACCAACTTCTTTCTCTCACAAATTCCTTGGATGAAAGCATCCCATGTCCTAGGGAGGCCATTCAATGTAGTCATTACAATCTCTGCATTTTCAACTTCTTCATCAACTGCTTGTAATTGTTCCTTGATCTGATAAACCCTTGTGAAGTAAGACTGAATAGTTTCTGCATTCTGAATCTTCACATTCTTCAGTTGGTTCCTCAAGGTCATCTTCCGATTGATGTTCTTTCCTTCAAACAATTTGGTTAGGGCATCAAACATATATTTAGGTGTCTTGAGAGAGGACACCTATGGGATAAGGTGATCCTTAATAGAATCAGCAATGATCCTCTTTTCCATAACCATCTTCTTCTTATGTAAGGCCTTTTCCTCATCCCCCTCTGGAACTAGAACCTCCTCATGAATGCAGGAGTCTAATTCATTCTCTTCCAGGACCATCGGAGATCCTATACTTCCAAGCTTAGAAGTTATCAGCTCCCTCAAGCATTTCATCAAGCTTGGTATGATGAGACATCTTTAAATAAGAACCTCAAATGGAAATACAAAAGATTTTAGATCTTACCAGGTTCAAGATGTCGGATCTGAAACTTGAGCTAAAATCCTGCAGAGCTGGTTCAGGAGCAAACTAGGGTTTTGTTTTTCCAGAGTTTTGTCCACCCAAATGCCTTGAAATTTGTCCCTAACTTCGATTTTGGGGAGGAGATCAATCCAAGCCTGGGCTCACTGAAAAATTCCTCTTCTGTAAAAAACCCTAATTTTCGACCCTAGTGACAGGTCCAAAACTGAAAAACCTCAGAATTGGATTTTGTTTCGACAGAAAGATGCGCCCTAAGGAGGAGAGTTGTTTCACCTTACTTTTGCTGAAAATCTGTGGAGGAAGATCCACAAACTAGGAAGCCCTAGTTCCCAAAGTTGCACAGTGTCTTCTTCTCAGGTTAGCTCTGATACCATGTCAATTTTTCAACATTTAAGCTAGCATTATGTTAGGATCTTTACTGAGAGAATAACAAGTATAGCAATCAAACACAAGAGACAATGAACACAATGTTTTTGATCGAGGAAACCATAAATGGAGAAAACCCTGCAACTTCCTCAAAGATAGAATCACCACAAGATGTAAGACCCCAAAACAGTAAGATGCACTCCCGACAGCAGTAGTCTTCTTCTTCTGTCTAGTCCCAGTATTTCCTTCCTCACTAATGCACCACACTTGAGTGACTGAGAGATGTGTAGTACAAGTGATAAATAGAGATACTCTCACTCTCTATTTATATCCTTCCGTTCACTTGAAGTGAACTCAATCATGTCGACCCAACTTAACAATTACTTACTAGAGCCTACATCTCTATGAGTGTATAATAACTCTAGTGCCCCGAAACTGTGGGGTCTTTAACAGTGACTTGACAAGACTTGTTTACATTATTCATCCTCTCGATCAGAACATCGGGGCATGACAACATGACTCAAATACATAATAGAAAATATCCCGGAATAAACATCGGGTTACAATATATAAGATACATAGAAGAATACATTCCGAAGTTACAAATACATCAACAGGTACCTTGTATACTATTGTACAATTTTACATAGTTTTTGGTTTCCTTATAGTGTCGTCGGTTTGTTGACATGATTCCCATTGTTTGGAATTTGTCGATGGAGTCTTCGATATACTTAGGATTTACGGATGGTTCCAACCACCATACATAGAATCTAGGTTCTGCTGCTTGGGTTATTTATGCACTTGGGTGTCAATTTGTGTCTTTAGGAGGAAAATACCTCCATCCGTCCTTGAATAATGTGGTTGAGTATAGTGCAGTAATTAAGCTATTATGCGAAGCCATTTCAACTAGTATTTGATATCTAGAGGTTTTCTTGGATGCAAAGTTGATTGTGTTGCAATTTAATGGCATGTGCCATGTCATAGATCTATGTTGTTGAGAATATTCTTAAGGGTAAGATTGTTAGAATGACAGTTTGATTACATTACATACATTCATATACCTAGACATTATAACCAAGTTTCCAATTCATATGAAAATTATATTTTAGATTGGCATTTGTCACATAATGAAAGAAACATGTACATAAAACATTCAAATTTACATTTAGACACATGTGTATATATCAAACCGGTCGCTATAAGTTTTTACGAATAAGAGTTCCAAAAATATGGTGTCATAGTACAAAAATGGGCTTCAAGCACTCAAAATATACATGGCCAATTTTTTACTAATTATTAATTTTTTCTTATCTACTTTCCTATAGTTTTGGCCCTCTATTGATTATTCACAGCTGTTTTGGACTAATACTGTTGTTCAAGGTCCCTTTTATGCATTTTTTGCCAAGCCTTAGTGGATTTTGACCATTTTCAAGCTTTTTCATACCCATGGAAGGTATAAATATGAACTGACATATAGAATAGGATCTTATTCCTCATGATTTTTTACATTATCCCATGACTATGTCACATTAGCCATAGTTACGAACCTGCTTCTTAATGACACAGAATCATTCTGCTGCTACTAGAAGTGTCATTGTGTAAGCAATTGAGCCTTCCTAATAATGGGTATCGTGGTTAGAACCTATTTTTTCCATATGGTTCCCATGTTGAGAATCCTCCTTAGTTTTGGGAGTCCCTTGTAGTCCTGCCATGACTTCAAACGAAAACCTCATGTTCTTTCTTATCTATTATGCTGGCTATTTCCCCTAGGGACTCCCATTTTATATGAAGTTGTAAATGCATTGCAAGCATCCACTTGCTATATTGAGCTCAATGTTGGCTCTCTAATTCACTTTTATAAGCCATATTACCCAATATTGTCTCAATTCTATCCAAGCAGAGGCTCTTAATTACCCTTTTCAGCTTGATCGCCCCATACCCGAGAGGAAACATTCCTCTAAGTGTCCTTATCCTACATGTGCTTCCTTGCATTGAACATAGGTATGTTCCACTGCTTTGAACTAGTTTGCTTGCTCACAATACTTGTTTCCTCTGTATTGTAATATAAAAACATTTTTTTCTTTTCAGGATTTCTAATATGAAAAAGACAAAAAAAATCAAAAGACAGAAAATTCCAGACGGGAAATGATATTTTCTTATATTAGCAGATGTCATGTTTCCTTTGAATATAGCACATTTTATGAGTCTATTCATCTCCTTTTTATCATATTTGTTTCTACGCTGAAGTTTATAAGCTGCAAATTTCATTTGTATCAGTATCCACCATAAAAAACTATGTTTTTATGTTTCCCATGAAGAGCGAGTCATTCCTTTTGTACACCCAAGAGCTACATAAGATATGCGAGTCTCTTATTAATCCTCTAATTATCTGCACATTCTGTCAATTGGGTGTCTTAATCCATTCTCTCATTCTACACTCGCAATGTTGAGAGTCTCTCCACCCGCTATTTCAAGTTGTGTCCCATGTGCAGTATTCTTTATGTAACCTGCAACCTTAATGTGAGAAACTTATGTTGATATATGATACATCACTCTCTCTCCTAAGAGCTACGATATTGTAATTTGAATGAGAGCCAATCTACATAGAACGTGGTGGAAACCAATGTCTTCTTCATCTGTGTGAAGTATGGAGTCTAGAATGAATATGTGAATATTGTATACCTAAATTGAATCTGATTTTTGGAATACTTTTGAAAGGCTAAGAAAATTGTTGAAGATTCATGATCTCATTCAATTGTGTGGAAACTCATGCCCTCTTGTGTGGAGATATAAGCCATCAATGAGATGCTACTATATGTGTTAATTTTTCTATGCTACCATAGCTTAAGTCCTAACTTGATTAGCATTTAATACATTTTCATGATAGCAACATAAAGAGGATCACTAAAAGAAACACAATCACAAGGTACCCATCAGTTTATCATGGGAAAACCCTGAACGAAAAAACCCAACAAAACTTCCTGAATATAGATTACTAGTATGCAATGAGAAAAGAACAAGTTCTCATCAAGTGAGAGGCCAAACCCAAAGCATAAGAGCCAAAACACCAAAGAAAATAGTCTTCCTCCTTCTTTGTCTCTCCTTCTTTGTCTCTCTTGCACAATACAAGGGCGAGTGAGTGTGTACAAATGAGGGAGGGAGCCTCCCTATATATACTCAACTTCCCAACCGACTTCTAGCCTAACTGTGATGACCTACCTAACTAGCAGGGTCGACCTACATAGGTAAACTTCACAATAATAATTATATTAATATTTTATGGGTGCTATTGACCCGACTTACACTTGAGGGTTTACCTCATGACCTTTTACGTAAGTAACATCTATCAAAGGAGGAATAATAATAATGTGAAGTACACATAGAATATTCTTTGAAGTTACATTATTTCAACACTCCCCATTAACAAGAAGGGTATTCTACTGACAACAACAACAACTAGTGTGTCTCTATACAACATCATCGAAAGAAGAGAGGAGGCATCATCAACATCATCTTTTGGAACATTGTCTGGTACATATATAGATCATTGGAAGTTTTAAACAACATCATTATCTTCAACAAAGAGCTGGAGTATTAACATCTTCAGTACAAAGCTGAAGTATCATCATCAACATATTCAGTACATAGCTGAACTATCATCATCAACATCTTTAGTACAAAGCCGAATTATCATCATCTGCAGCATGGAACTGGTGCACCATTAACTACAAGATGGAACTAGAACATCATCAACAACATGGAGATGAAGAATCATCATATGCAACATGGAACTGGAGCATCATCTGCAATTGGAGATGGAGCATCATCATATGAACCATGTAATTGGATCATCATCTAAAACATGGGACTAGGGAATCATCATTTGCAGTATGGAACATCATCATCTGCATAAAAACTGATACATCACTAACATCAATATCATGAAGCTGGCTCATCAGCATAAATATGGAATAACAAAAACATGTCACATCATCATCAATAACTCAAGGCTGGAGTAACATCATCTTATGGCGGGTATAGAAACAACCAACATGATCCTTCCTTTAGGAATTACGGGATCATGGAAAACGCATATGTGGAACTAAGACAATCCTTCCTTTCGAAATTATGAGATCAAGTCTTTGCAGAGCTACCAATACTAATCACAACTAAGACATACATACACATGTTGATAATGCTTCCTTTCAGTATTATGAGATCAAGTCCATCACTGACATCCTAGACGATCCTTTTTTTTTCAGAATTATAGGATCAAGTTTGCTTACTAATATTCTAGACGATCCTTCCTTTCAGAATTATAGGATCAAGTAAACTACTAATATTTTAGATGAACCTTCCTTTTAGAATTATGGGATCAAGTCCACCACTAACATTCTAGATGATCCTTCCTTTCGAAATTACAGGATTAAGTACACTACTAACATTCTGGACAATCCTTCCTTTCATAATTACGGGATCAAGTCCACTAATAACATTCTAGATGATCCTTTCTTTCAGAAGGATCAAGTCCACTAATAACATTCTAGACGATCCTTTCTTTCGGAATTACATGATCAAGTCCACTACTAATATTCTGGACAATCCTTCCTTTTGAAATTATGGGATCAAGTCCACTACTAACATTCTAGATGATCCTTCCTTTCGGAATTACGAGATCAAGTCCAATACTAACATTCTAGACGATCCTTTCTTTTGGAATTATGGGATCAAGTCCACTACTAACATTCTAGACAATCCTTTATTTCGAAATTACTGGATCAAGTCCATTACTGATTAGTATTTAAGACGACCCTTCCTTTCATAATTACAAGATCAAGTCTAAGGATGATTAGACCTTCCACATCTACATATAAGACGATGCATCCTTTCGTAATTATGGGATCAAGTCTAAGTATGGTTAGTCCTTCCACATCAACATTTAAGACAATCCTTCCTATCGAAATTATGGGTTCAAGTCTAAGGATGGTTAGTCCCAACAAATACATCTTGGACAATCCTTCCTTTCATAACTACAGGATCAAGTTGAACAAGATCAACATTTAAGACGATCCTTCCTTTCAGAATTACAGGATCAAGTCTAAGGATTATCAATCCCAACATCAACATATTGGATGATACTTCCTTTCGAAATTACAAGATCAAGTCCAACAAGATCAACATTTAAAATGATCATTCCTTTCAGAATTATGTCATCAAGTCTAAGGATGATCAATCCCAACATCAACAGCTTTTACGATCCTTCCTTTCAAAATTATGGGATCAAGTCCAACAAGATCAACATTTAGGAAGATCCTTCCTTTCAAAATTATGAGATCAAGTCTAAGGACAATCAATACCAACATAAAAATATTGGACAATCCTTCCTTTTGGAATTACAAAATCAAGTCTAAGGATGATCAATCCCAACTACCTGCTATGATCAGGATTCCATAAAATAAATATTACTCCCCCTTTCGAGGGAATTCCTTACAAAAAACACCAAGCTTCTCTCGAAAATGTTCAAACTTGACATGAGATAGAGGCTTAGTCAACACATCTGAAACTTGATCATATGTGCTCACATATTGGAGCTTTATAGCTCCCTTCTATTCCATGTAGAAGTACCGTATTTCTATGTGCTTCGTCTTATCATGGAACATGGGGTTCTCTGTCATCTTCATGCAGCTTTGGTTATCACATAGAATCACGGTAGCATCAGTATCCAGATTGAATAGATCTGATAACAAATTTGAAAGCCATATGGATTCACAACTGGCAGAACAAGCTGCAATATATTCCGCTTCTGCAGTGTTGAGAGCATCACTGGACTACTTCCTGCTTAGCCATGAGATAATGGCTGACCCTAGATTGAAACATCCTCCTGAAGTGATCTTTCTATCTGAGGCACTTCCTTCCCAATATCTATCTGTATAACCATACAATTTGAAGTCAGGATCTCTGTTAGTTTTTTCTAGATCTTATTAGCTTGATTAGAATCTTTGTATAAAAGAAAACAAGTACATCTAGATGCATAAGATATAAGAGATACACAAGACACAAATATTTTCACCGAGGAAACCATAAAGGAGAAAAGCCCGCAAACTTATTCAGAATAGTAAGATGATCAAAAGTAGTAATAAGAAGTATTCAATAGCTATCTATCTCTCCTCCCTTTGTTTCTCTTTCTCTCTCAACGAACTTGAGAGTCAAAGGTGTGTATAAATGAGGGAGTGCGCCTCCCTATTTATACCTTTTAAGTGACTGACCAAACATAAGACTGGGGCCCACTTGTTTACTCTAACAGGGCTGACTTCTCCCAAAGAGACTCCAAATACACATTACATGATATTACACTAGGGACTATTGCCCTGACTTGTAATGGAGGTTATACCTTAATGTCTAGATGCAATTCCTTGAACTTACTGAAAACTTCACTTTTCTCTTTCAAGAAATATATCCAAGTCTTACGTGAGAAATCATCTATAAAGGAAACATAGTACACATACCTGCTTAATGAACTAGAGGACATGGGTCCACATACATCCGAGTGTACTATCTCCAATATTCCTTTATCCTTTCTGTCACTGCTAGGACAAGTATTCTTCACATTCTTTCCTTTTGCACATCCTTTGCAAATGCCTTCATGCTTTTCCTGGATCTCTAGTAGTCATGAGTCTGCTTTGATTGTCATCGGTGGTGCCCTGTAGTGCACATGTGCAAGCCTTTTGTGCCATAGTTCACTTGGTTCAATCGACTCATGAACCAATTCTTACTCAGGTTGTCCCTTCGACTTGTATAATCCTCCGTATTCTTCTCCAATCACTGTTGCATCCTTTATTGTCTTTCCTCTGGGACTATTGGAGGAGCTAGTCAGTGAACTGACTAGTCGAGTAGCCGACTAATCAGAGATTAGGTCATCCGCTTAAAGTTGTGTTAGTTGTCTGAACTGACAGATAGTTACTTGTAACCGTTTGTAATCATATATATTAGGCTATTGAGCCAGATGAGAATTTGGTTCAGATTTATGTATGTATGGACCCTCATGTGACTTATTAATAAAACTATTATTCTACCTTACCATTTTGTCTCTTGTCTCTATTATGGTTATATGTTTCTATGTGTATTATTGGTAACCCTACATGATCTATGAGATTACAACATTGGTTCTATTGTTAGGACTACAAATACGGATGTAATGACCATAAGTAGATGATATCAGAACAAGAGATTAAGAATTGGTGGGAGCATAAGATAGCAACTTATTTGCAGAACTATGCAAGGAGAAACAGATTGACCATTTCTCAGGAGAAGGATAAATTATTTACTGAAACACATGAGAAGTTTGTAGATTCGGTACCCTAGATTTTGAAAAAACTTCTGGATGAAAAGGTCAGAAGCAACTAAAGACCAAGAGTCACTGGAGAAACTGACTCGAGCCAGATGAACACATTTGTCGAAGTGGTTTGAAAAGATTACAGACGAATTCTGCGAAAAACAAGCCGTGGAGGAAAGAGTTTCGGTCAAAAGCATTAAGAAAAGCTTTTATATAGACCTCATTGAATAGTTCCTTTTCTTCTTACAGACCCTTTCGTTCAAATTCCTAATCGAGAAGGGAGTGGGCCATATCGTAGATCCATGTCCATCACTGTGCGAACCACCACCAAATTCTAACTGGGCGGAGAAATATAATAAGTGGGACAAATTCGTTACCGAAAGGGAGTGGGAGTATTTCCTAAGCAAATAATCAAAACTATCTGAGCTTCCTAAAGCGTCAAGTATCCTATGGGGTGGTAGCTGGTCATGTGTCAAGGTAGAGTAAAAAGGATTTTAATAGAATGAAGAAAATACCATCACCAACAACGAAAAGTCGACCTAAGAAGGAAATTGAATGGACAGTGACACATAAAAGTACGTCGAATATGTGGAGGTTAGAAAGGGAGAAGAGGCTGAAAAGAAGGGAAGACAGAAGAGAATAGTCTATAGTGCTACAAAGAAGAATGACCACTGGGGTGATAGAATAAGAAAGAAACCCGCCAGAGTTGGGTCATGACCGACAAGTGTGGAAATTAAGGCCAGCAATAGATTAATTTTACTCACAACAATTATCAATTGATCATGCAAAATCACTCACAAAAGAGACTGAATATGGAGCTGTAACACTAAATTGTATTAACGGAGTGTACAATAGCCAACCTTGTAATAACATAGGCTTCTAAATAAATAGAATACATGAAGGATTCGAATGCATGAGGAGCCATCCAAATCTAGCATAAAGCAGGCTTACTAAAGATAAGCAAATCCCCCATAGGTGTAAAAAGCTGATCCCAAATCTATCATCGAGCTCACGAATTGGCAAAAAGGCATAGGCAAGCTAAAGAGTGGTGGAATGGAATATCATACATGCTTTTGCATGGAGAAAAGAGAGGAGGATGTGTAGGACAAAAAACAAGTCAACCTCACCTAGTCTAGCTTTTCCTTTTTCCTTAAAACACTGAAAAAGCAGGCAATAAAGCAGAAAAAGTAGAAGGGTGCCTAGGAGGCCAGGAATAAAGCAGATTTGATTCCTTGGGATTTTCCATGCGCTACATGAGTCAAATAAGGCAAGTTTGACCTCTATGGATAGGAAAATAACAACTTGCACAAGGTGGGACACATGAACTAGGCAAATAAGACAAAAATAATGGAATTAATGTCTAAGTGGGTAAACTATGGGTTGATTATTCTAACACACCCCCTTAAGCCTGACTTATGAGTAATATATCAGAAAAATATAGGGCCTAGCAACAAGGCTTAGTCACCCTTTTACATACTGTAAGTCCATACAACCAAGGAAAGAGGCAAAACCAACTTGGGAAAATCCTCCCTTAAACATGGACTGTAAAACAAAATTTGAAAATCTTGTCTTCACTCATGCTTCACAGCATGATCAGCAATCCCCAACATTGATTTGATATTTCTGAAGGTATTCTCACAAAATGCTTTGGTGAAGATATCAGCTACTTGTTCTGAAGATGAACAAAAGAGTAGGTGAATGGTGCCATCATGCACAAGTTCTCTGATGTAGTGCATATGGATCTCAATGTGTCTGGTTCTCTGCTTTTGAACTAGATCTTTGCATATTCAAATGGTACTCTGGTTATCACAATAGATGGTAGTTGAGTACTATGGTTCGAAGCCACACTCTCCAAGTAAACCCTGCAACCATAAACATTGAGTTGATGCATTAACAACTCCTCTGTACTCTGCTTCTGTAGATGAGAGTGCAATGGCACTCTATTTCTTGCTTGACCAGCTAATTGGCCCTTCTGCAAGCATGAACACATATCCTGATGTGGAATTTTTTTCTGTGTTATCACCTACCCAATCACTGTCAGTAAATCCAATCAACTCAAGATCAGATTTTGCTTTATAGAAGATCCCATGTGTCCTTGTTCCCTGAACAAAGTTAAGGATCCTTTTGGATGCTTTCCAATGGATCTCATGAGGCTGATCCATGTATCTAGAAGCCACACTTATTGCATAACAAAGATCATGTCTAGTATGTGTCAGACACAATAAACATCCAATCAATTGCCTATACAGTTTATTGTTTACCATAGGTGAAGAATCAGCTTCTTCCAACTTCACTCCTGAAAGGAAAGGAGTTTTGCTTGCTTTGAAATCCTTCATTATGAATTTGTTCAGAAAGTCCAAGGCATATTTGGACTAGTGCACCTTCATTCCAGCTTTGGTTTGAGCAATCTCAAGCCCCAAAAATTGACTTAAGAGCCCCAAATCTGTCATGGAGAAGGCTTGGTTCATAGCACCCTTTAAGGAAGCAATCTTAGCCTGTGAGCTTCCTGTAATGAGGAGGTCATCAAAATATAACACAATGATCATTAATGAACCATTAACTAACTTCAAATAGACATTTGGATCTGATTTGCACCGAAAAAAATTCAGTGATAGCAAGAAGCTATCGATCTTGGCATACCAAGCCCTGGGGGCTTGCTTTAGCCCATACAATGACTTTCTCAACCTGCACACAAGAGAAGGGTTAGTAGAAAAACCTTGAGGCTACTGCATATATATCTTCTTAGTGATATCTCCATTCAGGAAGGCACATTTTACATCCATGTGATGTACCTCCCATTTCCTTGAGGCTGCAATGGCTAGAGCTAGCCTGATGGAATCCATCTTTGCCACTGGGGCAAAGGTCTCATTGTAATCTATGCCATGAACCTGTGAGTAGCCTTTGGCTACCAATCTATCCTTGTACTTCAGTGGTGAACCATCAGCAGCGAATTTGGTCTTATAGACCCACTTACACTGGACTAACTTTCTTCCTGGAGGAAGATCCACTAGCTCCCATGTGTTGCTCTTTTGGAGTGAGCTGAACTCCTCCTTCATTGCACCTTGACATCTTGGATCTCCTACTGCTTCTTCATATGTTTGAGGATTAGAATCCACCATCAAATACCATTTTTCAACAAACATAGGATCCTTCATGCACAGACCACTCTCAAATTGAGATCTAGTCCTCCTTGGGTCATTGGGATCCCCAGCTAGCTCTCCTGCTGCATGTAGTGTCTTGGCTGCCCATTTTGGCCTTGTGGGGCTGTTTGGGTCTGCAATAAACTCATCTCCATCAGAAAAATTAGAATCAGCATGTTCAACAAACTCTTTACTTACTTCTTGAGGTTCAAGTGGTGAAGAGGCTTCACCAACTTCCACTGCTGCAAGGGGTTCTTCTTCAAACTGAACACACCTTTCGATGAAGGATTTATTTGTGCTCAAATTTATCAACTTGTACCCTTTTGAATATTCAGAGTATCCAACAAAAATGAACTCTTGGATTTGGGGCTGCAAAGCCTTCCTCTTCTCAGTTGGAATCTTAGCCCAAGCCTTTGAGCCAAAAATCCTGAAATGGGTCACATCTGGCTTGTGCCCACTCCATGCTTCGAAGGGATTCATACCATCAAGATATTTGTGAGGAACCCTATTCTGGATATAGGCTGCACAGTTGATAGCTTCGGCCCAGTACTTTGGTGGCAAAGTTTTGGCCTCCATCATGCATGTTGCCATCTCCTTCAGTGATCTATTCTTCCTCTCAGCAACACCATTTTGCTGTGGTGTGTAAGGGATAGAATGCTGCATCTGAATACCTGCATTTGCACAATAATTAATAAACTCATACTTGACATACTCACCACCATTTTCAGATCTGAGGACCTTGAGTTTCCTCCCATACTGGTTCTCAACCAAAGCCTTAAAGACTTTGAATAGGCCAAAAACTTCAGACTTGTGTTTTAGGAAGTAAACCCAGTAATACCTGGAAAAGTCATCAATAAAATTCAATGCATATTTGGCCTAAATCATGGAAATATGAGTGAATGGGCCAGCAACATCACTATGAATCAGCTCGAGGGGTGCATAGGTTCTCTCATGACTAGCTCTCTCAAATTTGTGCTCTGGGTGTTTTCCTAGGATACAACCTTGGCAGACTCCTTTGGAAAATTTTATCTTGGGAAACCCTATGACCATCTCTTTTTCACTAAGATCATAAATATATTTTTAGTTTAGGTGGCCAAATATTTCATGCCAAAGATTGCTAGCCTCATTAGCATGAATCAGAAGAGCAGAGGGGTTTGAGTAGGGTAGGAAGTGTGAGAACATGTATACCTTTTGAGCATGATTTGCAACTCCTTTTGCAATGACTCTACCACTTGAGATCTCTGTGATCTCAACTTCATCAAGGGAGAATATGAATTTCTTAGGAGACCCAGTGTGAGTCATCTGATACACTGATAGAAGGTTGGAGGCAAGACTAGGCACATACAACACATTGCTGAACTGACCATGATCAAGATCAATCCTCCCTTTGCCCAAACTTTCAGTGAGAGAGTCATATCCTAGTACTATAGATGGTCCTTTCGACTTGTCCAGTGAGGAGAAGGCCTCCTTAGTCAAAACCATGTGTCTTGAAGCTCCAGAATCAATGATAAAACTGGGTGAGCTTGATGTGCCAGCAACCAATGCATGAACTCTCTCTCTGTCATCTGAACTTGATCCTCCTTCTCTCTTCTTTGAGCTTTCTGGAAGGGAGATGCCATTCATCTCCAGGAGTTGGGTCAGCATATAAATATTCTTTTTCATACAAGAGCTTTTAGTGTGATTTCCCTTATTACAGTATGCGCACTTGTTCATTTCACCTTTGTTTTTATTCTTCTGGTAGTTCTTCTTGGGACCTTGTGGATCCTCTGGAGACTGTTTCTTGTCTCTCTTTTGCTCAGGTGGCTTTTTAGCTTTCTTTTTTCTTGTTGAATCCACCTTCGAATCTCCAGCAATCAAATCTTGATCTTTGGATGGTTTGATGGTGCCCATCATCACCAGCTTGTCTTGTTCTTGTGTGAGAGATTCCATGAAATCTGCAAGGCTAGGCATCTTCCAAGTTCGAGCTGTTAGTTTTGTGGCATAGAAGGTAAAAAAAAACACTGAGTAGTCAGGTCCTAGCTTCGAGAGGATGGCCAGTACGAGCTGATCATCTTTCTTTTTGATCCCACACTATTTCAGCTGCAAAACTAGTGCTTTGAACTTGGAGAAATATAGCTGCAGGGATTCAAAGCTACTGGGACTCAGAGAAATCGGCTCATTTTCGATCTGATGTCCCCTCATCTCATCTGTCTTTCCAAAAATATCAGCAAGCTTTTCCCACAGTTCATTCGGTGATGTCAATCCATCAATATGGAAAAGGAGGTCTCTGGAAATACTCAAACACAAGAGGCCATAAGCCTCATCCCTCCTGTTGTGCCATTTAATCTTCTCTGCAGCTGCATCGGGCTCTGCTTCTATTGCCATAGTCACCCTATAGAGGCCTTTCACTCTCAACAGTATCTCCATCTCTGCTTTCCATTCAACTAAATTGAAAGGAGTCAAGATAGTTTTCTGTGATTGATCCATAGCTCTAGAAAATCTATCCCGACTGTCAGTAGAAGGGTCCCAGTCACTGATGTCGAACCTGAAAAACAATTTTTGAAGGAGAGAAACAACCTACAATGGCTCTGATACCATGTGGAAATTAAGGCCAGCAATAGATTAATTTTACTCATAACAATTACCAATTGATCATGCAAAATCACTCACAAAAGAGACTGAATATGGAGTTGTAACACTAAATTGTATTAACTGACTGTACAATAGCCAACCCTATAATAACATAGGCTACTGAATAAATAGAATACATCAAGAATTCGAATGCATGAGGAGCCATCCAAATCTAGCATAAAGCAGGCTTACTAAAGATAAGCAAATCCCCCATAGGTGTAAAAAGTTGATCCCAAATATGTCATGGAGCTCACGAATTGGAAAAAAGGCATAGGGAAGATAAAGAGTGGTGGAATAGCATCTCATACATTCTTTTTCATGGAGAAAAGAGAGGAGGATGTGTAGGACAAAAAACAAGTCAACCTCACCTAGTCTAGCTTTTCCTTTTTCCTTAAAACACTGAAAAAGTAGGCAATAAAGCAGAAAAAGCAGAAGGGCGCCTAGGAGGCCAGGAATAAAGTAGATTTGATTCCTTGGGATTTCCCATGTGCTACATGAGTCAATTAAGTCAATTTTGACCTTTATGGATAGGCAAATAACAACTTGCACAAGGTGGGACACATGAACTAGGAAAATAAGACATAAATAATGGAATTAATGTCTAAGTGGGTAAACTATGGGTTGATTATTCTAACAACAAGAAGAATGCATGGATGAATAGGAATCACCCATGGAAGAAGATTTGTGTATATAGCAGTGAGAAGATCTCCAACTAGAAATTCCCTAGGAGGTAATAACTATGTCTCCAAAGGATCCGAGTACCCGAATCCAGGCCATTGTCGAAGAAGACCTACGACTAAGAGCCGGTGAGTTCGATATATTGAGCTGACTAGAGGATGAAGTAAATGAGGATAATCATTTAGTAATCCATCAACCAGAGGAAGGAAATTTGGTAACACTTTAGGCATACCCTTCCAACCGAAGTATCCACTTTCTCTACCCATCACATGAAGGAGCACCCCCCTTCCAAACACAAATTTGCAAAATTTAGAAGAGTCAGACCAATAGACACATTAGTGCAGTTGGACATCGACAGAAGAATTCGACACAAATCGACCGCTTGTCAGAGAAGAAACGACAAATAAAATGACCGACGGGAATGGCAGTTCCATTAATAGTAGCTGTGAACAAAGCGATGCACAGAGTATCCCACTGCCACCCCCACCACCAGCACCTCCCATAGGAGACAATGACACTGACATGGGTCATGGATCAACACATATTCCCCTCTATGAGGGTGACGAAGACCATAGATGACACTGGTTCATCTGTGAGTCAATATGGGAGGCAAATCAAGTTACGGTTGAAGAGCGACAGATGGCACAGTTCGCTGGTGCTTTACGAAAAAGAACACTGACTTGGTATATGACTTATATCAAGAGAAATCCCCAAGCATCCAAAGTAGACATTAAGGCACAATTCTTATCTTTCTTTAAAACACCAGATGCCAAACATTTGGCAGCCAAAAAGCTAAAAACAACATCTCAGAATCCAGCAGAGTCTGTCCAGGAATATGATAAGAGATGGAAAGATCTCCGCAGCCAACTAGACTATGTAATTGATGAATAATTACTAATTCTGTGGTTTTTGGTAGGTTTATCACAGAAAATCCGGTGCCACATAAGCTTGGAGACGTTTAAAACATATGAAGATGCACTTACCAAAGCTCTGCAAGTAGAGATGGATGAATATTTCCTAGCATATCCCATCGACACTAGGCTAGAAGAACAACTAGAAATCATGCAGAAATATTTGTAAGAGCTAAACCTCAAAATTCAGGATGTCTGGTGCACAAAATGATCAACGGTTGAACACACTAAAGATAACTATCGGCAAGACATAAGTCGATAAGATGTTTATTTTGTCCAAACGAAATGCTTTTGCTACATTTGTTAATAACATGGAGAACATATAATGAAAGATTGCCCATATAACATGAAGAATGGCAAAGCATCTTGGTGCGCAATTTGTGAGGTAAAAAGTCATACAACTTCCGACTGCCACTTAAACTTGAAGAATCAACAAAACTATCAAGCAGTCTACCAAACGAATGCAATAGCACAGAATAATGATAACATCCAAAGAAGCAATGATCAAAACGAGCAGAACAATCAAAGATATGAAGGCCATCGATATGAGCATTAATTCAACAATCGTCATGGAGGATATGGAGGTCGAGGACGATTTTCTGGAAATCGCGACAATCGACCATGACGACCCATCCAGTGCTTTACATGTTATAAAGAAGGACACTGCTATGCAGACTATCCATACAAGGATAGAACTGATCTAAAGTTTTGTACTAGCTGTGGTGTGGGAGATCACTCATTAGATGATTGTCCCACCCTGCTCGACAAGATTAATAAAAAGAAAAACGTTAATGTCTTATCATGTGTTCGAAAACATGATGTAATGAATACAAAGAACTTGCACATAGTAACCCGACAAGGGACAAAAATTGGAAATGATAATCCACATATAAGTAAAATCAAAGAAAAGAATGATTATCCTAACCCGACAAAACAAAAGTAACTATATAACGATGCATCAGACATGTTTAAATTATTTTCTAGGAAGGAAGAAGTCGATGACAGTTAACAAAACATAGTTAAAGAATTAATACATTTAGTATATAATGATAAATCGGTGTCTCAATTCATTGAATTATTGTATAATATGAAGCACAGTAATAATTTAGACAAACAAACCAAAAATATATGCAGTCTGAACCAAAAAGAAAAGAACGATGCTGACCCACTTGTTGATATAGAAATCGAAGGATGCCATGTTAGACAAGTTGTACTCGACTTCGATTCACAAGTAAATATTATGACTCGAGATACATGGGAACAACTAGGTAGACCTCGACTATATCAGTTGGGTATATACCTCAAGTTAGCCGACCAAGGACTGATCGAACCAATTGGGGTTTGGAGAAATGTCAATACGACAATAAAAGGAATATCGACTAAAGTTGAATTTGAAATCATCGACCCTAAAGAAGGATCCAACTCCTTCCTAGCCTTGGTAGGTCGACCATTGGGAAGAAAAATGAAAACATCAATATCTTTAGACAAAGAAAGGATAAAATTAAAAGGAAGTGGACAGAAAGTTATCGTCCCTATTCATCCTGCCCAAGGAGAACCTTGGATTGAACCCATCGATGAAGAAGTTGACATTCAACAATTATATCAAATTCAAAATAATGAAGACTACACTAAACCCAATATCTATGGTGAGCTTCACCTAGGCAACCAAGACTCAGTAGGATATAATTCGGATGTAGAATTATATGATTGGGAAGTCAAAAAATATGAAAATCAAGCAAGGGGTTGTTGGACCATTCAGGCTATACCGAAGAAACCAACCCATCAATGCTTCTCAGTCTCCATCATCCAAAACATATTCCAAAGGAAAACTAGGGAATACCCCACCTTAACCCCAACAAATACAAGTATCAGACAAAACCCAAGGTATAAAGAAAGAGAGTCCCCAATTCTACATATAGAACAAGTCTCTAAGAACCTAGGTGAACATGGCTGACTACAAAGCCTAGTAGAAACCTTTACAGGACAAGCTACTGTATGGTGGGACACCCATCAGTTGAGACTACAAACTTGGACAACAGCTTCGAATCACTTCGTAGAAATATTTGGAGGAAGGAAGCTAACTAAACAGGTGCAAATACCTATCTTCATCCAAGGGAAAGACCCAGATGAGCACATAAGAACATGCAAAAGAGAATGGAGAAGACTTGGTTATAAAGAAAAACGTACATGGACACACTTATTTTCCTCGACGCTAGCTGACTTACCAAATAAATGGTATAAAATGGAAGAATCACGAGGCGAAACATTCCAATGAAATGAACATAGAGAGAACTTCATCAAGGACTTCAGTTTTATACCACAAAACGAAAAGCTAGTTGAAACTACAAAGTAGATAAAAGCATTCATAGAACCGACTAGCAACAACAGTATGATACCAAACCATGATCGACTAAAAATATCATGCAATAAAATTCAAACCAACATAATACCAGAGTCGACAAGACTGCAAATGGAAAACAAAAATACAGAAGGAAAAAGTTTTCGATGGAAATCGTGTCACTCAGAAACAACAAAACCAATTCGAATAGTACTTAAAGTCGACACAACCGACAAAGAAGACACTGAATGAATGACCGCAACAGACTTTCCTGCTACAATCTATTCGGGTACATAGGGTACTCCCAAAATACTGAACACCTTCAGCAACCGCTTCACACAAATAGATCACAGATCAACACACCGATGTTTGTCACGTGGTTAAAACCCTCAAGAGGGAAACAGTCCACGAACACATCCAAATAGCTACTTGGAGCAATTTATTATGCAAAAGAAAGAAAGTTACATATGAGCTTCTCATAATCGATCAACTAGCCAAGGACCCTCTATGCTCTTTAAATAGAGATCATAGACCAATCGGGTGTTAAGCCACGGATCAATGGTAGGTATGATCTAAGAGAAGTTGAACCATCAGATCACTCTATGTCTAGAACATATCGTGACCGTCGGATTAGAATATTTACAAATGCATACTAATGCATACTAAAGAAACACAATTTTACCTAACGGATATATTACACAAGTTGATTTTAACTAACTCCTAAGTGTCTAAATATCCTAACATCCCTCCTTAAGAACAACTTGGGATAGGATTGAAGGATTTACAAAAGTGACACTATTAGGAGAAGGAAGGAGGAATTAGAGCCTATCCCCCCTTAAGGACACATTCCTGAACTCCTAACATAGACCAAATTTTAGAAAACTTCGATTTTGTAAGAGACTTGGTGAAGATGTCTACAACTTGATCATCTGTAGGGCAATAGAGCACTTCAAGAACATGATCATGAACAATATTTCTGATGAAGTGCATGTGTAGCTCAATGTGTTTGCTGTGTTGATGTAGAACTGGATCTTTGGCAAGCTTGATGGCACTTTGATTGTCGCACCAAAGTGGAGTAGGCTACTACTGCTTGAATCCAAACTCTGAAAGGATTTGTTGAAGCCATAAATCTTCCTGACTGGCATTAACTATGGCTCGATATTCTACTTCTGTTGAAGAAAGAGAAAGAGCTTGTTTTTTCTTACAAGCCCAAGTGACAGGTCCAGATCCCAGATTGAAAACATAACCTGTAGTAGACTTTCGATCAATAGGATCGCCGGCCCAATCTAAATCAGTGAAATCAACCAACAAAGGTTTCCCCCTTGTACTGTAATGAATCCCAAACTAAATTGTACCTCGAATATATCGAGGTATTCTTTTTGCTACTTTCCAGTGACTTTCATGAGGAGTTTGCATATAATGGGCAACACGACCAATGGCAAAGGAAAGGTCAGGACGGGAATGAGGCAAGTATAAAAGACTACCAACAAGATGATGATACAAGGTGGCATCTACTTTAGGGGAAGTACAAGTGGCAGAAAGTTTGACTCTAGACTGGAAGGGAGAAGGGGCTGGTTTATAATCTTCCATGTGGAAGCGATGAAGAAGGTCACAAGCATACTTAGATTGGTAAAGAAAGATACCATGTTTGGGTACACAGGGTACCCTAAGTGTCTAAATATCCTAACACAATCTCACAGTTCAAAGAAGGGATTCGATCGATCAACGAAGCCAAGGCACCAGAATGGATGGATGCCAAAGTTAAAACTAAATACTTTAACATATCAAATGGCGAACGACAAAAAATGGAAAGAATTTGTGATTACTGGAGAGAAGAGAAAACGACTGAAACAATAAACCTATTGAAATAATTCCAGAATGTCTTTGCTCGAGACTATAAAGATATCGAAGAGCTAGTCCATGAAATGGGCGAAATGAAGATCAACATCAAGCCTGATGCCTGAACCGTAAAGAAAAGGCTCAATTTATGGGGCCTGACATGGAAAGCATCACAGATCTTTCCCTCCAAGAGAAAATGTCGACTCTATCAAGCATCACAAACTTGACTATCGATATCCAAAAAGTACTAAAGAATTGGACAGAGTTTTAGCACCAACTAGCCATTATAGCAGAAGCCATTATGGAAGTATGTGTGCAGAAACGACCAACCATCCAACTACACAGTCCATGAAGCCAAACCAAAGTAGAAGTAACTACCTCAGGCAGTGCAATGTTGATTTCCTCCCATGTTTCTTTGGGACGAAGAAAGATTTTGTTCCTAGGGGAGATGTTGGAGGAGCTAGTCGGTGAGCTGACTAGTTGAGTAGCTGACTAATTAGAGATTAGGTTAGCCACATAAATTCATGTCGGTTGTTTGAACTAACAGGTAGTTACTTGTAACCATTTGTAATCATATATATTAGGCCGTTGATCCAGATGATAATTCGGTTCATAATTATGTATGTATGGACCCTGATGTGACTTATTACTACAACTATTATTCTACCTTACCATTCTGTATCTTATGTCTATTATGATTATATGTTTCTATGTGTATTATTGGTAACCCTATGTGATCTATGAGATTACAATAGGGACACATCATAACTTGGCCATCATAAAAAGAAACCCTAATCTATTTTGCATCTAGTGTAGAAATGGAAAGAAGATTCTTCTTCAATCCTGGAACATATAACGCATCCTTCATCTTTAAATATTTCCCAGAGTCAAGCTTGTATGAAGCTTCTCCACTCCCTTTTATGGGGTATTGATTGTCATCCCCAAGTTTCACCTTGTGAGGTGAGTCATGTTTAGAAATATTAAAAAATGATTCCTTGTATCACATCATATGTTTAGAATCTCCACTATCCACAAGCCAATCATTGTTTCCGTGTGAGTTAGTTCCAGTAAGTTTTGGGATTAGCACATACTCTTCATCTAAATCATCCTTCTCCCATTGGAATCTTTTGTTTGTTGGTTCATCATCTTCGGCAACATGAACATGGTGTCTCCTTTTCCTGATGGGACATTCTCTTACAAAGTGTCCCTTTTCATCACAGGTATATCATTGAACATCTGAAGTATATATTTTGGTCTTCTTTTGTTTCTTGTCCTTCTTCTTAGTGTGATGAAAGTTCTCCTTCTTCTCTATCTTGAATTTATTCCTGGTGTGAACTCTGAGAGATTTATCGTTAGTTTCTCCTATCTTTTCTTCTCTTATCACAAGTCTAGCTTCTTCTTGCGCACATTCTTCTTGAAGTCTGCTAAAAGAGATCAACTCCCTTCTTGTAGAAATTCCTTAAATGAATGAGTCCCATGATCTAGGGAGACCATTCAAGGTAGTCATTACAATTTCTCCTTCTTAGACATTTTCTTCAACTACTTCAAGTTGTTATTTGATTTGAGCAACCCTTGTGAAGTAAAGACTATATAGTCTTGAAGTTTTATATCTTCACATTCTTCAATTGGTTCCTCAAAGTCATCTTCTGGTTGATGTTCTTTCCTTTGAACATATTTGTCAAAGCATCATACACTTCTTTCGGTGTCTTGAATGAAGACACATGGGGGATGAGGTGATCCTTAATAGAATTTGAAATGATTCTATTAGCCTTAGCCATGCTTCTCTTATGAGCAACCTTAGCCTCATCTCCCTCTGCTTTTGGAACTTCTCCATTGATGTACTGATCCAAATCATTCTCTTCAAGGATCAAGGAGATTATATACTTCCATGCTCGGAAGTTATCAACCCCTCCAAACTTGTCCTCAAGCAGAGTATGACGAGTCATATTTTCAAATGAGAACCTCAAATGGAAATAGAAAATATTTATATCTTACTAATTTGAGGTGTCTGACATGGTTCCAGAGCTAGCTGACCTAGGATTTGTTAGAGAAACCCTAATTTTCCAAGCTTGGAGTTTGGAAATTTTGTTTGGACATAAAGATGCACCTCCTTGAGGTGAGTTTCTCATCTAGGTCACTCTCTAGAAACTGAGGTGGGAAGCCGAAAAAACTTGATGCCCTAGTTCTTCCCAACACTAGTGATAGGGTAAAAAATGAAATTTCTTCAATTCTGAAATTGCTTCCACCAAAAGATGCACCCTACCGATGCAAGTTAACCTATCCCTCTTTTCTTGATGATCTGTGGAGAGAACACCTTGAACTAGGAAGCCCTAGTTTCCACAGCTACACAGTGCCTTATTTTCAGAGAGGCTCTGATACCATATTAGTTTTTCTAGATCTTATTAGCTTGATTAGGATCTTTGTCTTAAAAAAAAACAAGTACAACTAGATGCATAAGATATAAGAGATACACAAGACAAAAATATTTTCATGGGAGAAACCATAAAGGAGAAAACCCCACAAACTACTTGAGAATAGTAAGATGATCAAAAGCAGTAATAAGAAGTATTCAACAACTAGCTATATATCCTCCCTTTGTTTCTCTTTCCCTCTCATGCGAACTTGAGAGTGTGAGGTGTGTTTAAATGAGGGAGATCCCCTCCCTATTTATACCTTTCAAGTGTTTGACCAAACAGAAGATTGGGGCCCACTTGTCTTCCCTAATAGGTCCGATTTTCCCCAGAGTGATTCCAAATACACATTACATGATGTTACACTGGGGATTATTTCCCCGACTTACAATGGAGGTTGTATCTCAAGGTCTAGACACAATTAAGACATTCCACAAGGGGGTAAATACATCCCCTATGGATGTACAACAACATACACTGTTAATATACATCAAAATATCTTCTAAAGTTACGAATAGATCAACAATCTCTAGTATAACTGAGACCATAGTCTATCGTACCTTTTAGGTACCTCATCACATGCTTTGGAGCTACCAAGTGAACATGTTTGGGATCAAACAAATAATGACTCAAAGTGTTCAAATAAAAGCATATATCTGGCCGAGTATTCATCAGAGACATCAATGAACCAATGATCTTTCTGTATAGCATCACATCCACTAATTCTAACAAAGAATCAACCATCAACTTCAAGTGTGTGTCCATGGGTGTTGCCATGGCTTTACGTTCCAACATGTCAAACCTTTTCAGGATTTCCACCGCATACTTCGCTTGGTTAAGGAAGATTCCTTTTGGGCTCCACCATACTTCAAGTCCTAGAAAATAATGCATCAATCCAAGGTATTTCATCTTGAATTATGTAGTGACTTCTTCTTACACTATGAGATTTGCTTCTCATTACCTACCAGGGATAAGTAATCCAAATACAACAATAATATGATATGTTCATTATCCATAACCCTGAAGTAAACGTTATGATCAACCTTACTTTTGGTAAAGCTCAAGCTTGTCAGAAAACTATCGATTCTTCCATACCAAGATCTTGGAGCTTGCTTCAGTCCATACAAATCCTTCTTCAATTTACATACATGTGTTTTTATGTCTTCAACTTTAAAACCTTGTGGTTGTTCTATGTACACTTCTTCTTCAATAACACCATTTATGAAGGTTGTTTTCACATCCATCTGGTGTAACTTCCATTATGTCTTAGCTGCTAGTGCCATGATGGTTATGATGGAAGTGTACCTTGCTACATGAGCAAATGTCTCTTCATAATTGATTCCTTACTTTTAAGAGAATCCGCAGGCCATAAATTTGGCTTTGTACTTATCAATACTTCCATCTTTTGTATGCTTTATGTTGTAGATCCATTTGGAAGATAGCACACTTTTTCCTTCTGGCTTGGGAACTATTTCCCATACATCATTATTCATTATGGATTGGTATTCTTTCATCATAGCTTCTACACATTATTTATTTTGAACAACTGCTTCAAAAAAAAGTAGGTTCTTTGTATATAAGATCACACATCAAAGCCACATAAATAGGAAATGGCTTTGGCCTCTTGCTCTGCCTTGTTGAGCCTTTTGGAGCACCATAGCTTTCTGCTTCTTAAATAATATCACAGGCCCAAGATGGCTTTTTCTTGTGGGATATATTCATGTGGGGATATTCTTGGGCCTCTAACATATCATGTTATTTTGGAATATCATAATTAGGATAAGGTGCAACTTCCTTCACTAGTTCAACAGCTCTGAGAGCTACAACTTTCTCGACTTGTATCTTCATGAAAGATGACATCCTTCATGATCAATCTCTAGGTTTGGTATACCTATGACTATCTTGCTCACATGTGGTATGGATTTTATATTTTTATGTGAGAAAGAATTCTATGATATTGTATAATCATGGATCAAGGCTGCTTCTGAGTGAGCCCTCAGTTCATACATGCCACCCTCTAGTGACAGATACATCTTCTAGAGAAAATATTCTTTAACTTCTACTTTTGCTAACTTCTTGGGAGGTTCTTTTTCTTCTTCTTCTTGAACACATTCTTCCAATAGGATATCAAATTTTAGGCTTTCCTTCCTTGCATATGTTTTCTAGATGAAGGAGTCCCATGGTCTAGTAAGACCATTGAGAGCGGTCATTACTAGTTCAATTTCATTAATCTTGTCTTTGATTTCTTTGATTTGTTCTTTGAATTGAGAGACCCTTGTAAAGTATTCATGGATAGATTCACCCTTTCTCATATTTGTACTTTTGAGTTGGGATCTCAAGTTAATCTTCCAGTTGATGTTTATTACTTCATACATTCCTCATAGGGCATCAAACATATCCTTAGGTGTATCCTTAGAGGATGCTTGAGGAATAAAGTGATCCTTGATTGAATCAGCTATGATCCTCTTGGCTCTAAGCATGTCTTTCTTGTACTTTTATTTTGCTTCATCTTCTTCAGGCTTCGACACAACAACCTTGAAAAAAATTTCAAGATCATTCTCTTTTATAATGAGTCCTATTCTGTATTTCTAAGCACAAAATTTTTCTATACCTTCCAACTTGTCATCAAGCTTAGTGCTTGGAAACATCTTGTCCCAGAGATAAGAAAATGACAAAAAAATGGAAATTTAGCAGAAATGAAAAGTGTAATAACCAAAATATGCACTTTACTAAGGTGAGTATAATGGTACAGTAATTTTATGAAGAATCCAAATTCTAACCTTTGAAACTAGGCTTGCAAGATCTTGGACTAGAGTTTCTAGTTTTTTGGTTTCAAGCCAAACAAGGGATTGAATTTTTGAAGGATTTACCCACTTAAAAACTTCGATATTGGTGCCAAAATATGAGCCTAAGAGGGGCACACTTTCCTATGTCACTTGCACTAAAATATTCCACTTTATCAAAAAACCTTAACTTTCTTGTCCAGAGAAGGAGAGAGAGATTTACCTTATGAAAGCTACTCTTTTTAGGATAGGCCTGATACCATGTTAGTTTTCTATGATTCCATATCATAATTCCTAACTAGATTAGAATTTAATACATTTTCATAATAATAGCATAAAGAGGATCACTAAAAGAAACACAATCATAAGGTACACAACAATTTATCCCGGGAAAACCCTAAAGGGAAAAACCCAACAAAATTTCCTCAATATAGATTACTAGTATGCAATGACCAAAGAACAAGGTCTCATTAAGTGAGAGACAAAACCCCAAGCTTGAGATCCAAAACACCAAATACACTGGTATTTATCCTTCTCTGTCTCTCCTTCTTTCTCTCTCTTGTGCAATACAAGTGTGAGTGAGTGTGTACAAATGAGGGAGGGTGCCTCCCTATTTATACTAAACTTCCCAACTGAATCTGACCCTAAATGGAAGGGCTGACCTACCTAGGTAAACTTCGCAATAATAATTATATTCATCTTTTCTAGGTGCTATTGTTCCAACTTATAATTGAGGGTTTACCTCATGACATTTACATGACCTTTTACATCAATAACATCTCCCAAAGGAGGGATAATAATAATGTGAAGTACAAGTAGAATATTCTTCGAAGTTAGATTATTTCAATAGCATGAGCCCTGTTGTGATTACGATGAGTTGCATCGATGAGCTCGTGATTTCTAGTCAATGCGTGGGAGAAGTAGTTTATGCTGTGCCTCACCTTTCTGAAGCAGATTTTATTTTCTCTCTTGTGAACTATTGAGTGGAGCTAGGTGGTGTAACCTACAAAAGATTTGATGTTGTGGCTGCACATTATGTATTGTTGCGACTTGGTACTGACTGTGTTGAAGATTGATTTTCTTCCATTTTGATGCAAGAAGTGCATGTATGCACTATCTCTACTATAAACTCCCTTGGTGTAGGAGTAGACTTGAAAGCTTGAAGATTGCTTGTGCTCCATCAACCAACCATTGCAACCTAGATTTTTCTGTTGAAAGATTTTGTAATACCTCTTTAATGTGATAATGTGGTTCTTGATATAAGTTGTAAATATATTGATAAAAGAAAGAGACAATGATATCCATGAATGTAATATCACTCTAGAACTATTTTGATAGAGATGCATAACTATTTGTAATACACTGCAGAATTGTGTAATAAGATGGAAAATCATTTTGTCAGTTGTAAAGGAATAGGAAATCGAACCTATATCATATATTTTGTTAGAATCATTCTCTAAGTTACAGGTTCAGGTCTAGAGATGCATTCATTGGCATGTATTTTTGGTTGTGTCCTCACTGGCAAGGATACATATCCAGAATGGTCCAATAAGATCAAATTGACCTTCATCTACAATGAATTTTAAGACAAGATTGGTGAAGGAAAGACTATTATATCAGAATAATATTCTATCATAACCTCTAACCCAAAACATCCTACATTAGAGAAAGATCTTGCTTTATGGCAGTCCAGAGACAAGAAATCCTTAGCCATGGTCACTTCCACTTTCAGTGAAGAGGCAAGGTAACATATTTTTCCTGGAAAATCACATTTTTAAGCATTAAAGACATCAAAATACTTGTTTGACTCACACTTTGAGATGGAAGTAATTCATTTAATGTTAAAATTGTTCATTTTGGAAGTAAAAGATAATGATCCTATGCTGGTTTCATATGAGACCAGAGCAATCACACATAAGATCCAAGCATCTGGTATGAAACTTGACCTTGCACTTGTAGCATTTGTAAATTCTATGTATTCAACTCACTCCAACTACCTTGAGTCTCTGTAAGCAAGCAACAAGTTCAAAGACCTCACCTTTGACATCATGGTATAAAAGATTGCAGATAGAGAGAAAGCATTCGGAAAAAATCAAGCGATCATGTTTTTGAGTCCATTTACTTTATTCAGAAAGAAAAGAATAATTCTAAATACCCTTCCAAGGGATATAGTAGTAGGATAGTACAAGGAAGAATAAATTTTAGAGGCAAAGGGGGGAGAAACAACTCAGGTAAAAGATCAGATCTAAAGTGCAAGCAATGTGGAAAGAATGGACATGAAGCAGATCAATGTTGGGATTCTTCGGAGTCCATCAAAGGAAGACACAATCATAATAGAGAATATAAGAATAAGAATCAAGAGGTTGGTAAAGCCCCTAATTCAACTCATTGTATAGTTGCACATTGTAATCTTGGTATTAATGAAATAACTTCTCTTTCATCTTACAAAGATTGTTGGTTGCTTGATACGGGTGCAACTTTTCATATGAGCTTTAGAAAATACTGTCTTGAAGAATTGAATGACATTGAAATTGGCATAGTGTACTTTGTAGACAAATGCATCCTCAAACCAAGGGGGATTGATTCAATCAGGATAAGGTTGTCTGGTTTCCTTTATTTTGTGTAAAAGAACGTTCTATATCTTCCAAAGTTGTAGAGAAGCTTTTTGTCCTTAGTGCATATTGGTAATTAAGGCCATTCCATCCACATGTTTGATGGAATTATAAAGATAAGGAAGTCCTATGACAACAAGATCATCATGACCATGTATGAATATGGAAAGCTGGTAAAAGTGAAGGGGTGTTTTGCAACAATTCAAACTTTTCCTATATGTCCCATCTTGAAGAATGTAATATTTCATCTAGTTTATTGTGGCATGTAAGATTAGGTCACTTGAATTATAACAATCTTCATTTATAATAAATAATGGTGTGTATGGTTTTCCTACTATTCCTAAGCAAAGGAATAAATATGATGCATATATCTTAGGCAAACATTGTAAGCATCCTTTTCAGGAGTCTAAATTCAGAACATGTAGAAAGTTAGAATTAATTAATTATAAATTATGTGGCCCCATGCCATTTGCTTCAGCAAATGGTAATAAGTACCTCATGAACTTTATTGATGATTATTCAAGAATGTGTTGGGTATATTTATTAAACACAAAAACCAATGTGGAGTATAGGGAAGGTAAAGAGGAGGTGGGTGCAGCGAAGGTGGGAGTTGGAGGTTTCAAACATTCAACAACTTTCATGCATGGATAGAGAATCAAACACAAGCATGTATTGGTACATTTTGATATGATAATGGTAAATAATACACCTCTAATGAATTTCAATATTATCTTTGCAAACATGGAATTGCACATCAAAATTACAGTCCCTTATAATACTTAACAAAATGGTGTTGCAGAAAGGATGAATATAACACTAATGAATATGGAAAGATCAATGATGTTCTTCAAGAATGTGAAACTAATGTTTTGAGGTGATGCAGTAGTATGTGAATCATATTTGAGAAATAGAATCCCATATTATGCTATTGAATACAAGACTCCACATGAAATGTGGTTTGGCCACCTTCCTTCGGTTAGGCATCTCAAGGTTTTTGGTTCCACCTGTTATGCCTTGATACCAAAGGAGCAAAGAAAAAAACTTGGTGCTAGAAGTAGATTAGGATATCCAGGAACTTCCAAGGCATACTATCTTTATGATGAGGTAAACAAGAAATTTGTTGTTACCAGAGATTTCATTTTTCTTGAAACTAATAAAAATAGCAAGTCTATTGAAATGCAACTTGATCATATGGAGAGGTACTCTAATCTAAATACATATTATTAATTTGATAATGAAATTCCAAACCTTGAAGGGGGATTTTCTATCTTGGATCAAGATCAATGTTTGGAATTTCCTTTTGAAGCACCAACGCCCCCTCATGAAGAAACTCATGAAGACGTTCCTACCACTTCACCTGAACTGGATGATGTTATTGAGAGAGATAGAAGATTGAACCTTGAATAGAATGAAGCAACTCCATCTGATCATCCTGGACCATCAAAAAAGATTCCGAAAAGAGCCATAAAGACACTTGAAAGTTTCCATCCAGATGAAGTTGGAAATACATGAATGAGAAATTCAGCAAGACAAGATGAAGGAGTAGAAATATATAACTTAGGTGATGACATGGATGTCTCATTTGATTGTGAATTAAATTTATCTACTAACTTTGAACAAGATTCATTTATAGACATTACTAAAAAGGAAGCTATGCCAAATGAATAGGACGCACTCATAAATAATGGAACTTGGAAGCTAGTTGACCCTCTAGTTGGAACCAAACCAATTGGTTGCAAGTGGGTATACAAGAAAAAATACAAATAAAATGGCTCACTTAACAAACACAAAGAAAGGATTATGGTGAAAGGCTATGAAGAAAAATAAGGAATTGACTATGAGGAAACATTCCCCCCACAAGAAAATGGGGTACCATTCACACTTTTCTCTCCATGACAACATAAAATGGGTGGAAATTCCACCAAATGGATGTAAAAATTAATTTCTTGAATAGATACTTGAAATAAATTTTTTCATGTCTCAACCATAAGGTTTTGTTTTGAAGGGACAAGAAAAAAAGGTAGGCAAGCTTGTCAAATCCTTGTATGGCCTAAAACAAGCACCACGATCATGGTATGAAAAGCTAACCAAGCATCTTCTAAAGTTAAATTTCAAGCATTATAATCTCGATGATGCAACATTGTTTGTGAAGAAATTTGTAATATCTATTGTCTTTCTTGTAGTATATGTAGATGACCTCTTGATGACAGGGAACAATGAAGACTACATAGCATCCATAAAGAAAGATTTGAAGAAATGCATTGAAATGATTTATTTCGGACATCTTCATTATTACTTAGGAATTGAATTGACTCAACATCCTAAGTACATATTCATATCTCATAAAAAGTATGTTGGAGGATTGTTGAACATATTTTGCATGATAGAATGCAACCCTATCTCAACTCCAATGAAACAAAAGTTAAAGCTCACATCAAGTGAAGGAAAAGAATTTGAGGATGTAATAAAGTAACGACAGCTTGTAGGTATCCTTATCTACCTTACCACTATCAAACCATATGTCTTATGTTGTTGGCATTATTTCTAGATACATGCACAAACCTTGATAAGGACATTGGTTTGCAACAAAAAGAGTTCTAAGGTACTTATAGGGGACTCAAGACTTTGGAATAAGGTACACTAGGGTGGAATACTTCAAACTCATTGGGTACAATGATTCAAACTTCGATGGGGACAAATAGATAGGGGTGTACACTTATGGATACACAATGCATCTTGGATCAACATCTATTTCCTAGAGATCACGCAAACAATCAATTCCGGAAAATTCAACAACATAAACAAAATATTTGGCAACATTAGAAGCAACAAAGGAGATAATGTGGTGATGGCGACAAAGAGATAGGGGTGCCCACTTTTGGATACACAATGCGTCTTGGATCAACATTGATTTCCTAGAGATCACAGAAACATTCAGTTGTAGAAGATTCAACAACATAAGTAGAATATGTGGCAACCACAAAACCAACAACAGAGAT
Organism: Pseudotsuga menziesii; assembly: GCA_001517045.1. Taxonomy (NCBI): domain Eukaryota; kingdom Viridiplantae; phylum Streptophyta; class Pinopsida; order Pinales; family Pinaceae; genus Pseudotsuga; species Pseudotsuga menziesii. The sequence continues at coordinate 501,654 of LPNX010299476.1, forward strand.
AGTGTGGCTTAGGAATATACTTGAATATTTGAAGGAGAAATAAGAAAATCCCACTCCCTTATTGATTGAGAACATTTCTGCAATCAAGTTGGCCAAGAACCCCAGATTCCATGATCAAACCAAGAACATCAACACAAAGTACCATTTGATTCAACATCATGTAGATGCCAAGACAGTTCATCTACAATATTGTTCCACAAATGAGAAAGTTTCCGACATATTCACCAAAGCACTTGGATGAGAAAAGTTTGAAATATTTAGAACCATGCTCAGACTCACAGAGTCCCCTTTGGATTAAGAGAGGGAATGTTGGAAACCTAATCCTTGGATTATGGTTCCATAGTTAATGTAAATATCATATATCGAATATGAACATGAAGACTCATGTAGGAAACCAAAAGGGTTGGTTGGAAGATGAAACTCAACCACCACATCAATGTATAAATAAATATTTTTGGAAATGGAATAAATGAAATGGGATTTATTCATCCTACATGAACAAATTCATATCACATTAATGAGATAACCAACTTCAAATGCCTTTTAACTGCAACACTTCACTATCTTAGTCCTTGAATTCCTAATGACATCATGTTTAACTCAAGGATATTACTTAACCTTTTAACAATTAGAAATATGGGAAACAATTACTTGTCGCTTCAAAAATATTTACCTATGATGTTTTCTTGACCCATTGTTTGATGTGCACTGGATACCTCTCTTTTTCTCTTCTTGCTTTCTTGTCATTGTTACCTGAACTGGTTCTTCTTGGTTGCTTTACTTTCTTTGATCAATTTTGAGCCTTATGTACAAATCCGTCACACATATAGCATATTATAGTATGAAAGTATTTTGCTACATCTCCAACATAATTACATATGAAATATTTCACTGTATGAAATTCATTTTTGTAACTGAAAGGATAGTAATACCTAAGTTTAATTCATTATGTAGATATATCAGATTTCTTCTGAGATGCATCTTGGTGCTTTGGAATGAAATATTTATTCTGTCACTCTCGCCTTCATAGACAAGACCTGCTTTATTGTCTTGGGACCTCTGGTTTCTCAATATTTCATCAAGAATTGTTGAACTATTGTTGAATTTCACTTGAGTTTCAGCATATAGACATAGTTCAACCTTTCATACATTTTCGCAAATCACTTCATTTTTTAGATGTAAAATCTCCTCTTCTTTTTGCACAATTTGTTTTGTCAGCAGTTTATTCTTTTCTTTTGTTTATTCTAGAGACTTTTTCAACAAAAGCTAGTTTTCTTCAAGTATTTTAATATTGTTCTGTGCACAGTTCAAATGTTCTTCAAACTCCTTTTCTGTGTCGCTAATCTGTCTCTCTAATGTTTCTTGTATGACCTTGGTCTTCTTGGATTGTTCTTATGCATTTCCAATTGTTCCTTTAGTGCTTTATTTATTTTTTCTTAATTTCTTTAACTCTTCTAATGCGCTGATCAGTTCTCATTCCCAATCAATCTCTGCATTCTCTTCATCTTCAGATTTTGAATTTTCCTTTGTGTTACTTGATCTCTCTTCTACTTTAGATTTTGATCAGGAAATAAAAACTCTATTAAAGGGATGTTTATTTTCTATACTTGTTTTATATTTGGAAGTTCCTTCTATGCTACTTGATTTCTCTTTTGCTTTAGACTTTGGCGATGACATATAGATTCCATTTTAAGACCACTTCTTTAATGGTTTTGATGTGCTTTCTTTGATTGTTGATCCTTTGACAGACACATAATTATTTCCATCTTTTGAGTTTTCATCCTTAATCAATGCCATGAACAACACTTCTTTTGAATTATCATGGTTGTCCTCTTATTCTAATGAGTAGCTGTCCTCTTCTGAATATAGACTCTTCTTTTACTTGATAAATTTATTCTTGCTCTTTGTCATGTTGTGCTAATTTATTTGTTCTTAATAGTCTAATTATTCATAACTATAACCGTCGTTGCTTTCCTTAAAAGTGCACTTGGGGGCAAAGTGATATATTCTACCACATTTGAAACTTTTAAGGGAAAACTTGCCTTTATACTTTCAATGCACCCTTTTAAGCTTCCTAATGAAATTTTCTTCTTCTTCATCTGATATGTTAGATGGAACCTTTTGTTTATACTTGCTACATTTTGATTTTCTTGTGGCCTTAAAAGCAACTTCTTTTCTAGTGCCATTTTCTTCTTTCATCCTCATCCCATATGCCATGAGAATCCCATGCAATTTATCCTTTTTCAAATAATCTAGATTGGCTCTATCCTCTAGAATTGATGCTTTTGAGTTGAAATGAGGTGGCAAGGTTCTCATTATTTTCTATACAATTGACTATTCTTCGATGGTTGCTCCCAATACTTTGATGGAATTCACAATCTCATCAACTCAGAGAAACTAGGTTGTAATATCTTCCTTTTCTTTCATTTGCACTGTTTCAAACTGCACAAAGTAGGTCTGGAACTTTGCCTTTTTAAAATTTTCATCTCCTCCATATATACTCTTCAACTTGTCCCAAATATCCTTGGTTGAAGTGCATTGCAAGACCTTATTAAATTCAACATCTTCTAGCCCACAAAGTATTGCATTTCTGGCTTTTGCGTTGTACGCATATAGTATTCTATCCACATGTTCAATTGGAGTTGTTTTAGGATTTCTATAGCCATTTACTACTGACTTCCAAATATCTAGCCCGAGTGATTGTCAATACACCTCCATTCTAATTCTCAAGAAGGTGTAATTCGATCCATCAAATCGTGGTGCTCTGTTGGTGGAAAATCCTCTGGATTGTTAATATTTGTGCAAGGATAAGTTTTCCAGTGGTCAAACTGCTACTGAAGACACCTGCTCTGATACCAATTGTTGGAATTTTTATATATTAATAGGGGGAGTGAATCAATATATTGCACATATTATATTATTTTGCACTTAACAAAATTCCACCATTAAAAAAATTTCTGCCAAAATAACAATGGACATAGTTGTGCACAAAATCTACAAAAATAATATTGTATGTATATTAAGAATGATTACACATGCGGAAGACAACAGTCTTCAATTATGAGCACCAGTTCACTCAGATGCCAACTTGATTTGCAATTATCAACCTGGTGATTATAGGCACTGACCTATAAATACTTCTATCTGTGCAAGCACTAACTTGTTGAACTTCAGGTACCAACCTGAATAGATATCTGTCCCTTTCGCACAAGTTCCAACTAGCGATGTTCAGGCACCAACCTTTTGAATACTGAGATCTCTATTTCTTCGGCTACAACTAAATGGAGGACTCCCAATTAAATTTACCAACACCGAATGGAAGGAGGTTACAACCCCCTAATTGTTTTACAAACTGCAACTGGAAGGAAGATACAACTTCCTGATTGTTTTACCAACTCCAACTAGAAGGAAACCATGACTCCCTGATTATTTTACCAGCTCCAACTAGAAGGAATATACAAATCCATTTCCTTACCCCTTCTGGCCTCCATTTGAAGTTTGACCAGCACAAACTATAAGAAAGCTACAACTCCCTCTCCTTGCCCCTTCCTGCCTCCTTGATAAGAAAGTGTTTGTGTATTAAATGAACACTGAAACCAACGATTACCTTTTCTACGATTTACGTATTTTTTATCTGCGACTACTGCAAATTCTCTGATTTGCATCCTTTTCTTAGTTATCTATGTCACAATAGTCTGCAAATTGTGATAGTGTCTTCTTACGTCCTCTACAATTTACAATCTTCAAATAACTGTGATTGTGTAACTTCTATCACTTCTATGATTGTGTGAATTTCGCCATTTACTGTGTAAAACCTTCCTACATATTGATTCAGAGTATCCTCTAATTTGTACACTTCCTGTTGTTCATCTTTTTCATATATGTCTAATTCAACTCTGCTATATAAACTTCTTCTACGATTAATGAGCCATTGATACCCTAATAATTAAAAGCTTTCCTCAAACAAATTAGATTATCTTCAAGTATTCACACCATAGGCTTACTTCAATGCTTCCATGTCTTGCTTAATTATACTCTTTCTTGTTCAATAGATGTCTCTGCAAGTTGAAATTCCTTTTGCTTGATGACACCCCAACTTTATTGCTTCTTGATCAAGTTAACTACCATATTTATTCTGCATTGGCTTGTGTCCTTTGGTAATTCATCTTTGTGGGGTTTTGCGCGCTTACACTCATTAACTTGTTGGTATTTGCGCACATATATCCCATGCCTTGGTGGGATTTGCACACTTCTTAACCTTCTGCATTTCTTCTCTATGTATTTATTCAAACTTTCTTTGTACATCTTCATGAAGTTCTTCTTTATTAACTCGATGGTTTATCTTCTAACATCAAACCTACAACAAACTTGTCAATTTATCCTTTGATATTTATGACAAGACAAAGGTTCAACAATGCTCATCCTTTGACATATTTATCAAGCTTGTTGGTCAAAACTTGTTGGTTCATTCTTAGACATCAATGCCAATACAAAGGTTCAACAAGAAGTACAGATTGATTGGGTAATTCACAAGGGGATCTGACTTTGGGTTTAAGTGATGTTTCAAACTAAAAACTTTAATTTTCTTCTGCAGGTTTCTATTTTTCTTATTAGGAGGGACCTAAAAGAGGTTAGGATCACTTTTACTCTTGTAATATTTGGTTAAGTGGCCATATTCATCACAAGAATTGCACTTGAAGGATAGTTGTTCATAGTCTAAAGTTTGGAAGTAAGATTGGTCATGTAAGGTGAGATTGATATATTCAAGTATACCTTTTTAAATATACTTCAACACATATCTGAGCACATGCAAACATTCTTGAATTGGATTTGAATTTATCAATAATTTTTCCTAGAGTGTTTCCTATTGATTTTAGGAATTCATCATTCCAACAATGCATGGGTAATTAGGAGAGATGCACTAAAGCAATGATAATCAAGGGAACATCCAACTCCAAATCGAATTCCAAGGACTAGTGATTGAGGTGCATCCCTTAAAGAAACATGAATCAAGGGGTGCTTCCCTTAAAGACCCATGAATCAAGGCCCACTTTGGAAGATCAAATATTTGTCCTCCTTAAGATGAAGCAAAAAGTATAGATTCCTCTTCCACAAAAATAATATAATATCTTACCTTTAACGAGCAACATCTAGCTCTTTCGAAGACATGTTTCCACCATGTAAGGAAAGGGACAGAGACCTATAAACTAATCTATAAGATAAGGCAAGGGATTTTGTATAGGGCGGCATTTTTTTTAACAAGGTCGACTATTTTTTATTGATTGAATAAAAAGAAGGGGGAAAGTGTTGTGGCTAGACCAAGCAGCCTTTCAAATACAAAATTTGCAAAACTGGAGACATGTAATACTTGATTGTTTTTTATTCTTAGACTTCCTACCTCATCACTGCTTAATTGTTTATTTTTCAAAACTTTTTCGTTGTATCTGAATATGAAATTGGATTACAATTTCCAAAAGACTCCTAACACCATCATTGTCTTACCATACATAAAAAAAGGCTGATAATGTGACTGATATTTCCCGAAGAACTAAAATGTTTCATGTAGCTAACCAAACCTAGAAATATGATATGCTTCCTAAAAGTCCCTTTTTAACAGAGGTTGATGAAAAGCTTGAAACTCTCTTGAATGCTCATCTTTCTTTTTGGTAGATAAGGGTAGTTGGAATTCTATTGATGCCTTCTGTATATGATCTCCATGTTACATAACCAAGGTCGAGAGCACATAATGAGCGTCTCATCTAAACAAAGAAAAAGGGTGGTTGCTAAGCAACAAGTCTCTGCCTACAGTTATTGATGAATGGATACTTTGCCTACAGTTATTGATGGATGAATGCTTTTGCTAAATAGATGCATTTGCTATTAATTTGGGCTTATGTAGCTGAGGTAGAGGGCGGAATTTGGGATTATGTAGTTGAGGTAGAGGGAGGAGATATTTTGTTTTCAACCTTCTCACGTGGCTATTCGCTATACTTTTGTTGCACTGGTTGACATGGATTGGCTCTCTTCAATGGATCCAATATGTTTAGTAGATGCTCAACGCAGCTTAAAATGTAGTCATGTTTGTTCGATTCACTGGGACTTTCCACATATTTTGCAAAGGGCGTAAGGCTCCAGAGACTCAATCTTTTCCCTCTCCATTTGATTGCAAATGCCAATAGCCTTTGTTTAATACTGATTTTTCTTTTTCTCTTATGAATCATTTTACTTTGTAAAAGTACAAATTATTCTGTGGTGCATTAATTTTATGGTTGGTATGGAGCAAAAGGAAAAGGAAACTAATGTTGAAGATGATGTTTGTAATGCCATAGATAATGTTGCAAACATTTAATGTTTTTATGATGTATATTGGGATTAGAGAAAACATGGCTTGATTTTCTTCAAAAATATGAAATGGTGATTATTTTTTCAGAATTTAAATATTTTAAAAAACTTGTAAATTTAACCTTCATGGCTTCCTTGCTGAATTAAATAGAGACAAGAGGACGTGACAAACCAGATCCTTGCTTAATTAAACAGACTTAATTAAATAGAGACAAGAGGACGAAACAAGAGGAGGTGACAAACCATAAACGATTGTAGCCTACAACTTTGAATCTTGTACTGCATTATGCTCTTAGGAGCATGGGCATGGGGATGATCTTATGGCCACTCTTAAATGAAGGAAACGTGGCATCCATGCATCAAATAGAGTAACGCGGTGAACATGAGCATGGGATATGTGTGCAGGTGGAAAAACAACACCACAACACCAGGCATAGAGTCGAGACATGCAAAACACATAACACGTTGTTGGGAGTTAGGAGGCCATGATAACCAACTACATAGAAAGGAGGAACGTTTTCACACCACATTGAATGTTGTAACAAATCGTCTGAATAGCTGCACAATGCAACAATCCCCATGTAATCATGATAAGAAAATGAGCAGGTATGGGTGAAAGGATGGACTACTTTCTAGCTGGGTCACTAGCTTCAGTTGCACCGACTTAGTTAGTCATCTCTGTCAAACAACGCATTGAAATCTGCACTTCCAGAGGAGATCCGAAATCTGTGAGACCTTAGCATTCTGGACCTCCATTCAAACCACCTCACGGGGTCTATAGCTTCCGTATTTTCTATCGAAAGCCGATTTCAGGACGGGAACTTAAGAATCCTAGACTTTTCCCACAACAAATTCACGGGTGCAATACCTCCTAATGCAGGCGATCAGAATAGCATAGAACATCTGGTTCTGTGGCACAATTCCCTTCGCGGCGCAATACCGTCTTCAGTCGACATGATGAAGCAATTGAAGACGCTGGATCTCATCTCCAATACATTGTCCGGCCCCATACCGAATACGCTGGGGAATTTGTCACAATTGAGGGCTTTGGAGCTTAATGGAAATCGCTTGAGGGAACTAATACCAAATGACCTTTTGAATCTCACGTCTCTTGCAATTGAATGTGTCACATAATTCCTTGTGGGGAAGGATCCCAGATGGGATCGTGCTTAAAAAGTTTCCAATATCTTCCTACTCTGATAACAATGGGCTTTGTGGAGATCCACTTCCTCCTTGCTAATCTTCAATGAGGTCGACCTCCAATCAATGGGACGTTGCTGGCATCTTTTTGTTTTCTATGGTACAGTTACCGCGCTTTCTTCCGTTGTGTTATTAGTAAAATAGTTGCAAGAGAAGCTGATTATAGTTTATATACCAAGTATCCACATATACTGAGGCTGTACTGGTCGATTGCCTAGTCTAAATTGGATTTGTAGTAAATATATGTTTGTTCTCAATTTATAAAATTAAAAGAACCTGTTAATAGAGAAGAGGTCATAGTATTTGCATGTACAATGTTAAGCGTGTCACAGTTTGGGATAATGGACACTCAAATTGTTCGATAGTTTATCATTTCAAATTTTGAAATGATAGGAAGTTTTATCACTAACCCCAGGATGTGATAAGTCGAACATCGAGGTGCCAAACGACTCCGTGATAAGAGCTCTTGCGAGTCATCATCCTGTTATCCCCGGCGTACCTTTGATCCGCTCAATTTATTGAGTTAACTGTTCAAGCAGATTGGCTTATTATGCAAATAATATATTCTGTTTCTTTGTTGATTTTGTTGCAGCAGCAACAAAAATGTGAGAGGGAAACAGTCAAGTTTGTGTGATGTTGAGTAGAACAAAAAAAAATCTCTTGGAGCGGTTGAGGCTGCATCAGGGACAGGGACAAGAACGGTAAGAAGTAAATTGTGCAGGAGGCATTTGCATTTGCATGGGATGCGGTTGTTGAAAATTTATTGGATGGAAATGCTTTAAGAAGGTAAATGGTTCTACAGAGCCATGAATAGAAATTTACTGTTTATAGTGTTTACAGAGCCATTGAATAGAAATTCACTGTTTAAAAGTGGTAATATTGTATTCAATTGAACAAATATTAATATATTAACAAATATTAACTATATTAACAAATATTAACTATATTAGTCCAATTCTTTCTTAACGCAATTGAAATATGGAAACCAGGTTACCTCAAATCATGGAGGTTGCAGCCGCTGATTCTGGCTATGCGCTCAAATCATGGAGGTTGTAGCCGTTGATTCTCGCTATGAGCTCTAAATGGCGGATGTTCATGAGGCAGGTTATATGATTAAAATGAAGTAACCCTTTCTGAAAGCTCATTAACAGATTCAAGGTTCAAGCTATGGCGATCCACACCAAGCTTAATAGCTTAATGGATCACCAAGCTTAATAGCTTAATGGATGAAAGATCGAATGGATGTGCTAAAGAGGGCGATGGAAGTTAAAGGTGATGGAAAGAGCAAGGTGGAAGTTTAAGGCATTGAGAGGTGAAAGTTAAAGGTGATGGAAAGAGCTAGGTGGAAGTTTGAGGCATTGAGAGGTGGTGTGTCAAGCTGATGACTGATGACTCGCATCTTTCTTTAGGCGGTGCATTAACTTGCAGCTTCCTTTAGGCGGTGCATTAACTAACAACTTGATGACTCGCAGCTTCCTTTAGGCAGTGCATTAACCAACAACCTGCAGAGTACATTACAGAACAGTGCATTAACCAACAACTTGCAGAGTACATTACAGAACAAAGGAAGATTACATTTAATGTTAGAGAAGTAATGCTAGAGATTACTCCAGCATTACAAGGCTTATTAAAAACTACCTGGTCATTACCCATCAATATACATTTAACATAAGGTTTTTGTATGAACAACCTCGCGATGAGGCCAAAGTTTATAATTGGTTGATATAAAGTACCGATCATTTTGATTAGTCCCTCAAAAGTTTTAGTCAGAATTTGAAATGAAAAACTTAAGATAAATAGTTTGAAAGTTGCTTCTATTTGTGTGTCAGCAAATTGAAATGAGGACAAGGCCATTCATAGAGTCCCTGCTAGCCGAGGGCAGGGACCAGGGATGGAATTTGATGGGTAAATGCTCGTCATGGGCCAATTTACCCGTCAAATACAGCTAAGAGGGATGCTAGCCGAGGTCAAGGACCAGGGACCAGGGATGGAATTTGATGGGTTAATGCCCGTCATGGGCCAATTTACCCATCAAATACCGCTAAGATTTTAGGGAGACCATCAAAATCTGGCTTGGAATACAGAAAACATTTCATATTTTAAATGTTAATGGCAATTTTGACCGGTGTCTGCCATTTGAAATTCCTACCCTGGCAGGGACTGGGACTAATAATAAGAGGGCACATTTTTGGGGTTCCATGACAAGACACTCCCATTTATACCAGTAAGTCTACGCTGCAACTTGTAACCTGCACCCACACATTTCTTTCTCCCTTCTGAATTCTTGTGCACTCCATCTTTCCCACGCGTTTCATTCTCCCCCATCTCAAACCAACCTCCCCTTCATTGCAATCTTCCTCACCCAAGCCACCTCCGACCTCACGCAGTGTGCACGTCCTTCATCATCCTCCCACTGCGTCCTCTCATGCACTCCCCTCAATTTCCTCTCCAACAACTGCATTCTCCCCCAGCTCCACGCTTTACGTCTCCACCACCCTCACTCAACCCTCTACACAAACTCCACTAGATAGTCCTCCATGCGCTTGCACTCGCTCCAACATACCCTACCGCCTCCTTCCTCTCACCCAAGCCGCCATCTTCCGCCTTCTCCACGAAATCCCTGCAAAAACAACAAACAAAATTGTAAATAATAATAAATTATTATTATTATTATTATTAAAAGTAAAAACTTTATAACAAAAACAAAAATAAAAATATAAGAATGACTATTGTAGTTATATTTTTATTTTTTCACTATATAAGACAAAAGTGGGTCTAGTGACTCACCACCACATCTAAGAAGCATGCCGACAGAATTAAAATCCCAATGTGAGAAAGTAGAAAAAGATGTTCAAGACATCAGAGAAACCGTTGCCAAGAATCAAGAGAGTCTAACTACTAGATATAGAGACCAGGTTAAACAACAAATTGGACGTTACCGTGGAAATGATGGAAAATAAAAAGTCTAGTAACCGACACCAATGCCGAAGTAGTTTTGACATGTCTGTCAACCCATCTCGCAAGTCTGAGTCACCACCATGCAATAAATCACAAGACACCCAATACTAGTCTTTTATAATGTACCCACTGAGAGCTAAAATTGAGTTTCCGAAGTACAACAAAAGTGACGACCAATACATTGCATGGATAAATAAGGCGAAGAAATACTTCGATATATACAACATTATGATGACTAAAGAAAAAGTGAAGTATGCGTCAATGCACCCGGAAGGACACGCCTACAATTGGTACATATGGTGGAAAGGAGACATTTTTTCATATACTTGGAAATTGTTTAAAAACGAATTTTTAAAAAGGTTTTAAGGAATCACTGAGGACAAATGCTTCTCAAAGCTTACCCTCGTACAACAAAAAGGAAGTGTCGAGGAATTTACCCATCAATGGGAATCTCTTGCTACAAGAGTATTTGGGTTATCTAACAAAGAACGACTTGAAAATCATTTAGGAGGACTAAAACCAGATATACAAAAAGAATTAAAGTTGGATGCCATACCAAACGTCGAAGTGGCAAGACGAAAGGAGAAAGTAGCTGAATCCAAATTTGACAGTTTCCAATCAAATAATGGAAAGCCATATTCAAGGAAGAACACCCTACCAATGGCAAATATAGATAAAAACAAACACATTCCACCACCAGGATGAGATGACATAAAAAGTCTGGAAGCTCAACGAATGAAAGAAGGGAAATGCAGATGATGTAGAGACAAGTGGGATCCTAGACACAAGTGTCGCTCAGGAGACAATTAAAAAAAACTATACGCTTGTGAGGCAGAGGAGAATAGTGAATCAGAAGAAGACGAATCAAAAAATGAAGATGAAGATACCCAAAATATGTAATTGAAGTCGATGACACACCCAAAATATCCCTGGTAGCCATGACCGGTATTATCCAACCAAAAACATTCAAGCTAAAAGGGCATATCCAAAATTAGAATGTTACAGTAATAATAGATACAAGAAGGACCCACAATTTCATCGACATAAGGGTCACAAGGAAACTCAAGTTATTCATGCACCCAGTTGTAGACATGAAAGTAATGATCGCTGATAGCAAGAAAACTGAAAAAGTTGGAAAATGCCACAAGGTGAAACTTCAGATATAGGAATTCAAGTTGGAATAAGAACTCTAAACCTTACCGTTGGAAGGAGTATATATTGTTATGGGAGTCCAATGGTTACAAACATTGGGTGCCTATTCAAGCAATCACCAAAAAAACTTCATTAAGTTTAAATGGCAGGGAGAAAATTATAAACTGTATGGTTTCCAACCACACGAGACGCAAGTAATATCATCTCAGCACATGGAAAAACTCATTCGAAAAGGAGCATCATTTTATGTGATCCAATGTCATCAAATGGAAGGTCAAGACATAGAACAATATGAGTCCCAAGAAGAAGAAATCCAAGAATTACTCCAAAAACATGAAAAAGTATTTCAAAGCCTACCCATGAAGTTACCTCCAAAAACAAGTATTGAGCACATAATTGAGGATAAAATAGGATCAAATCCCGTCAACGTTAAACCATATAGGTATCCCCACCACCACAAGACAGAAATAGAAAAACTAGTCCAATACCTACTAAATTGTGGTGTCATCACAAAGAGAAGAAGTCCATATGCATCCCTAGTCGTGCTAGTACAAAATAAGGATGAATCATTTAGGTTATGCATCGATTATAGAGGATCAAACGAAATAAAAATCAAAAACAAGTTTCCAATCCCCTTCATCGACGACATGTTGGATGAAGTTTACAACGCCAAATATTTTTCAAAACTTGACTTAAGATTAGGTTACTACCAAATAAGGGTCATATTAGAAGACATCTCAAAGACTGATTTCAAACACATGAAGGGCACTATGATTCAAGGTGATGTCGTTTGGGTTAACAAATGTCCCCGCCAAATTCCAAGCAATCATGAATGAGATATTTCAACCATACCTTAGAAAATTGGCATTAGTCTTCTTTGACGACATCTTGATATACAACAAGACATGGAAGGAACACTTGAAGCATCTAGAACAAGTACTATCCCTTCTAGAGGAAAATCGGTTCTATGCAAAAAGTTTGAAATGCGTTTTTGGAAAGCAAGAAGTGGAGTATCTTGGTAAAATTATCTCAAAGGAAAGATTCAAGGTGGACCCAAAGAAGATTTAGGCAATTAATGAATGGCCCTAGCTAAGAAATGTTTCCATGTTAAGAGTATTTTTAGGTTTAATAGGTTAGTATTGAAGATTCATAAAAAATTATGCTAATTTAACTGCTCCACTGATGAATATTCTTAAAAAGAATTCTTTTCAATGGGATTATGAGGTAGGAAAATGTTTTGAGGCATTGAAGAAAATTATGTCTACAACTCCTATATTGGAAACACCTAATTTTTCAAAACCATTTGCAATTGAAGGTGATGCTTCAAAGTTTAGAATAGGAGTCTCCCTAAGGTAAGAAGGCCATCCAATCACGTTTGAAGGCACATAGTTAAACAAAAGATAATGCTTACATTATACCTATAACAAGGAAATGCTTGCCATCATGCATGCATTAACAAAGTGGTGACAATTCCTATTGGGTAGCAAGTTCATGATCCATACAGATCATAACAACTTGCAACACTTATTACAACAAAAAAACACTAACGACTAAACAACACAAGTGGATAGAAAAAATTTCTACATTCGATATGAAAATATTACACAAAAAGGGGAAAGACAATGTAGTGGTGGATGCTCTATCAAGAAAAGATGAAGAAGTATAAGTCTATGCCATATCAATGGTGTCTCCATATTTTTTGGACGGAATTCAAACTGAATATTCCAAAAATACGGAAGTTTGCTCCATAATTAACATCATTAATCAATACCCAAAATTTGAATGGAAAAATGACCTCTTATGGTACAAGGGACATATTTAGTTAAGCTCCAACTCAAGTTTTAAAACAAAAGCACTTAAAGAGTCGCATGACTATCCAACAATAAGACATCTAGGGTTTTTCAAAACCTATTATAATGCAATGCAATCATTTTTTTGGAAAGGTATGAATGTAGACATTCAAAATTATGTTGCGGAATGTGACATTAGTTAGAGAAATAAAAACGATAATATCTCAAGTCCCGCGATACTCCATCCATTACATACCCCAAATCATAAATGGGAAGAAATTTCAATGGATTTCGTTAAAGGGTTACCCATGTCATATGGGAAGAACAAAATATTGGTAGTAGTAGTAGATAGGTTAACCAAATAATGAAATTTTATCGGAGTAAGAAAAACTGACTCCGCTAAAGAAACAACTGAAGTTTTTTGCAAAAAATGTCTACAAGTTGCATGGGTTCCCAAAGATTATTGTTAGTGACAAAGATTCCAAGTTTAAATGGAATTTTTGGAAAGACATTAGAGGAAATTTCAACTCAAAATGGGCCTCCTAAAAAAAATTAATAGAATAATAAAATAATATTTATTAATTTTGGAGGAAGAAAAGAAAAAAACTATTTTTTTGTTTGGTTTTCAACATATCTCCCCGTGTTTTTACTCAAATTTTGATCAGGAGAGGTCGTTGGATGTAGAATTAAATTCTGCATCCAATGAGTGCCCACTCGGCATACTTTTGACGAACCCCGCTTCCCCAAAAACAAGAAATACCTAAAAAAATGTGATGATGACATTGACCAATCCTTCTCCCCCTCATACCTATAGGGAGAGCAGCGACTTTGCTCCTCATTTCACATTTTTCCTCTCCCTTTAGTCGATTGTGCTTCGCTACCTTAGGGATGCATCAATTTTGAAAGCTTGTTACAGCATATGCTATAGTTTTTTATAGAAGTGAGGTTTGGGGATTAGTGCATGTTATATTATATTAATTTTGGGATGCACAGGTGTTCCTTCCTACAAGAGTAGTGCATCTATACATGTTCCAAGAAGCTTTGTTTCGGGATAGTATATGAATTATTTAGAGACAGAGCCTATAGCGGATTTGGTTTCACCCGGTTCAAAACCTGTTTCAATTCATATAGTTCATCATCATGTTTTTTTAGGTATTTCTTCTTTTTGGGGTAGCGAGGTCCGTCAAAAGTATTCCGAGTGGGTACTCCTTGGATGCGGAATTTATTTCCGCATCCAACGAGCTCCCCCAATCGAAATTTGACTAAAAACACGGAGAGATATGTCGAAAATACAAACCAAAAAAGTAGTTTTTTTTATGATACCTATCCCCAAATTTATATTAAAAAAGTGTTTAAGACCTATAAGGTATTTCAAATTTAAAGCAATTTCATTGGCTAACACATGATGACATGGAATTTGAATTAGAGTTAAAAGGCCCATTTTGAGTTGAAATTTCCTCTAATATGATTTTGCAAACAGATAGGAAATTCACTTAACATGATCTCATCCTACCACCCACAAACATATGGTCAAACGGAAATAGTCAATAAATGTTTAGAAACCCGCTAATGTTGCTTCGTAATAGACAAGCAAAATAAGTGGTTTTAATGGTTTCACCTGGATGGATGGTGGTATAATTCTACTTATCATACATTTTCCAAAATGACCCCATTCCAATCTCTATATGGATATGAACCCCCTAAATAGAAGGATCTCGTTACTCACTAAGCAAGGGTGGCATAAATAAATGAACATTTAGAGGAGAATCAAAAGGTTGTTCTTAAGGAGAATCTTAATGTCACTAGAAATCAAATCAACAACAAGTTGATCGACATTTCACAGAAAGAGAGTTTGAAGTTGGAGAGTGGGTATTTATAAGACTACAACCCTATAAACAATTATCACTTAAACAAGGGGGAAAGAACAAACTAGCTCCAAGATTTTATGGTTGGTATCAAATCAACAAGAATATTAGTCATGTGGCATATGCATTATAATTACCAGCTACAAGTCCCATCCATAATGTTTTTCATGTATCATGTCTAAATAAAGTAATAGGTCAACACCAAAAGGCACAAGCAATGATTCCCTTGTTAGATGAAGAAGGGAGAATTATTTTTGAGCTAGAATATATTATTGCTACTAGAGAAAAAGATTGAGAACTCGAGTAATTAAAGAGTATATTATGAAATAGAGAATCTTCCTGAAGAAGATGCATAATGGGAATCAGAAAGTTTCCGCCAACTACATCCCTCATTGCCATTTCTTTGAGGACAAAGCAAATTTTAAGGGAGGGGCAATGTAACAAATAATTAATATTAAATTAAAAATACATGATTATTATTATTCTCCATACTAATTGTCGTAACCTTTCAAATTTAAACACTTCAACCTTATATAAGGCGATCAATATTTGTAAAAATAATCATCATTCAAAATATTATTTTATTTAGTTCAGATTTGTTTGTAATAGGCATAAGGATCCCATGAGACCGAGAGTTTGTTACCCGCATATGGCATTGTCATTCCATGATCCATCATTCCAATTCTCAACATACATTTTTCCATCGTGCAACTCTACTTTGACACGACTGTCACCATTCCACCACTGACATCTACTCCAACTCGCTACCATCATTTTTACAGACTGAATTACACTCATAGAGTCATAGATAAAATTTACATTGAGGGAGGAAGTACCTATCGGGCACCACGTGCTCCATCTTCTCTCTCTTGGTTTAATGTCGCTTTCTAGAATGTATGTCATGTCCAAGATGTCATCAAACCAACTAGTAGAAAGATTGGATGTCATGTCTGCTCCATCCATGAACAATATGACATAAGAGGGGTAACAACATGATTTATCCAACATTTAGGGGATTGGGCACTTGATTTAGGTTCCCCCATTTTCCTTTATTTCACTGAAGCTCATAGAAATTCCCTCTTTTTCTAGGGAATCTAATAGCTTATTCGGGTTTCTAAGAATGTGTTAATCATACACTTTGTGAAAATATTGGTTAATGGTTTGGATCCTCATCATGATTATATTCATGTGAGTCCCAACTGGTTTATGCTTACTTCTAACATTTTTTATGGTGATTCAAGAGTCCTCGATGGCGGTTATATTAGTGATCCCTAGATATTTAGATTTTATAATGCCTTTCCAAAGTGCTAAGATATGAGCTTTATTGTTGGTGTTGAAAACAACATTCCAAGCATAGGTATAAACTATATTTCCTCAGTGGTTGAAAAGAATTCCCCCCACATCTGCTTCTCTAGGGTTTCCCCTCAATCCTCTGTAAAAAAAAGAGAATGTGTTTCCTTTATTTCTTTATCCAATAATCTATTTTGTCTTCAAGGAACTTGACCTTCCATTTGCTTTCACTTGTTTCCCTAAATACTTTTTGAATGATAAGAGACAAGGATTGTAACAATTCCCTAACCCAATTCCTTCCCTTTGTATTCTATTTAGATGGACTTTTGTTTCCCAATCCATTGGAAAAAATTGTTCACATAATAGGACCCAAGCTTTTGTGGAATATTTGCGTGCAGTAGAGGATATATTTTTAAAGATTTCACCATTTCTAGAAAGCCATATTATATAGCTTGCATAATATGGAAGCAACTTCCAAACTTTGTTAATCGGAGGCTTTTTTTGAAGGATTTGGATAAGACTTATGCCATGATGAGAACATACCTTACCAGCATTTTGGGATTTCAATTTGGATTTCCAAATCAGCCACAAGTAGCTTCCAGACTATTCTAAAGAAATTTAATCCCATGAAAAGTTGTTGCCAACTTTCCTTTGCATTATTGCAGAGTTGGCATCATAAGGGACCTAAAATACCTCTTTTCTTTATATTGTTAGTAATAAATAGTTTTTTCTAGGCAGTGATCCATCCAAAGAACTTCACTTTGGGTAGGGCTTCACACTTTTTGATTTCTCTCCACAATGTTGATCTAGGAAAGTTTCCTTTTTCTTCAATTAAGGTTTTGTATCTTTCTTTGATTGAATATAATGTGTTTTTTGTGCCCCACCCTTTGGTGTCTTAAACCTCCCTATGAATGGGGGATTTACCTGTAAGGTGAAATCATAGAGTATCCCACTAATTTTAAATGGCAAGGAAGGTTCCCAAGCTTCCAATCCTTCCATTCTCTTGAATATCTAATCCATTCAGGTATGTATGCTAGGGTATGAAATTAATTTTATGTCATCCACTTTTGAAGGTATTTTAGGTTTGGTTCCTTTGAAAGGGGCTAAGCTCTTTCTACACTATCTTTCCATATTCTTATTTGGTTCCCATTTTTGGGGTTCCACGTGATTGAGTTCTGAATGAGGGCCATAGAAACACAACACAATATCCATATTGGGGAGCCAATTTATCCCCTTCTTTATGATCCACACATCTTAGTATAGGGATATAAATGTACCTTTTCCTCAGTACAATCTTCCACCAACCATCTTCCCCAAAGAGTAATATCCACAAGATTTTGGCTACCATAGCTCCGTTCATTAAAGCTGGCTCTTTTATTCCAATCCCAGCTTGTTCTACAAGAG
Organism: Pseudotsuga menziesii; assembly: GCA_001517045.1. Classification (NCBI taxonomy): domain Eukaryota; kingdom Viridiplantae; phylum Streptophyta; class Pinopsida; order Pinales; family Pinaceae; genus Pseudotsuga; species Pseudotsuga menziesii. The sequence goes on from LPNX010299476.1 coordinate 519,655, forward strand.
CAGTGACAATTTTCTAGTTAACCAAGCGTAACTTCTTGTTGGTACCATTATTTGGATTTATTTGGTCAATAACCCCTGGAGAGGCGAGCATCGAGGAATATTAATAAAGAGGGTAGGAGCTTAAAACATAATTTATAAGAATAATTTTTACCGAGTCATTAAGGAAAATTCGTCCCCATTGAGTGAGATTTTTTATAAACTTGTCTAGGATTCCATTCCAATCACTAGAGTTTTCATTTCCAAGCAAAAGAGGAATTCCCAAGTACTTGAAATAGCGTCATCCCGTTTCATAGGAGAACCACAATGATTTAGCTAGCTTTTGGATGTGGGTGTCTGATATGTTCCGGCCATAAACACAACTTTCCCCTTTGTTTTCACTTTCGCCATAGGCATTGGTGTAGACATTAATAATATATTAAAATTGAGTGGAAATGGCAGACGAGGAACCACCCATTAAGAGTGTGTCATTTGCAATCTGGAGGTGATTTGATTCTTTAGATACTTTGGAAATTTCCATCCCTGGGATGTTTCCCACTAGTCTTTCTTGATATAGGAGTCTACTAAAAGAGTCATCCATCAAACTGTAGAGGAAAGGAAACATAAGGAATCATAGCTTGAAACCTCTCTGAATTTGAAAGAAACTAACATATATACCATTTACAAAGGGTGCTATCCAGGAATGGATTATGCATGCTCTTATCAAATCCACAAAATTGTTGGAGAAACCAAATTTAGACATTGACTGAAAGAGGAGGGAATGCCTTACTCTGTTAAAGGAATTGGACATATATGTCTTGATGGTGAAGCCCTTTTCTTTCACGTTCTTGCTCGAATGTATAGATTTTTGGGCTAGAAGATTATTACCCACCATTTGTTTTCCTTGGATAAACCCACCTTGATTTTCTAAGACAATATTGGGAAGAAGCATATTCAATAGATTAGCTAATATTTTTTCAATAATTTCATATGAGGCATTAAATAATGATATAGGTCCGAACCTCACAAAAATAACATGAATTTTTTCTTTGGGAATTAGAGCAAGAGAGGTTGAGTTTGTACCTCTACCAATTTTCTTTTTGGCCTCGAAATACCTAATCATTTGGTGGAAGTCATGCTTGATAATGCTCCATCAAGCTCTAAAGGAGATTGTGAACTCGTTCGGTCCAAGAACTTTGTCAGGTTCAAGAGTCCATATGGATTCAATAATTTCCTTTTTTGATATTTGTTTTCCTCATTGTCTTTATGGATGAACTTCGAGGAATTACCCCTAGCATTATGTTCACATTCTCTTGAATCTACTCTTCTTATTCAGTGGAAATATTTTGGAAGTGTCTCCAAGTTCTCTTTTTATTTTCTAGTTGTCTGCTATTTTCTCTCCCTTATCTGAATGGATTTATTGAATTTTATTCCTTATGACCCTAGATTTGACTTGATTATGAAAAAATGTCATGTTTTTGTTCCCTTCCTTAAGCCATAAGATTTTGGATTTGAATCTCCAAAATTGGTCTTCTTTCCTTATTATGGATGTTAATGTCTGTTGGATTAATTTTTCTTCATTTTGCAGCCGAATAGTGATTTCCTCACTCTCCATTCTTTCTTGGAGCTTGCTGATATTTTTTGTCTCTCTTTTCTTTCCACCGCAATCTCCTTGTTGTGATTCTTTCAACGTATTTTAGACCATCCTTAGCTTTGTTTCCTAAACAAAACTAGGAGAACCTGTCACATTTTGCTGCCATTCTCTTTGAATTATATCAAGATCCTTGTCCGAGTTGATCCAAAGAGGATTGAACTTGAAGGGAAGGGGCCCAAGATTTTCTTTATATTTTAGAGATAGGGAGATGGACTTATGATATGAAATCACTGAGGGGATGATCTTGGAGAAAATGTTAAGATCTTCTAGATAGTTGCTACTTATAAGGAATCTACTGAGTTTAGTTTCTATATGATCAATTCCTCTTCTTTTGTTGGACTGGTGTACCTTCCTCTTTTGGTTTCACATTGAACATACCCCATGCTAAGATTAGGTATTCTACGTTTTCTCTTGTTGCATATTGGAATAGATTACCCCCTTTTTCTCATCTTGCATCATCACAATATTGAAATTTACCGCCATTACCATTATTTCAGTGTTTATATTGTTTTTTAAGGATACTATCGATTCCCAACAATATATTCTCCCCTTTTTATCAACATGAGCATAAACATTTATTATCTTGAAACAATTACTAGATTTTTTGTCCTCAAATTCCACATATAGCCAATGGATAGTTTCAATACTTTCAAGAAAATTTAGATGTTATGAGTTCCAAATTGTGCATATACCTCCAGAGGTTCCCCTAGAAGCTATTTCCCTGCTTTTGCTTTTGTGCCAAATCTTTTTCATTGCTTGTGATGTTTCCTTTTCTTGTAGTTTTTTCTCCTAGATTAATAAAACCTTGGGATTCTCTAACTTAACTAAATGCCTTGCTGCTACTTCTTTGTCCTTATTCCCAAGTCATTTGTAGTTTTAGGAGATGGTTTTCATTATTTCCCTGTTGTTTTGGCAAATCCCCCCCTCTCTAAATTCTTTTGATACAACATGATTTTAGTACGATGTGTTTCTGGATACCAGAGATGGTAGATTCTATTGTAGATTGAAGAACCAAGCTTGTATCTTTGTTTGTTTCTTCTTCCATTTTATCTTTGTGTGATTTCTAACATTGTTTTTGTGGGATCTTTTCATTGTTTGATTATTCTTATTCCATGTGTTGATCCTTGTTCATGGTAAGAAATCCTATGGGTTGTGGCCATTTTGAGGGTTCGATTGGGTCAATGGTTGCTCATTAAATAGAAACATTCAACGAGGAAGAATTTGAGGGATCTGAGGTTGGAAGGGGAAGTCTTTTTGATGATTTTGATATCTTCCAGTTGCAAAAGGTAATCAACCCAATTAATGTTATCGAGCACAAAGGATTCCATGGATGGGGAGTTTGGAGTTTTTTGGACTAAAGGGGGATTCTTTGCAGGTTTTTCCTATGATTGAGGGAAGCTAATTTTTTTTTGACAATATGCCATTGATCTTCTGTATTTTAATGGAGGTCTTGGGGGTTTTTTAGATAGTTTTCAGTGAAATGGCCATACTTGTGGCAACCCTAACACTTAAAAGTAAGATTCTTGTAATCTAATGTTTGGATGTGAGTCTAGTTGTGAAGAGTAATCTTGATAGATTCTGGTAAGTGATTCTCAAGGTCAAATTGTTGCATATCCTTGCACAAGAAAACATACAAACTTTCATCTTTGATTTATTTATATAAGTCCCAGTGGGATTCCAAATGGTCTTCAAGGAGTCTTCATCTCAATAATGGAGAGGCAGATGAGGTAGCTGAACCCATATTAGAACAAAATAGGGGACATCGACCTCTAGGTCAAAGTATGGAGTCCACTTGTTTAAATACATTCTTATGGAGTCCATGAAGTAAGGATCGTTTCTGAACATGAGGTCTCTATCCTCCTTGAATTCAAAGAGAAAGGTGTAAAATCACCTATCATGAAAAAAGAAGTTCATTTCTCCATTGACCAAAAGCATCCAATTATTGGTAAGCCATGTTTCCATGGATCAGGGCGACGACCCAAGTCCCATGAACTATCCAAATAAACCTTGCTCGACTAATGCGATGGCCTTCTTCCTAGACATTGTATGAGGGAGGGAAACCTCAGGAATCTCTTCAAGTCTTTCCATGAATTTGTAAGCTGGGGCAGGAGATCTAATCGACTGCTTGTTGAGGGAATTAATTAAGGAGTTGAATGCAATATCTTGGGAGAGGTGCACAGTCCCTTCCGATTTCACATCCGAAAGGGACATCATGAGGAGGGAGATCACTTCTTCTCAATCAAGGGGAAAAAAACCCTAAATCTTGATGCAACGACCAAGTTCATTCCAACATTGTATAGGGGACCATTATGAATAGCTTCATGGAGGATACATTTTTAGATTTCTTTATAAATCATGAGGGGTTGAGCTTGATCATATAAGGATTTTTATCAAAGGATCCCATTAGAGACATGAATGCTAGGGATTCAAAGTACATGGTAGGGAGTGGAGGATCTCCCCCAACCCATGAAAACCACCACAAAAATATGAGAGAATCATGGTTTCAGTTGATAGGGTAGGGTTAAGATCATTCCAAAGTGAAAGATTTTGTTAAAACAATCACACCTAAAAGATATTATTAAACAAAAATAATCATATTGACACAACTCTTGCCACCAAATTTAAGAAATTGTGCAAATATAAACTCTATAAGCAAATCTCGAATGACCTTGAGTAGCATGGCAACTTTTATTCCAATTCGAATACAATTCCCATGTTCCTACACTGGCATGAATCATATTGATTATGAATAATTCTTCTGGAGTGGAGGTCATAGTCTTAATTTTACTAATGGAGACATTAATGCTGATGTCCTATACAACTAGGTAAGGAAACTTAAAATATGTTTTGTACAAAGGCTTATAATTGTATTGAAATAATTCAATCCACCTAGTTAAAAGGATACGAGCAACATTGTGGTATAACTTTATTAAAGGGACATCGATGGCTTGTTGGTAAAAGTATTTATCTTTCAAGGCATAAGTTCAAATGTCAAATATCATGGAGTAACCCCAACAACTACATTAAATGTAGGTTGTGGTTACAAAATTTCCCCATAAGCCAAACAATAATATAATTTTAATGGGTGATAGAGGCAATAAGATTGACTACAATCACAAGTTGGAAAAACATCCAACAAATAATGAGGTAAAAGATATACTTTGTAGGATATGAAAGAAACCTAAAGATTATAAGGAAACTTATGAAGTATAAAGTCACACAAAGAGTGGGTTCTTGTTGAAGGTTGGGTGGTTGGGGAAGTAGGCTATCACTGTCCCCACCTAGGTTCAAGACCCATGACTGTATATACATGACACCTACGGAAATATCCAAATTTATAGTAATACAAAAAATCACACAAAAATATCATGATACACACCAAGGTTATATCAATTTCATGAAACCCCTCTAACCATGTTAAATATAAAGTTGTGTCTCATTCCAAAAAAACATTTACCTATCCAAAAACAATGGAACAATTTTATTGGCCAACAAAAACAAAAGGTTGACTGCACATCCCACAAGCAATCATAAAGAAACATTATCCGTTATAGGGAATGGAAGAAACCTGAATATTAGATGGATAGAGAAACATTATCTGTTATAGGGAATGAAAGAAACCTAAATAAAAGGTGAAAAAGAGATGAAAATACCTCAAATCGTTCTATCAATACGCATTACAAATACCCATGAATGAAGATCAAACTATGCTTAAATATTGGATTGGAGGTGTATAAACTTTAGATTGATAAAATATCAATGTTTTAATAAATAATAAGCAATTTTGCGATAATATAACTAGAACATGACAGAAAGATCAGTTGTGCGGCCTTTGAAATTGACAAGATGAAAAGCATCCAAACACAATAATTCAGGAAAGATCCTAATGCATCACCTTGAATTACCAACAAAAAGAAAAGAAAAAAGTTTAACTAGAATTTGCACCAGGAGGTGCAAAGGAATGCCGAGAGGGTAAAAATATTGAATCTTTACCGCAAAAAATTCTATGCAATAGACTTTTCATGTTGGCACCGTTCGTTTGTAAACCTCAAAACTAAAGGAGAAACCCTAAGAGACCTCATCAATGGGGATAGTAAAAGACCGACATATATATAGATTTTATGGGGTTAGTTAGGACCGTAGGATTAAGATAAATGAACGGTCGTGATTAAACCTCGCGGGATGTGGGATCTTATCGTGAGATCTAAATTTTATTAACTATCCCGCAATCTGCATCCCGTGATTGCGGGATGCGGGATGACAAAAGTACTGAAGTTTTTGTTGCGTGCTCCCACAAAAAAATCACAAAATAAATCACTTCCCGCAACCCGTAACCCACAATTTGCAGGATGTCCGACTCGTGCAAAGAAAATATCTCTGCATATCGCATCCTACAACCTACAATGCGGATTGCAGGATTTTAAAGTTTATAATTTGTCAAGTTTTCATCCTGCAACCCGCAATTTAAGGGATGCGGGTTGCGGGATGTCCGACTCGCGCACACAAAATATCTCCACATCCCGCATTTTATGGGACGCGGGATAACAAAAGTACCGAAGTTTTTTGTTGTGTGTTACCGCAACAAAAATCACAAAATAAAAGCGATACAGTTAATAAAATTTAGAGAGAGGCTGTCATTTATTTCCATTCTCTTTTTTCACCTTTGAGAGAGGTTGTCATTTATTTCCATTTTCTTTTTTCTTCCATGAGGAAGGGTCTTATTTCTTGCCTCTGCTGTATTTTTGAATTTTGTGTTGTTTAAATTATTGTTTTGATTTAGCATTTTAATCTTTATGTTGTGTGTCACTTCATTTCCTATTGAATTTCAATTCCTTTCATAATTGTTGCATCTTCCACAGACAAATAGTGCCTGGAAAATTAAGTGATACACCGAGACATCAATTCGAGGCATCCTCTGTTTGCACAAAGCAACAGTCTTCTAGAAGTGTTTGAACCATAAAACCTATTGTTCAATTTATCCATTTAATATTATTTATCAACTTAATTTAATATTATATTATTAATTTACCATTCACCATTTACCTTCAGCTTTCCGCAAGGTAGAGTTTCTGCAATCCGGAAAGGTAAATTGATAATCAATTTATCAATTTACCTTTCCGAATGCGGAAAGCAGAAAGCAGAAAGGTAAATTGATAAATTGATTATCAATTTACCTTTTCGCTTTCCGTAGCATATACTGAGAGACTCCTATACTGAACAGGTTAAGTTGTTCAAATGTTGGATAAATTTGTGGTTTTTTAACAGTTAAGGAATTGTATTTTAATATGATTTTTATGGAGAAAATATTTGAAATTGTCACATTGGATAACTGGTTGTTGAAGTTCAGAATTTGTGAATCAACTATCACATAAAAAGACATCAAAACTCAAAAATGAATGTTGGCTTATGCAAAAAAAAAAAAAAAAACTTGAACACAAAGCTACCATACCCTAATGCCCAAAATAACAAATGAAAGTCCAAGAGCCATAAAATTCATTTTAAAGGTGGGGATTATACACATGTTTGTTGAACACTTAATTCTTAAAAACAAGCATTTTTATTTTTTTAACTAAATTCAGTGATTAAAACTTGATTAAATTCATTGTCCATTTCATTTTTGTATTGCTAGCCCCAAATAGACATAAACATTTATGGGGAAAAATTTCAAAGAGAAGGAATTAAATCATGGTATTTTGTAGTGTATACAGGGTAGGTGAACATAATATCCATTTGTCCACATTTATCACTTAATTCTATATACAGAGATAATAGTGAAATTACCATTATCTTGATCACACATTGTTCTCTTAAGTACTAAAAAAAACACGCTCATGAAACAAAGAGAGCTTGAAATCATTTCTTAAATGAATTAATTGAGAGTCACTAAGGTTTTCTTCAGAGAATTGCTTTAAAAAATGCTTTCATAGCTTGTCTTGTTATTTAAATTGGTTACATAAAGTACATTATGGTTTTATTTACCATTGCCCATTATTGACTACACAATATTAGTCTGAATCTCTTGTCGAGACTCCAAATGATCCTGAAATTTAACTGAATTATTAACAGTGTAAGAGGACCCCAAGTTTAACCATAGACTATTAAGAACGCTCTTATAAGCAAGCACTCTTTTGGAATAGATTACCGATAAATTAACCACAACTCTTGAAATAAACAAACCTTAACCAACTAATATTATGATACGACCATGGTTTGAAACCCAGGAATGCCCAAAATCTTGTGAAATGTAAGAATTATAATGAATTTGCATCTCTATTAGCATAAAATTACAAAAAGGTATAGCGTTGGTTGCAGTAAGAACGCTAGGCTCGACCACTCGTCTGTCTATTGAATCAGCCATGTGTCCTTCCCTGGGTGTGTGTTTTGTGCTCAAAGGCGCCTTTCTGCATGGTTTGCGGACTGGCAAAGGAGTTTATATCCTTTTTGTGCTCAGCCTTCTCCACAATTCCCCTATGCCCTGAAACATTGTTATATGAGGGGACTTGGAGAGAGGTGCATTCTTTTTCTCCTCACCTCCCATGGCATGGGCTTTCCTACAGGAAATACAGTGGGGTGTGTCCTAAACCTCCTCACCACCTCAGACAAAGTTAGCAAGTGGAAATTACAAATGAGGTGATGAAGACTTTGGACACCCGCCACCCCAATACAAGCATTCCCTCTGACTGGTTTCCATTGAACATGCCCCCCATGCACTAGGACTTTGGAAGCCATGACCTATTCCATGGTTTCTGGGGAGACACTCCTGGGATAGGAAAGCCCCGGCACCACGCAGCTGGAGGTATAGCTATTCGAAAATATTCAAATTACATCACATCCAGGCCCCGACGGTTGGAGATTTCCTGGTGCAGACAACTAGGACGATAAAGAAACATAATTTGATGTTCGCCAACCATCAATACCCCATAAAAAACTAGCTTCTCGAACCACATAGCCATTGCTGTCTGCAAGAAAACTCAAGACCTTACGTAATTCAGCACTTCTGGCCTTTCTCTCAGTGTTCATTCATCCCTGTTCTTCAGTAGCTATGGAGGGTGGCGCTATATAGGGTGAGGCGGACAGACTCGAAAATAACTTACTAGCATGGTTGCGCATTTTAAAGCTGGTCATCATAACAATAGCATGAGTGACAAGTGTGCGAGGATCTTCATTCCTTGTGAAGAATCCAGTCAAGCCATCTCCTCTGATATTCAATTATCATACTGGCCATGGATAAGAACTTAAGTGTTCTCCCACATTGCTGCCTAGGTGAATCAAGGCATTTGGACCTGACCTTCCTTGTTATTTCGCCTATGCTGGAGTTGGCATCATAGTGGATTCAGCTCGCTTCGTTTCTTTGCTTCGTGTAGAGGCCAAATTTCCTGCTTCAAATATCTAAATTTCATGATGGATCCTCAGAGTTGGGACAACAGGTGATGTTGGGGACATGGTCTTCACCTATTGGGTGTTGTGAATGGCATCTAGGGACTCTATTACTAGTAAAAAAAAAATAGATCGTATGTGGGAATGTCCTTTCTGTACCAAGTTCATCGAGAGATTTTGTCCATGCTAGCATTTTGCACGCAGTTGGGATTTCCGTTGATCTTGAAACTAAGAACAATGAATCCTCTAGCTCCATGTAGATTTCATTTATAATCCCTTACGACCCTTAACTGTTGAGCTTCTCCCACTATATGCACAGTGGATCAGCTTGTTTTCAAGATCTGAGCCTTCTATACATGGGATTTCAATATCAAGACCCAAGGCTAACACCTGCACAATTTAAATCAGTGGAATCAACACAGACCCTCGATCTACAACCTGCTTTCATTTGGACCTCCCGATCGTGGGTAATTTTGATAATTTTCCAACCTCGTCGCATTCGATCCATTGCACAACTCTCATCTGCGGAATACTTTCAATCCATTGATCAAAGATCGAATGACATATACACCATCGATCGCCATGGCCCCTACCACTTTTTGTGATTCGAAAATCTGACTCTATCCGGGCTATTTTAGATCGTGAAATCATTGTCAACCGTAGATCTTCTCCTGCTCTTATCTTCATCGTCAGATGTTTTCGCCCTTTAATCCATTCCATGATTTGGAAAAGTTTCTCCTCCCATGCATGTTCACCGCACGGAATGACTTAGAGCCGTTGATCTCGTCTTGCGTTGATATTGACCTTTCAACCTCGAATGCACTTAATGGACTCCATGGATTTTCAACACTAAATATTTTCTTGTACCTCTAGCCCACAGAATCTCGCTGTCTCGGTCTATCGTTGATCTTCCTAGTCATGGATCCGGATCGTCGATCCACGACACTCGTTATCTTGTTTCTACTGCTGCATGTTTTGACCATAGAAGGATCTATCACTATAGATCAAAATTCACCCTCCATTTGAAGACTCTTGATGACAGAACCTGCTAACCCGATAACATGACAGGAGCTTCCACCGTTCTTCATCGAATAGGGTCAATTTCGAATCCTTCAATCCCATCATTCAAAAATTTAAACATAGTGCTAACACACTAATTACATTATGTTAAAACTGAATAATCTGAACAATGCTTTGAAATGGAATGGAATAAAAAACAAGACTCAACCTTATTGCCATGAAAAGCATTACCCTTCACTTCTTTACAGACTTTAGCTTCTCCTTAGGGAAATATGAGCGGTAGCAAATTATTCACCGTATGCTTTCACATTATTGTCTTGTAGCAAACAGAGCTCATGCATACAAAATTAAATATGACAAACCCCAATAGTACCAACGTTACAGTTTTTCTTTTGCAGGAAGAAAGAGGCGACGAAAACCTTCGTTTACAAGATTCTACACAAAAAGAACTCCAATGTTAAGATTTCAAACAAAACTTTCGAATTCCAATGCTACTATCACAAAATGCTACTTTCCGTAAATACATTTGAATAAATAACATTTGAACTAAAATACATTTAATTTTTTTTTTTAATTAAAATGTTTATTCAAATGTATTTACGGAAAGTGGATGAAAAAAAAAATCAATTTCCGCATGGAAAAGTCTTTGTCTCGTAATTTTTTTTATCTTATTCCGCTTTGCGGAAATTGGAACTTTGATTTTTTGTTTCATCCACTTTCTGTAAATACATTTGAATAAATAACATTTGAACTAAAATACATTTTGAAATAAATTTCAATTGTATTTACGGAAAGTGGATTAAAAAAAATCAAAGTTCTAATTTCCGCATTCGGCAGTGCGGAATGCGGAAATCGAAAAAATATGTCTCATATTTTGTTTTATCTTATTTCCCATTTCCGCTTTCCGCATTGCGGAATGCAGCAATCGGAACTTTGAATTTTTTTTCATCCACTTTCCTTAAATACATTTGAACAAACATTTTAATTAAGATTCCGGGGAGAGTGGGACGTTTTCATCCATCCATACTCAGTATGGCTACTCATGTGCCAATATGTAATGGGAGGTCCTTCGTAAGGGTTTTTTTAATGAGTTTTTATTTTAATTATTTTCCGTTTCCATTGTTTCCATTATTTTGCGTTTCCATTGTTTTCATTGTTTCCAATATGATTTCTGGTTAAACTATTAATTTTTATTTATTTATATATAATTTTAAATTATTTAGAATTTCATTAACTCTCAACTCCAATTTAAAAGGTTTCCAAGTCATTGTCCCGTAATATTAATATTGTAAAACAAATAAAGAATATGTCTTTCCAAATTTATTATCGATATAATTATAATAAAATTGGATTAAATTTATAATTATGATAAAACTGGATGAATTTTTGAATATTATGGATTCAAGCCGTTTGATTCATGTGTACATATTCAGAGCTTTAAAGATTGAGCTTTTAAATTTAATTTAACTTATTTTCACTTGAAAAAATACTATTAATTACTTTAAAAAATACTATTAATTTAAATAAAAATCAATATATCTCAATGAGAAACAGGTCTCCTTCCCGATTTCCGATTTCTAGTGCGGATTGCGGAAGTCGGCTCCTCCACTCACGGAACAGGGTTCCTGCACTTTCAATATTTTCTGGTTCAAAATGCGAAAGTTGGCTCCTCCATTTATGAAACAGGGTTCCTATACTTTTAAGCTTTTCCGGTTTTCAATTTCCGGTTCAGGATGCGGAAGTTGGGTTCCGGACTTTTGAAAGTTGCAATTCTTCACTTTCTCGAGTTCTGCACTCAGCTAATTAAAATTTTTATTGTGTGTGAGTTGGTCATCTCGCATGCTACATCCCGCATCTGCTGAATGCGGGTTACAGGAATAATTGAATAAAGTGTTAACAATTTTGTGATCCCGCATCTCACATGTGTGGAATGCAGGGTGCGGAACGGTTAAATAAAGTTTGAAATCATAATAAGATCCCGCATCCCGCAGGATTGATCTCGATTGCTCATTTATCATAATCCTACAGTCCTAATGGACTCGGGAAAATCTATATATATTTTGGTCTTTTGTGATTTCTTTACCATTTTTACTGCTGTTAATTGCTATTCTGCGTTCAATTTCCTTGTGTTTTTACTAGTCAATGTCGTCATTGTCCGTTCTAGTTACAAGTTTGTAAATTAGTCATTTTCATAATTCAAATTGCTTACTGTTGTTCTGGGTTAAATTAGTTTTAATTATTGGTTTATGCATTTAACAGAATAAACAACCCCAAGATGTCTCAAATTTCTCGATGCAAGAACCTCGAGAGGGATATGCTCACGAAGGACCCGAACTTTGGCATTTTTTCTGATAATAGTGGCAGAGTCACTGAAACCTACCAAGCAGATTGGTATAGGATATACTCCATTTTTGACAACGATGACCTTTCGGACATTTAGAATGACCAGTCCGCCTACCAGAGAATCATGGATTTTGGTATCAATTCCATTGCTGCTAGACTTGCCATTCTCCCTTACAATGACACGGTTAAATGGATTATTGAACACACCAACACAAAAGACCGCTCTTTCAATAGTAGCACAGGGTTGCAACTTACTAAATTCCGTCTTGAGATCTTCACCAGAGCTTATGGTCTCACGCCAGCCAGGCAACTCCTTGACGCTAATTTTGTCAAAGCCTGCAAGTCCAGATATAATTTCGATGAAATGTTGAAGGCTTGGATGAGCGAACCCGACAGGTTTTATCATAGGAAGGATGACCTTTACCCCGTCGAGTGGTTTAGGGAAACCTACTCCCTACTAGCAACTATGTTGTGCAGGATTTACGGTCTCCCCAATTGTACTTTTTTCAAAGCTGAATGGGCCGCAATTGCTCATCACGTTCTAACCACAGGAAAATCCTTTCCTTGGGCTTCCATTTTGTTCCTGGAACTTAGAACAGTCATCCAGGAGTATCAAAAGGCCTCTTTAAAGAAGAAACCTAATTTCTTCTTTTCAGCTTTCATTATCGATGCATTTTGTACTGAGTTCCACTTTCCCAATTTGGGATGGAATTGGATGTTATCAGCCCCACTTGTACACATCTACCATGCAAAATCATGGGATACCAACTATGTGTCCAGGTTCTATGAAATTTGTGAAAACTTCCTTGGTCGTATTTATTTTCTAATCTTCAAAAGGGAAGCTCCAGCCTTCTCTTCTGAAGCCACGAACCTTATTGCTACCATGGGTGATTGGTACGTTGGAGAATCATTTGCATATATTAGAGTCTGGGGCAGCAATACCGCCCATATGTTACCCAAAGTTGTACCTGACAGGTTGGTTATTGAGGAAATATCTTTCAAGACAGTGACTGAAGGAGTTTACAAAAAAATTGTTGGACCTAAGAGAAGAGTTTGGCCTAAGTTTGCTCAGAACCTAGGACCACTGAGCATACCAACTTCTACCTGGGCTACATAGTTTAGTAACCACATAGTTTCTCTGAAGCTAGGTTTTGCCAGTAAAAGATAGCATGATCCCAAGGGGTTTGTTGATACTCATCTTAGGTAGAACCATTTCAAAGCAGGTTATACTCACGAAGAAGTACCAGATGATTCTATTTACCAAGGAGTCGATACTTTTTTCTAAATTTTTAGCCAGAGCCAAAAGCAAAGAGGAACAAAGCAAAATCTTGTGCTACCAGAAGGAAATCCGAGACATGGTTCAGGCTTGTAGAGCAATGGAATTGGATATTTTCGAGAAGATGAGAAAAGGTCAGGAAGAGAAGGAGGCTCAAGCAACTAAAGATCCTTCAGTGACAACTAGCTCAACCATGGATAAAGGTAAAGGTCCTATGGAGGATGTCCCACATGCATCTGTTGCTCAACGGGTAAAAACCTTGATGCATACTTCTCAACAGTATAAACAACAGTTGACAAAGATGGCCTCTATGTTAGAAACTCAAGAAGTTGGAACTACTCATCCTACTGAAAATGCTCATGTAACTGTTACAACTCCTCAATCACACTCTGATCAGACCATGGTTGAGGAGAAACCATTCAAAATATTGAAGATTCAGGTCTCTTCTATCCCAGCTTCCACCATAGACTTAACCAATTCTGATGCTGAAGAAGGAGGAACTTATCCTATGCCTGTTATTGAAGAGGTTGATCATGGTAATAATTTTCAAGCATTTAGGAATTATTTAGTGGGAGTAACAGAAAATCATCCTTTGTTCCTGAGAGCACACAACCCACTATAGGGTTTTATGCTTTTTCCTTAGCACTACTTCTTTCATCGATTCAAGCCCTCTCTGCTTTTCCTGTTGGATCAACTTTTTCACCTGAATCATCCCAGTTCTATCATGTTTTGACATGTGTACCTGCTTTATTACACCTATCTCTGTACAACCACCCACACCGTCATCCACTGCACCTCAAATTTTTAAGATTCCACTGCACATCCCTTCCTTTACTTCATCATCATCCTCTGTTTCTAAGAAAGTTTTAGTGCCTACCTCATCATCCTCTATTTCTGAGAAAGTTTTAGTGCCTACCTCATCATCACTCCCAGCTGATACCATTCACATTTCATCCCTTAAAACCTCTATTCCAATCACTACTTCAACTTCTAAAGCAGCTGTAGTCCAAAGTGGTTCTTCTCCTTTACTCTCTGCTCACATCACTATGCCTATGCCTTCTGTTACCATCACTTAGACTTCTCCCTTGGTCTCCACAGGGATTGAAATTTCTTCTACTAATGAGGTAAGAGATGAGTTTAATGAAGACATTGTAATCTCCCTTGGAGATTATCATTATGACAAGTCTAACAAAGCAGTGGTTAGAAGAGGTAAGAAGAGAAGCAGAGATCAAGGTGATGTAGATACATCTCTCTCTAACCAGGTAGTGTGGACTCAATAGTCTCGTGACCCGCAAGTGGATGCTATAGATACTGCTTCTGCCTTGGGAGGTTTCACAAGTGCAAACTTCCATGCTATTAATAATTTGAACAAGGAGTTTGACAAGAAAAAAGAAGAAATAACTAGATTGAAAGAAGAGCTTGAACAAGTTAGAAAGGAACATGCGGTTTATGTTTCTGGTTTAATGAAGATATCTTAAGACAAGTAGAATGAGCTAGAGGTGAAGAATGCCTCTCTTCAAGATGAGTTGCTAGGTGAAAATACTGCGTAGAGAATAGCCTTGCTTGAGAAGCAATGTGAATATGCAACTACAAGTGCAGCTTCATCTTTGTTCTCTAAGTTCTCACAGGGAGAATTTAAGGAATTGGCTCTCAAGACTAATCAAGAGCATTATGAATTAATTAGTGAGCTGTTCAAAACTTTGAATAGTATTTTTTAGACTCATCTTGCTTTTGATAAGATGTCTACTACTCTGGAAGATTAGGTAGGAAGAAGGGAGAAGGCTTCTAAATCATATGATGATGTTGTAGATTGGCAAAGATACATGAAAGATAAGCTTGAGAACATCACTATTCTTAGTAGTTTCCAACTGGAGAAGGTTAAAACCATTTTGCGTGCTTGGGAAGATCTGAATGAAACAATTGGTGAAGCTATCAAGAAGGCGCAAGCTATCTGTGGGAGAAGGTGGTATGTTGCTGATAATTTAATGGACACTCTGTTTGTCCTATAATGGGTCTCATTGAGAAAGCATGCCCACCGAAACTCGTGATTGAACAAGTTGAACAGCGCAAAGGTGAGAAAGAAGAGAAAATCCAGGGACTCAGTCATATCGGCATTGATGATGTGGATCAGTTAATAAAACAACCACTTTCTATTGAAGGGAATATCCATATCTACATTCATATTTGGCATAAATTGGCAAAGAATGACTAGAAGATCATAAATGTAATGCTCAACTTGGACTTGAATCCGCTAACTATCCCAACATAGGAGAACTATTGGAGATTTGGAAAATATGGAGAGATTTTCTTTGATATTAGCTTTATTTGGTTTCCTTGATCCCATTTTGAAGGGAATTGAGTCTTTTGTACTAGTTATTCAAGGGGTAATCTTCAGATGTATTAGGGACTTTTGGAAGGGGAAAGATTTGAACAAGAGACTGAAGATACCTCTGTGTACTTGAGGTTTATGTAATTTCTTACAGAACTTAATTTAAATACAGTATTGATATCATTTCACATCTCTTGTTATTGATTTGATTATTTTTCTTTAACAGATCATGGTTTTTCCTATTTTAGATAGATCAATATCGCTGCTAGTGTCTTGCAATTAATAGATGCATTTATGAATAACTTTGACTTGTCTCTGTTACTGATTCATGCATTGATGAAGCTTTAAAAGAATTTATTCTATTAACTATCTTTATCTATTTCTGCAAATGATTCAACAGTGAAAGTTAGAAAGATAAACATGTTGATTTTTGAATCAATGTGCATACATACAGATCAACTTTGAATGTTTCAGTCTTAAATTTTCGTTAGTTGATTTTTTATTAATTGATTTTAAGTTAAATGATAATTTAATAGTCTCATTTACATTTTTGTTTATTTGATGAAAGTAATTTTCTGTCTTACACATCAGGCCGATATGTGAATCAATTCAACATCCTCTTTGAGTAGCTTAGATTTAGATCAGATTTTATTTCGTAATTAGATTTGAGTTTCTTTTCTTTGCATCACCCATCCCATTTTCCAATCTGGGAAACAGATTGGAAAGATGATCAAACTCACAAGAGCCAGCGGAGGCTAGTAATATCCGCGGGAGATCACCACACCAAATAGGCTAGGGATAGGACAATCCTTGTGCAGGACTTTTCAATGCCTCACAGTCTGGCTTTTCACCCTCTGCTGTAAGTCTTGGACACCTTTTCAGCCACATACACACTTGAGGCTTCAACAAGCTATAATTTAAAAAATAAAATGAAAAACTAATATAAATAATTAGCATGAGAATTAAGAGATTTAACTAATATAAATAATTTGCATGAGAATTAAGTCAAAGATTTAATGGGTATGGATAAGGATTGAATTCTATTTTAATTAAATTTAAAAGGATTAAATTTTGTTGAATAAAAGTAAAATCAATTATAATATAAAGTAATTAAATTGAAGTCAAAGTTAAAAAAAATGATATATGAAAGAAGTTTTAAAATAATAATTGATTAAATTTGGTTAATTATAAATTAAATAATATTATTAGAGGAACCTGGACAAATCCAGAAAACAACTCCGGTAGGACATTTAAAATCTTGAAGCATGTGTTTTCTAATGATGAAAAGAGCAAACTAAAATTAGTAGTTCCGAAAAACTAAGTCGAGCAGCCGACCCAAAAACAGATCTAAGTTCCAAATCCCACTTTCTGCAATGCGGAAAATGGAAAGCAGATGAAAACAAAAATTGTGAAAAAAAGATCAAAGTTCAGATTTTCGCATTCCGCAATGCGGAAAGTGGAAATCCGGAAATAAGATAAAAAAAAATATGAGGCAAATACTTTTTCGATTTCCGCATTCTGCACTGCGAAAAGAGGAAGTTGGAAATACAAAAAGTTTTATTACTAACTTGTAAATTCCAATTTCTGTGTTCCTCTGAGGAATCCGAAAATCGAAAACACCACGGAATGCGGAAATTAGAAATACAAAAAGTTTTATTACTAACTTGTAACTTCCGATTTCTGTGCTCCTCTGCAGAATCTGGAAATCAGAAATACTGAAAGTTTTATTACTAACTTGTAACTTCCAATTTCCATGTTCTGCACTGCAGAATGTGGAAATCAGAAATAGAAAAAGTTTTATTACTAACTTGTAACTTATGATTTTTGTGTTTCGTACCGCAGAAAGAGGAAGTATAATTTGGTTGCTTTTGTCCATTTGGAGGATTTTGGTACAGATCTGGATAAATTGTGGGCAGTTTTTTGTTCTTTCATTTCATATGGGCATGCTTGTGCATGTATTTTTTGTTTGGGTTCAAATCAGATCCCCCAAAACTATATTCATCGGTAACAAGAATGAGCGATCCTTTTGAATAGTGATTTAGGACGAGCAAACCCTCAGAATTTGTATAGAACATTCAGGTTTGAATCCGGCAGTAGACTGAATGTATGAATACCTATGGCCAAACAAACTCGCTTATGATCTAAACCTTGGCTGTGAGAGGTGTCTATCAAGATGCTTAAGACCATATCCAAAACTATATATATTTTCTTGTTTTCTTTTATTCAATTATCATTTTTCCCTTGT
Organism: Pseudotsuga menziesii; assembly: GCA_001517045.1. Classification (NCBI taxonomy): domain Eukaryota; kingdom Viridiplantae; phylum Streptophyta; class Pinopsida; order Pinales; family Pinaceae; genus Pseudotsuga; species Pseudotsuga menziesii. The sequence goes on from LPNX010299476.1 coordinate 537,875, forward strand.
GGGCGTTAAGATTGAGGTATGTTTAGTATCCAAGTAGTGTATTTCATTTCGGGCAGAGCTTTTTGGAATTGCCGGTGGGTTTATCTCTTATCATATAAAAATTGGGCAACCAGGGCTTGCTGACAGGAAATCCTTAATGTGCATGGGAATTGATATTGGGGCAAGGGATGAGGGGGATGTGATTAATTTTATTTCGTAATTCCTTGTCCTTGGAGGGGTCCTTTCCAAACATTATTCGCAAGGGAAGTCAATGCATCGATGATTCTCCCCTCCACGGATCTTCAGCATCATTTGAAATAAATCCATTTGAAAGAAATCCATTGATCTTTAGCACTACAGCCAAGAATCATAGCGTGTGGAAATATAGTGCTATTGTAACACTTTGCTACCTCAAATTCAACAAAGACATATTCCTAGAGCTGGCGCTAGTTTTTAGTAAAAACTAAATACACTTAATTTTTATACAGCGGAAGAAAGCCATCTAATCTCGGAAAATAACATAGTGGAATACAATCAAACAAAGAAATAAATCCATCTAATCTCGGAAAATAACACAAAAGAATACAATCACCCAGGCATAGTAGGGATATGGGTATGATTATCTGGAAAATAACCGAAAATATAGCAGGGATCTAGCCATGATTATTGTTCAAGTATATCTGAAAATATAGAGAAGCCCAGAACTAAATGACAAGAATCCGACAGCCTTCACCTTAATTTCACCTCTCCTGACAGTAAGAACAGAGACATCAAGGGTGCCTCCACCACTGTAAAAAACCAGGATTGTGAGCTTTAATGAAACCCATAAGCTATAGCTGCAGTGGTGGGTTCATTAATGATTGTGATGACATTAAGGCCAGCAATGGTAGCAAAATATCTAGTAGCCTCCCTTGGAGAATTATTAAGTGCTCGAAGGAAACTTGGTGAGCACGTCTAGAAGAAGGAATACCAAGCATGCAATTGCGAGACACTTGTTCCACTATCATTCGGCAATAACCAAAACACATGTCAGAAAATGTGTAGGAATGTTAGTGGCGAGGGAGACGAGGAATATTGTGAGACTACGTCTCCATACGGAAAACACCTTCGGTGTAAATATTGTTTTTCATTATTTTGGAAAAATGTGTGAGTATAGGGTGAATTTGTTCCACATATTTTGAGGTACTATGTGAATGAGTACGATGGGGAAATCACTGCACGCTCGTTTTGTAGGATAATATATGATGCCTTTTTATGAATTAATGTTGTTATACAGAATGTTTGATGTTTTTTTTTCATTAAAGGATAATGGTCACGGGTTTTGATCTTTGGTGGGGATATCCTTAGCCGACCGCCCTAACCACCTAACCTATAGTATGAACCCCAAAATATTTTAGGTCATTATTGTGTAATTGGTAGATATGCTATTCAAGGATATACAAATACATATGCTTACTATTTATGATTTGAGTAGTAATTTATATTATACACGCATATGAGAGAGATATATATTTGCAAGGAAAATGAGCACTTGTTTGGGGTTTTATCTTTGTACTTTTGATACATCTATATAGAGGAATTTTTGTTGGGTTTTCTTCCTATAGAAGATTTCCCAAGATAAATTTGTGTATATCTTGTGATTGTGTTTCTTTCAGTGATCCTGCATATGTTATTGTTGTGAAATTGAATTGAATACTAATAATATATAGCTCAACAAGAAATAAGGGTTTTTGTCAAAGTTGTAATTTTGGAGATCTGATTGCATAGAAATTTGTGCCTCCCTAGAGTGCATCTATTGAGCCTTGGATTGAAATTTTTGAGTGGGTAGATCTCAAGGAAATTCAAACACTACTTTGGCTTTGGACTAGAAAACTGCATAAAACTAGAAAACTGTAGAAACTATAGACCATAATCTCGCAAGTCAATTTTCAGAGGTGAAGATTTGGAATCTCCAGAAACCAAGTGTACCAGTCAACTCGCCTCAGTCAAGCGCATCTCCTGGTAAGGCCAGTTCTGCATTTTGAGGGATTTCATTTTTTAGTGACCTCCTAGATAAGATGGCCGCAAGCACTAAGCTCGAGGACAAGCTAGAAGGCATAGATAATTCTGAGCATGGAAATATAGGATTGGTCTCATTCTTAGAGAGAATGCTATTGAAAAATACATCAAATGAGAAGTTGCAGAAGAAGATGAAGCTAAGGAGAAGCACAAGAAGGAACTAATTAAGGCAATACAATGAGGATCATTGCTGATTCTATCAAACATAACTTGATTCCTCAACTATCATCCAAAGAGACCCCAAAGGAGATGTATGATTCCCTATCCAGAATGTATGAAGGAAGGAACATCAATAGAAAGATGTTTTTGAGAGCTTCATTGAAGAGTACGAAGATGAGCCAAGGAGAATCCATTCAAGACTACTTCACAATGGTATCCGATTTCAAGGAGCAATTAGAAGCCATTGGAGACTCCCCTTGATGAATATGAACTAGTTATTACTTCTCTCAATGGTATTAATAGACCTTGGGATTCATTCATACAGAATATGTGTTCCATTAAGGAAAGCATGAAGTTTGACATTGTATGGGAAGATTGCATCCAAGAGGAGGCTAGAGTAGCCAATAGAAAATATCTACTTAAAGAATATGATCACGCCCTAGCCACCCATACCAAAAGAGGAAGAAGTAAATCTAACTTCAAGAAGGAAAGCCACAAGGAGTCTCGACCTCCCAAGAGGTTCCAAATGAAAAGAGGAAACAATCAGAGGAAAGACTACTCCAACCTTCAATGTTTCCATTGTCACAAGATAGGACACATTGCTAGAAATTGTCCAATGAAGAAATAAGAATACAAGAAGAACAACAAAAGACATCATGCACACCTATTTGAAGATGAAGAAGAAGAGGAAGAAGGACCTCAAAGAAAACAAGCAAAAGAAGAAGATGCAGAAGAGTATGTATTATTCTCTACACTCTCTAGGTTAGTGACACCTAGAGAAGACATATGGATTATTGATAGTGGTGCTTCAAATCACATGACATGACAAAATAAAACTCTGTCATAACTTGAAGAGAAGAGCTCTCCTTAGAAAGTATCATTAGGAAATGACTATCAATATCCTATCAGAGGTATTGGTGAAGCAATCTACAAGCTTGATTCTGGAACCTCCATGAAGATGAAGGAATTCTTATATGTACTAGGTTTGAAGAAGAACTTAATTTCTATCTCAACATTAGATAAAAAAGGTTTGGACAAGTACTTATGTGGCCCAACATAAAATCAATTGAAGATGCAGTTGTCATTGGTGAAGAAGAAGGAGGATTATATAAACTCAAGGGACATTCAGGAACAACCCTTGTTCATGAGACCACTAGCCCAAGTGAATTATGGAATATGAGGCTTGATCACATCATCTATAAAGCACTACCCCATGTGAGCAAAGTAGTAACATGTTTACCAGATTTGAAGATCGATCATGAAGGAACTTGCAAAGAATGTGCAAGAGGAAAGAATATCATGAATTGATTTTTGAAGAGTGAAACAAAGACTCAAGGTACATTTTTAATTAATTAATTCACATGTATGTGGTCCAATTCCCTCCACATATTTGAGTGGTTATGAATATTATGTTACATTTATTGATGTCTATTGAAGAAATACAATGGGATATATTTCTTGAAAACAAAGGATGAAGTATTCAGAAAATTCAAGGAATTCAAAGCCTTGATAGAAAATCATTCAGAAAGAAGAATCAAGACACTCAGAAAAGAAAATGGTGGAGAATATACTTCAAAAGAGTTTGAAGCCTTTTTTAAAGAAGCTGGAATCAAGAGGGAACTAACCACTCCCTACAATACTCAACATAATGGTGTTGTGAGAAGAAAGAATAGGACCATTATGGAAGCAGTGAAGACAATGATACATGATCAAGATCTCCCAACGCATCTATGGGATGAAGTAGCAAGAACAACCATTTATGTACATAATAGATTATCCCATAGTTCCCTTGGATTCAAGACTCCAAAAGAAATGTTCACAGGAAATAATCCTAAAGTGAGCCATCTCAAGATATTTGGTTTCCCAGTATATTTTCACATTCCAAAAGAAAAGAGAACCAAGTTGGACCCTTCCAAAAAGAAGGGAATATTTGTTGGATACTGTGAAGTATCCAAATCCTTCATAATATACATTCCAGGATTCTATCACATGGAAATTAGTAGGGATGTGACATTTGACGAAGAATCATCTCTCAAGATATCCAGAAAGTGCCAACATGAAGAAGTATATGAAGAAGATGTACCTTCCAGAAATGTAGAAGATGTACCCTCCACTAAAGAAGAAACATCAGAGGACCATGATATGTTAGAACCTCAAGAACCCCTTACTATGAATATTGTTGGAAAGGGGTTTTGGATAAGGTATTGCGCAACATTGCAGATGTTGCACAAGGTCAAAGACACCGTGCATGTGGAAAATGGTGTGCAAGGCGGAAATAGAATATTTTATGCATTTTGTGCTATCTTTTGAAATTTTGGACCACATATCACGGTTGTTGGTCATTATTTTGTAGAGTTAGTTAAAAAGTAGTTAGAGAGTAGTTAAGTGGACCATGAATGTAAAGGCGCAAGCCTATAAGTAGTTGATGAATTACAAATGTAACTTTGTTTCCTGGGAGAGATTTTGGCTTGCTTTTTGCCGAAGATCTTTTGGATATTTTGGCCTTATATCGCTTGGAGACTTTGTTTTGAGCTGGTTAATTTGTGTATCTTGAATCTGGGGTTTTGTGAAGAAGTAATATGACATGACGGAGCATTGACGAGAACTACTATCTTTTTTACTGTTTTCCTGTTTTAATATCTTCTGCAATTTGGTTGTGAATGCACTGTGTTTCTGCGACATGGATCTGTAAATGATGTGATGTTTTCCTATGTTTAACGATGTTATTCTGTTAGATCTATTTGCACATGATGATGATTATTGCAATTCTAATATAATAATGCGATCTGTTGAATGATGAATTCATTTGATTAATGTTTAAGTGGGATGAGTAGAGTGATTGAATAATGCGGTGTTAAGTGATAAGGTGATGCACATTGTCCTCCTTCATTCGGTGGAAACTTGGTTCCTTCAGCTCTCCCTCGAACATCTCGGGTGAGACTTCATCTGCTTTGCAGGTGTTGTTGGGCAGGGTTAAACCTATCTGGGCCGGTGCTCAGGGAGATTGCAGTGATTTGGGTGTCGACAGAGAGGGAACCCCTGTCGACTGGATTTGTGTCAACAAATGGTTCCATTTCTGGGACCATACTTTGCGACTTAAGGGAGGATATGTTATGGCATCGAACATGGCCGAAGATCCAAGATTGCTTCGATATGAAAATAAGGGAGTTTTCAGAGAAAGAGAATCAGAACCATGGATTGATGATGAATTAGTGGCTGGAAAGGTATATGCACGACGTACCTCACGAGTAATTTTTCTCTGAGTTTTAGATTATTTTGTATGAGTGGTTAGCATGATTGACCAATAGCAAGATAAATTTCCAAGGGGGTTAGCTGACTACCTGGACCCCATAATTGATCCGGTAACTGCAAGAAGTAGATAACAGAGCGTCAAGAGCAATTGAAGTTTGCCTCGACAACATATTGGAAGCCTATATCACCGAGTTTGTAGTTGATATGACTAAATCGTATAACAAAGTAGAAAAGGATTTCTTCAACGGACCAAGAGGTAGGTTCCTATTGTCTTTGCAATTGTCCATTAAAATGCTAATCTGCGAAAAGGGAATACTGAAGATGCACCTAGAGTCATAAAATTATGGTGTGTGAAGGCTGTGGGTATTTCAAAGATGAGGGTTAGATGGAATGATAAAGGATAGATGGATGAAAGTTATGACAGGATTGTGAGGGAAGTCGAGGAAGGAAGTGGTCTTACGAGAGGAGGAGCGAGGTTTTGGAAAGAGAAGAGGTAGAGGAAAGGAGAGATTTCTGCTGCAACTAAAACGTGAGGCCACGAAGAAATACCACACAGGATGAAGTGACCCTATAGTGACGAAGGAGACGACCAAGATACACTAGAGCCAAAGAGAAGGTTGACCTAGAGCGACAACGTACCCACACCTCCGTGCACTACACCACACTCAGGGAGGAATACGAGCTCGACACCGCCGTGTCCTACTTATTAACAACATTCTAATATTCGGAGATCAACAACTGTAGGGAGAAGGCTCATAATGGTGAGCGATGATGCACTGTTACCCTTTTTCCATGGAAATGGGACTGAAGATCCAGAACAATATTGGTTCTTATGTGAAGCTGTATGGATTGTTAGACAAACTACAGATGATGAGGTTAAGAAAGGTCACTTGACGATGACCCTTTGATGTCGTGTACTGGACTGGTTCATGAAATTTGTACAAGTTCCTACGGGAGCTCTGCTGAAGACATTAGTTAAAGTAAGAAGAGGACTGATTGAAGAATTCAAAAAACCGAAGTCTGAAGCGCAATACATTACGAAATTGAAGGACATTAAGCAGTATCCCAATGAGATTGTTTGGGACTTTGATCAAAGATTCAAGACACTCATGGTACGAATCGTCTTTGAGATGAGCGATATTCATCATAAAGAATGGTTCATCGTGGCACTACTAAATCATATCAGGCTATCGTTGATGCAACAAAAGATTGTGACACAGAGAGAGGCTCTGGAGATCGCCATGAAATTGGAAGCTTCACCAGTGGGCGAGAATGCGATTGGGATAAATCAGATCGAGATGCAGTTAGTGAACTTGATGCTCCAATTACAAGATATTAAGAAGGGAAAAGAACATCGTGAGGAGCTCTGGTGCACTCGATGTGGTGCAGATGGACATACTAAAGATAGTTGTCTAGATTTCTGAAACTACTGGTTGGCAGGAGCGACGAACCCATTTCCTTGTGACAGTGTGCCATGGTGTGGTATTTGTTAAGTGTATGAACATAGACATGAAGAATGGGGATACATGAAGAAGATGGTAACGAACCCTGACAAAACTATACTGTACATTTTGTCGATCTGTCGGACATGATAAGGATTGCCGCGTGTATGACCTACTCCAAGAAAGAGAAATGAATCATATTATGTGAAGGGAGAGGTTCATCGAATGGTACAACATTTGCAACCACGGGTGGTACAACCACCGCCTCAACCGCAGTTCGACCTCAGCCGCAACTGCAGTGCAGTTTGCACCACAACCACAGTTACAGCAACAGTTTGTTCCTCAGCTGCTAGTATACNACAGGTGGTACAACCACCGCCTCAACCGCAGTTCGACCTCAGCCGCAACTGCAGTGCAGTTTGCACCACAACCACAGTTACAGCAACAGTTTGTTCCTCAGCTGCTAGTATACTTAGATGTAGATGGCTCCACAGCATCCACAGTATGTTCAACCTTAACAGTATGTTCAGCAGTAGGTGAATCCCCTGTAGTAGTTCAATCAATCATAGTACCAACAGTAAGGAGGATTTCAAGGAGGACGAGGTGGAGGCTTCGGTCGAAGAGGAGGACTAGGTTGGAGACATGTCCAATGTTACAATTGTGGTGTATTCAAACATTATCAGAGAGACTGCCCACAATTGCAAGCGTAGTGTACGTATTGTATCACTATCGATCACACAGTTGAGAATTTTCCACAGTTGATCATAAAGTAGTAGGCAGGGAATGTGCCTCAATTACAGAACCAAAATCATAATCAGTTGCAAAGTCATAATCAATTACAAAGTCAGAATTAGTTGTAAAATTAGAATCAGTTGCAGAATTAGAATCTATCGCAAAATCAGAATCAAGTGCCGAACCAGAATCAGTTCCAGAACTAGAATTAGTTTCAGAACCAGAATCAGAATGCAAATAAGAATGTGAATCACCCTATGAATCCATCGATGAACCAGAACCAAGGACCGACAATTGCGATGACTTCTGCAGAACCTAGAACGCAAGATGATGATGTCGCTGTTATTACTTGTGGTGAAACAACAACGGGAGTGGATAGCCTGCATCCAATGATTCAATTGGATGGAAATAAAAAAGTACAATTCGATATCGACGTCAAGAAAGACACATTTTTTGAAGCGTGTGACGTAATAGGAATAAATCCTGGTAAGTTACCTATCTACGAAATGTGGACTACTTTTGATTCAAGTTCGGTCGCAAGACCATCGCGACAGAATGATACCTTGCAATAGTTTTTTGAAAGTTGTATGTTGTTAGCGAGAGATCCTGATGCTCTTGCTGAGATTGAGAGTCTACAAAGGGATGGAAACAGTTCGCGGTGAAATATTTACATAAGAAGAATACTGGAAAAGAGATGCGCATGAATACTCATATTGGTGATTATGAGGTAGATTCAATTATCCTAGATCTAGGCTCAGATGTCAATATTTTAACGAGGTAGATATGGGAAAATATGGGGAGCCTGGAATTGGCTTGGTCCCCTATACTATTGCGACTGGCTAACCAGGCCAGAGTAACACCGATTGGTGTTGGGTATATGTTATATCCTTTGCATGTGCATATGAAGGGGAGGTGCACATGTCAGCGCTACAGCTCGGTGATCCCAAAGGCACCTTCGACGGAAACAGGAAATTTTTTTGGCTATTTATAGATTTTATGGCTATTTATAGCTGTTTGTGGCTATTTTTAGAATTTGTCTAAAAATATGTAACTTAATCCCAGTTAAGGGATTGGATTCTTTTTCTAATCTGGGTGAATGGATTAGGGGATTTGGATGTTGTGGAATACCTATATTTTGTATTGTGAGGATTTCATAATGTAATGAAGAGAAAATAGAAGGTGTGGCTCCAAGGTTTTCTGGTTTTCCTGGTTGAGGGTTTCCAGGGTAAATCTCTGTGTTTACGTGTGACTGATGTGTTGTGATCTCTATTTTGCTTAAAAGAATCTGTATGCTTTGCTTCTATACACAGGTTTAAAACGTACATGTGGTATTAGAGCTCGATTTTGGCATCAGGGGGACACCTTTGTTGCTAAGGGTTCAACGCGATTGATAGATCTCAGGTCTATGATAAACCTGGGTTCAGTGGGAGCTTTGCAGTGTTGATTTGTGCATTGAAAGAGAATGGCGAGCACTTCAAGAATTGAGATTGAGAAATTTAACAGCTGGAATTTTGAGCTATGGAAGCTCAAAATGGAGGATCTTCTGGTAGATCGGGAACAGTGGATTGCTATGGATTCGAGTACGAAACCCACTGCAATGTCACAAGAAGATTGGGATAAATTAGAAAGAAGGGCGAGGAGTACAATACAATTGTGCTTATCAGATTCTATGTTGTTGAATGTATCTGGTGAAGATAGTGCAGTAAAGCTATGGGAAAAACTAGGGAGTTTGTATCAATCAAAATCCCTTGTGAACAAGTTGTTTCTGCAAAAGAAGTTGTTTCACCTCAGAATGGATGAGAATGACGCTATAACAGAGCATTTGAATGTCTACAATACTCTAGTAAGTTAGATAACCTTTGTTGGTATTAAAATGGGTGAAGAAGATAAATGTATTACATTATTGTGTTCTTTGCCGGATTCCTGGGACAACCTAATTGTTGCAATAGGTAGTTCTAGCCAGGCGACCTTAAAATTTGATTAAATTGTACCATCCCTACTATCAGAAGAGATGAGGTGGAAAACCATGTATAACCATAGCATGGATGCCTTGTCTGTGAGAGGCCGCCCCCAGGAGAGAAACAAAAATAAAGGATCTGGGGGGAGATCTAAATCTAAGGGTAGATCTAAATCCCCAGGAAAAGGAATAAGGAAGTGTTGGAAATGTGGTAAAGCTGGGCACTATAAAAAGGATTGCATATCTAAGAATGTTGAGAAAGCAAAGGGATATGAGGATACCCCTTCCACAGAGGAAAAGAACTCCTCAGAAGGAGGGGATGTGTACCTAGCTTCCACAGGTAATCATTCAGAACGTGATACATGGTTGATTAACTTAGGTGCATCATGTCATATGACCCCTCAAAGGGAGTGGTTCTATGAATATGAAAAGTACAATGGAGGAGATGTGTACTTGGGAGATGATTCACCAGCCAGTATCATTGGACGTGGTAGAGTCAAGCTCAAAATGAAGGATGGAAGGATTAGAACTCTGCCTGGGGTGCTACACATTCCAAATCTAGCAAGAAACTTGATATATGTTGGAAAGATGGATGTTGCAGGTGTAAAGACTGTGTGTGGAGATGGTGGTTGCAAAATGGTTCAAGGATCAATGGTATTGATGAGGGGAGTTCGGTATGGAACTCTGTACAAAATTTTGGGAAAAACCATCATTGATGAATGTAACAATTCTGTTGTGCTGGAGGAAGGAGGTAAAGATGACAAAACCCTGACTACATCAGGAGGAAAGACAATGCTGTGGCATCAAAGAATGGGGCATATAGAAGAAAAGGGACTCTGAGCAATACAAGGTAAAGGTATGGTTGAAGGTATGACTGATTGCACTCTGGATTTTGATTTCTGTGAACATTACATACATGGAAAACAAAATCGAGTAAGATTTGCATCTAGTGCTACAAGATCAAAGGGAATTCTAGAATTAATACATAGTGATGTGTTTGGACATGTTCCTGTTCCATCATTAGAAAAAACTGTGTATTATATTTCATTTATGGATGATTTCTCAAGAAACATATGGATTTATTTCCTTCGAAAGAAATTTAAAGTATTTGCCAAGTTTAAAGAATTTAAGGCTCTTGTAGAAAATCAGTCAGAAAAGAAAATAAAGGTGTTGAGGACAGATAATGGTGGAGAGTTCTGTGGGAATGAATTCGAGGACTTTTCTAAGAAGTGTGGAATAGCAAGGAAAAAGACTACTCCATACACACCTCAACAAAATGGAGTTGCTGAGAGGATGAATAGGGTGTTGATGGAAAAGGCAAGGAGCATGCTAAGCAGTACTGGGATAGGACAAGAATTCTGGGCAGAAGCAGTGGAGACAGCATGTTACTTGGTAAACCGATCACCCACATCAGCATTGATTGATAAAACTCCACAAGAGGTATGGACTGGTAAGAAACCCTCTATTAAGCATCTGAAAGTTTTTGGTTGTGATGCTTATGTACATGTTCCAAGGGAGAAAAGGAGTAAGTTGGATAACAAAGCTGAGAAGTGTATCTTTATTGGCTATAAATATGGTATGAAAGGGTATAAGATTTGGAATCCTATAACTAAGAACACTGTTTACAGTCGAGATGTTGTGTTTCGAGAGGTCAAAGAAGTCCCCGGACAGGAAGTGAATCCAATGGAAAAGGAACCAGAGAAAATAGAGTTTAAGTTAGAAGGTGAAGAATCTGACTCAATAGAAGAAGCAGAATCAGAAGAAGAAGAACCTCATACTCTAGTTTTGAGGAGATCATCTCGAGAAATAAGGCAACCAGAAAGGTATTCCCCTCCTAATTTTCGCTCTCATTTTGCTATGTCTATTACTGATGATGATCCTAGAAATGTGAAGGAAGCTGTTAATTCAAATTATAGTGATCTTTGGAAAAAGGCCATGGATGAAGAAATGGATTCCTTGGACAAAAATGAAGCTTGGTAGCTAGTCCAGTTACCAGCTAAGAGAAAAGCAGTTGGGAGCAAATGGCTATTTAAAAAGAAGTTGAATGCAGAAGGTAAAGTGGATAAGTATAAATCCCACTTGGTAGCAAAGGGATATTCTCAGGTAGAAGGAATTGATTTTGGTGAAATATTTTCTCCAGTTGCAAAATTAACTTCTATTAGATTTCTTCTTTCTATTGCCGTTGCTTTTGATCTTGAAGTAGAGCAGATGGATGTGAAGACAACGTTCTTACATGGGGATCTGGAAGAATAAATATACATGAAACAACCAGAAGGGTTCATAGTAAAGGGAAAGAATCAGTTGGTATGTAAACTAAAGAAGTCCCTTTATGGTCTAAAGCAATCTCCAAGGATGTGGTACCAAAAGTTTGACACATACATACTTGGATTGGGGTTTGTGAGAAGCAAAGCTGATCACTGTGTATATTCCAAACAGGTTGGTGATCACTTCATTAACATAGTTCTGTATGTTGATTACATGTTGTTGATTGGAAACAACAAAGATTTTATAAAAGAGGTGAAGTCTCAACTATCCTCCAAGTTTGATATGAAATATCTCAGTGCTGGAAACTTCATTCTGGGAATGGAGATAAGAAGAGATCGTGCAAACAAAATGATAAGTTTAAATCAAATAAAATATGTTGAGATGGTACTACAGAGATTTAACATGCAGGAAAGTAAGCCGGTCAAGGTTCCTATTCCTGTAGGTGTAAAGTTATCTGTAGAGCAGTGTCCCAAGACACAGGAAGAAGAAGAAGACATGTCACGGGTTCCATATGGGAGTACAGTTGGTAGTTTTATGTATGCAATGGTCTGTACAAGACCAGACATTGCTCATGTAGTGGGAGTTTTGAGCAGATATATGTCAAAACCAGGAAAGGACCATTGGACAACTGTAAAGAGGGTCTTTAGATATTTGCGTGGCACCACAGATTATGCAATATTCTACCAAGGAAGGCCTGGACCTGACAGAGTAATAAATGTACATGGACTTGTTGATGCAGACTGGGATGGAGACCTTGATCATAGAATATCTCCAAGTGGGTATGTGTTTAACCTATTTGGAGGAGCTATCAGTTGGATGAGCAAGAGACAAGCTGTAGTTGCACTCTCAACTACAGAAGTTGAATACATGGCAGCCACTCATGCAAGCAAAGAAGCTATGTGGTTGCAAAGATTGTGTTCAGGTATTGGGTTTGTACAGAAAGGTGTAAGGTTATAATGTGATAGCCAAAGTGCAATCTTCCTGGCAAAGAACCCTGCTTATCATGCTAAGACAAAGCATATTGATGTGCAATATCACTTTGTGAGAGATATGGTTGAAGAAAAGAAGGTGCTACTAGAGAAGGTTGACACCATGAAAAATGTTGCAGACTCATTAACAAAGTCTGTTAGTACAGAGAATTTCTCTTGGTGTAGAGAATATATGGGCATTGATGCCCCGAGCCTGTGACTTTATGAGTACATGACTCATTGCTATGCAAAGGAAACAACAAGTGGGAGAATGCTGGGTATATGTTATATCCTTTGCAGGTGCATATGGAGGGGAGGTGCGCATGTCAGCGCTGCAACTCAACGATCCCAATGGCACCTTCGATGGAAACAAGAATTTTTTTTGGCTATTAATAGATTTTATGGCTATTTATAGCTGTTTGTGGCTATTTTTAGAATTTGTCTAAAAATATGTAACATAATCCCGGTTAAGGGATTGGATTCTTTTTCTAATTCGGGTTAACGGATTATGGTATTTGGATGTTGCGGAATACCTATATTTTGTATTGTGAGGATTTCATAATGTAATGAAGAGAAAATAGGACGTGTGGCTCCAAGGTTTTCTAGTTTTCCCAGTTGAGGGTTTCCAGGGTAAATCTCTGTGTTTACGTGTGACTGATGTGTTGTGATATCTATTTTGCTTAAAAGAATCTGTATGCTTTGCTTCTCTACATAGGTTTAAAACTTACAATTAGGAGGTGTTCCACACCTTGCGGTAGAAGTCAAAGGAATGAATACCTTCACAAAATTTGATGTAATTGATGTTGTTGATGGTGGAAGTTTCTATCCCACATTGTTGGGGATCGGATGGGCCAATGATAGTATGGCAGTAATCAGATTTAAGAAGTGAGTTATGACTTTTGAGAACTGTGACATTAGGGTCATCGCCTCGATGGACCCTACTGAAGGCTGGAGATATGTCGAGCCAATAAGGGATGAAGCTTAAAAGGGATGGGATCATGCATACAATATCTCAGAGGATTATATCCATCTAACGGTCAAGGGTGAGCTGGGTTGGTGCAGTTCTAGCTCTGCGTCTTTTGACTCTCACGATGGGCTAGAAATTGGAAAAATCACATGCATGAAGTGTCACCGAGGAAGTGTGGTTTAATCACACAATCATTATGCAGAGTTGTGACTGCGTTTGTCAAGTTACCAATATATGAAGGGTTGCTTGAGTTATCTAAATTTTTGGTTGATTTTGAAGATAAGGTGTGAGAGACACAACGATTGCTACGTTGGATGAAGCACTGAAGACTACTCTAGCCCCCTGGTGGGCAACCCATAAGAAGTTGATCACTAACTGGTCACAGTGTCGAATATTGATGATGGTACGGTTTGGTAATACAGAAGAGTACCACACTAGAAGGTATGATGGGCAGAACAACCTTGGTGATCATCTGACTGAGTGTCAGACCTTGTGGGCATCACGACCAAAATATGAGTGGGTCCATGCCTTTATTTGCACATTGGATGAGATGCCACGGTCGTGGTATGTATCATTAGAGTTGCGCAAAGAGATTACTACATGGGAAGGATTGACAATTTGTTTTTATCACACCTTCAGCTTCATGGATACCAACCCAGATGTTCACAACGTGCTGCAGATTATCCGTGATGTTGTTCTGAAGGTAGTACTAGTTGCATATCCAGTGGATCCACACGCCAACTACTCAATACAGTCGATGATGGAATTCTATAATGTATATGGAGAGCACAAGAATGACGATGACCTGTGGAATATCAATATTCTAGAAATGGAAGGGAGTCGGGATGTCGCAGCACCTAATGTGCTAACGGATCCCATGAGTTAGCCATTGAATATTAGGAAGGTCAACATTGGGATAGAAGAGAATCCAAAGTTTTCAAATATTGGGAATTACTGGGATGAATAAACCATGGAAAAAATCACAGATTTGTTGCATGAATTCCAAGATCTGTTTCCGACTAAGTTTTATGAGATGAAAGGGATACTAGGAGATTTAGGAGAGATGAACATCCCATTGAAGCCAGATGCGAAACCAGTAAGGCAATGACCTTATCGACTGAATCCACGATACAAGGAGAGGTTCAAAGCAGAGCTTGACAGATTGGTAGATGTTGGGATAATAGAGTTGGTTGAGAATCATAATGGATCAGTCCTATGGTGGTCCAAGACAAGAAGACTGGTGAGGTGTGAATATGTGTCGACCTAAAAAAATTGAATGATTCTTGTCTACATGATCCATTTCTTACACCTTTTACTGATGAAGTGTTAGAAGGAGTGGGCAGTCAAGAAATGTACTCCCTCACGGATGGATTTTTTAGGCTATCGCCAGATCAAAACTACGAAGGAGGATCGCCAAAAGAAAACATTCGTTACTGAATGGGGTTGTTTCTAGTATACCATGATGCCGTTTGGGTTGAAGAATGCATATGTGATATTTTCCAGGGTTGTTGTCACTGCATTTAATGACTTTATTTAGAAATTTTTGCAAGTATACATGGATGACTGGACCATGTATGGGTTAATCAAGGATCACTTGGAAAACTTGCTACTGATGCTGGAGCGAAGTCGACAGCATCAAATCACGCTGAATTCAAAGATGTGTATTTTCTGTGCACCATTTGGGATGCTCTTGGGACCCATTGTGTGCAAGAAAGGATTGATGGCAGATCGCAGAAAGATTACACTGATTTTGAGTTTGCCACCACCAACAAATTTCAAGAAATTGAGAGCGACACTAGGACATATGAGATACTATCGAAAAATCATCTGTGGGTATGCAACGATTACAACTCCTATGGAGCGATTACTAGAGAAGGATGCACTCTTTGTATGGAGTCTGAAGTGTCAGTACAGTTTCAAGACATTAAAGGCGAAGACGACATGCACACCAATCTTAGTTTTCCTTGAATGGAATAAGGGATTCCATGTCCACGTGGATGCATCATCAGTCGCGCTGGGAGTGGTGTTGGCCCAACTAGGAGAGGGAGATTTGGATCATCCGATCGCTTTCGCGAGTCAGAAGCTATCATATGCAGAGAAAAAATACACCACCACAAAGAGAGAAGGTCTAGCGATGGTATATGCACAACAAAAATTTAGGTACTATCTATTGGTTGGTCATTTCAAGATGTTACTGACCATTCTGCATTGAAGTACCTGGTCAATAAGCCTGTGTTGGGGGGGGAGATATGTCACTGGCTACTTCTCTTTCAGGAGTTTGATTTTGAGATCATTGTGAAGATGGGTCACTTAAATGCGGTCCCAAATCACTTATAGAGAATTAAGACAGGTGAGGAACCTATAAACATTGAATATAGGTATCCAAATGCACAACTATTCAGAGTCGACATGGTAGACGGTCATTACGTAAACATAGTTCAGTTTTTGGCAATGGGAATTGCACCGGAGGAGCTGACTACGAGCCAAAAGAAGCAGTTGGTTGTTAAGGCAGTCGATTTCCAGGACATATCACTGGATATCAATGTGTTATCTACACAAACGTTGGTACATATGCAATGTGTCACTAACCAGGAGTTGGCAGACAAGAAGAAGATCATTGACAAACAATTTTTGTGATTGCAGGAGAAGGAACAAGCCGCCTAGAAAGAGATTGAAGCGCTAACAAAGGAACAAGAGGAGTTAAAGGTGAAGAGTGATATGGATATTACAGAGCTAAAGAAAGAGCAAGATTGCCTAGTCATCAAGAAGGCTCACCTCTGGGATAGCATATTGCAGTTAGAAGAGGCAGTTTCTGACGCCTTCCAGTACGTACTTGAGAGCACTGCGGAACTAGATGCAGTAGAGAGAGACAAATGACTAGGAGCGGTCATCACATAGTTGCAGTGCAATAATGCAGAGTTGACTGCTTTGGAACATCCAGACACGCCACTGGAGCATGTCGCAGAAAGGAAAAGCACCACGGAGGACATGGCGACAGAACTGGAGGAGATGGAAAAGGAAGGAAAGAGGGTCATAGAAGCGACTACACAATTTTGGGGCAGCATAGTCCAAGATGGGCAGTTAGAGAAACTGACCAAGTAGTTGCAAGAGGTAGAGGGGAAAATAGTGACACTGAATATGACATTGAGAGCAATGCCACTAGTTTTGCAGATCACCAGGTCTGCAGAGTTGAAGGAGTTGCAACGGTGCGTCGGGAAGGAAAGGGAAAGATAGTAGAAGCGCAGTGACCAATTAGACGAGTTCCAATATCTTGGTGCACAACTTTTTGACAAGGAAATTGTTGCGCTGCAGGCTATGCAAGAAGAAAATAAGGAGGTTGCTGAGAAAATGATTGAGCATCCATTAGCTCACGACTTGACAAGGAGCCGAGAACTTGTTGAGAAGGTAAAATTGCAAGTCAGCGAGATTACTCAGCAATACAATGATTTCCAGTAGAAGATCAACGAGTACACTTTGTCTAGCTGACATGGCTCGAGGGCGAGCCACAAGATTGTGTTGGGGACCTATTGGCAAGGGGTTTTGGATAAGGTAGTTGCACAACATCGTGGATGTTACACAAGGTCAAAGACAACACACAAGTGGAAAATGGTGCGCAAGGCGGAACTATAATATGTTGTGTCACATTTTGTAATTTTGGACTGCATATCGCGAGTAATTTAAGAAGTAGTTAGAGAGTAGTTAAGTGGAACATGAATGTAAAGGCACAAACCTATAAGTAGTTGATGAATTGCAAATGTAAAGGGCTGGATGAGAGAGCTTTTGGCTTGCTTTTTGCTGAAGATATTTTTGAGCTTTTGGCATGATATCGCTTGGAGACTCTGTTTTGAGCTGGTTAATTTGTGTATCTTGAATCTGGGGTTTTACGCAGAAGTAATATGACATGACAGAGGATTGACTAGAACTACTGTCTCTTTTACTGTTTTCCTATTTTAATGTCTTCTGCAATTTGGTTGTGAATGCGCTGTGTTTCTATGACATGGATCTGTAAATGATGCAATGTTTTCCTGTGCTAAATGATGTTATTCTATTAGATATGTTTATGCACGATAATGATTATTGGAGTTCTGATATAAGAATGCGATATGTTGAATGATGAATGCATTTGATTACTGTTTAAGTGGGAAGAGTATAGTGATTGAATAATGTTGTGCTAAGTGATAAGTTGATACACAATGTCCTCCTTCATTTGGCAGAAACTTGGTTTCGTTAGCTCTCCCTCGAACATCTCAGGTGAGACTTCATTCGCTTTGTGGGTGTTGCTGGGTAGGGTAAAACCTGTCTGGGCTGGTGCTCAGGGAGATCGCGGTGGTTTGGGTGTCGACAAATAGGGAAACTTGCCAAATGGGTTTGTGTCAAAAAATATATCATGAAAGAGAAATCTTACTTGGATAAGAGAAATCAAGAAGCAGAGAAGTATCGAGTTCCATAAGGCTCCACAAGAGTGAGAAAGACATCAAAGCCATTTTCTAGTTATATAGCTTTGATGTGTAATCCTGTAGATCAAGAACCTACCAGTTATGAAGAAGTTGTATAGAAGAAAGAATGGGTAGAAGCAATCACGGAAGGATACCAATCAATAATGAAGAATGTTGTTTGGGATATAGTTCCCAAACCATAAGGCAAGAGTGTGGTATATTCCAAGTGGATCTACAAGATAATGCATGTAACAGATGGAAGTATTGAGAAATACACGACAAGGTTTGTGGCTAGAAGGTTCTCTTAGAAAGAGGGAATTAACTATGAAGAGACATTTGCGCCAGTAGTAAGGTACAATTCCATTAGAACCATCATGGCACTTGCATCCATGATGAAGTGAAGTTTACACTACATGGATGTGAAGACAACCTTCGTGAATGGTGTTATTGAGGAAGAAGTGTACATAGAACAACCACAAGGATTTGAAGTTAAAGACAGATGAACTCACACATGTAAGTTGAAGAAGGCTTTGTATAGACTGAAGAAATATCCTATAGCTTGGTATGGATGGATAGGTATTTTTTTGACGAGCTTGGGATTTACCAAAAGTAAAGATGACCCATTAGGAGAATTTTGAGGTCTAAAATGAGCCTCATAAGAGATAAATAAAATATTATGACTTAGGGATTTTGTGGGGAAGGTATATTTACAACTCACTTCTTACACTAAAACCAATGTAACTATGGTTAAGTTAAATTGAAAAGATGTCTAGAATGAAATAAATAAAAAACATTTATTTGATGTGATTAAAAATAAAAGTACTTTTGAATGGATAATTTTTTTTTGAATATAATATGATAAATGTAATTATAAAGTAATGCACTCATAAACTAAAATAAAATATGTTGATTTTAATTATTTTGATATAATTTAATTATTCAATTTTCAAAATATTTATAATATTGGATCTAAAAATAAACCAAAATTATATAAATAAATTGTCAATATATATTCATTATTTAAATCTAACTTATTTTCATTAAAAAAAACTAAACTTACAAATATATTTAATTTGTATCAATTAAAAATAAAAATTAATCATCTAATTATATAAATACCAACATTATTTTAAAATTTTACCATTTATAAAATAATATATCCATAAAATATATTTTTTAACTAACATAAAAAATAATGTATAAATCAAAATATCCAATATTTAGATACTTAATTTACATATCCATTTAATAACTTATGCATTTCTATACTTGTTTCACATATCTATTTATTTAAGGTTTTTTAAAGGATCGACAGATTATTGAACTAGTCGGCATTACCTAGGAGGTTTTGCACTCCATAAAAACCAAGAATTCAAATTTCATGGTTCTTAAGCTTGATTTAGTCAAAGCCTTTGATAGGGTGAATTGGAATTTTCTGAGACTTCTCCTTCTGCAAATTGACATTCCTCTTATTGGTGTTAATTGGATTATGGGTTGTGTTACAAATTCATGTTTTGATGTCTTAGTTAATGGAATTCCATCATATTTTTTCCTTGCTTCTAGGGGTATGCGTCAAGGTTGTCCTTTATCGCCTTTATTATTTATCTTGGTCATTGAGAGTCTCAGGAGGATCATACTGGATGCTTAGCAAAAGGGTCACATTAAAGGTTTCCAGTACTCTCCTAGTCTGTCTCTAACTCATATGTTATTTGTTGATGATGTGATCCTATTTGGGATTGGTACTATAAATGAATGGGGTGCTTACAAAGAAGCTCTGGACTTATTTTGTTCAGCTACGGGTATGGCTGTAAGCACTGAAAAATCCTCTTTCCTTTATCAAAATGTTGATAAAGAGACTAGTCGACAAATTGTAGCTCTCCTTCCCTACAACATGGCTCCTATTACTTCCGGGTTTAAATACTTGGATATCGCTTGAAACCTATTGGTTACAGATCTTCAAATTGGCGTTGGATGGTGGAAATGTTTGAAAATAAGATTAAGAATTGGACTTATATACTGCTTACACTTAGAGGTAGATTAGTTCTCATAAAATCGGTTCTTACAGGGCTTGCGTTTTATTGGTTTGCTCTGGCCAGATGCCCCAGATCCATCCTGAATTTGTTGAGGAGTTCTATATTTACATTCCTGTGAGGGAATTTTGAGGGTCATCAACGATACCACTTGGCTATTTGGAGAACTGTTTCCGTCCCTTGTGAATTTGGCGGTTGGGATATAAAGCATTTGGAATGGTTTGGGATCTCTCTCAAACTGAAGAGTTTGTGGAAGATTATAATGGGGAATGGTATTTGAAGACGTATCATTACACACAAATATTTAAAAAATAGACCCTTGGAGGACTGGATTAGAGCTTGAAATTTCACTATCATTAACACTTCATATTTCTGGAATGGTTTTATTAGAATTATGTCTTGGATTACTTGTAAGCTTTGATGGAAGGTGGGAGATGGAAGGAAAATCCGTTTGGGTGTCAATCCTATAACAAGTATTGATGCTTCGTTTTCTCTCCCGAAAGACCTAAGGGATTATCTAGCAGACTATGGGATCACATATATGGTGCAGGCTTAGAAGATGATGGTTTTTCTCATGGTTACAATGGTTGGCACTCAGCTGCGTATCTTGACTTGGGGGTTAATTGGGCTGATCTCTAGACGACCTTTGTAAAAGGCCTATCTCATGGTGTTATTAAGTTAAGAAACTCTGAAGACTCTCTGTTATGGATGTATGACAAGAAATCTGCCATGGTTTTGGCAAAAAAAGCATATGAAATCATTGTGTCTGATTTTTTGCCTCATCCTTCAGAAAATATTGTCTTAAAGGTTTGGAAATTCAATATCTCGTAGAAACGCAAGTGCTTTACTTGGCTGGCTTATAATAAGAAAAATAATTCTTGGGACAACCTGTATAAGAGGGGTTGGATTGGTCCCAATCGATGTAGCCTATGCAAGTCAGATGTTGAAACTATTGATCATTTATTTGTTGACTGTTCTTTCATGCAAAAGGTATTACACAGCTTAGATAGTTTCTTCAATGTGCAGTTAGTTTGGTCAGATTTGACTCTCTCAGGGAACCTCATCAGCTGGTTCACCAAGGATGGGGATCTTCTGTATTTGCCTATTTTTGTCATTTGGAATCTCTAGAAGGCCAGTAACAACTACATATTTGAGAACATAGAACCTAATATTTCTAGACTCAGCCATAGGATTATGTTAGAGGTCTCTACTCACCAAGTACCTCATATGAAAAGGACTAAAGTCAGAAATATTGGACCTCCTCCAAAAAATCTGTTTCCTATCAATTTCTTTGATGGTGCTGCAGTTGATTCAACAGGAGGTGCAGGTTCTTGTATCTGGATCAATGAACAACATTATTTCTCTATTATTTTAGGCCGTGGTTACAGCACTAACACAAGAGCTGAGCTACTAGCACTCTGGGCATTATTGTACATTGCCAAAGACATTGGATTACCATATCTACATGTCTTTGGTGACTCCTTTGTGATTATAAATTGAGCAAAGGGAGAATCCACTCTTGCCATGATGAACTTAGAAGTTTGGTGCAACAACACCAAAAAGCTTATATCTTCATTCACTTATGTGGATTTCAGCCATGTCTATAGGGAATATAACAAGAGGGAAAACTCATTATCCAAGGCAGGGCTTAATATGGTATCAAGCCATCTTACCTTTACTGAAGTATGTGAAGGTGAGCGTTTGGAGGAAGTGAGAATTCAACTATTTTGGGAGCATTGCTCTGATATGCCAAAGGCCTGCTGGTCTTTTGATTTCTTTTGGTTTTGACTCATATATGTGAAAGTTTATTTCCTATTGATTAGTCATGACATTTGACTATGAGAGATGGCCCCAGCCCTGACTTGGATGATGCCTCCGGGCTCATATTATCTTCTTTAGGGTCATACTTGGCTGATAGCTATACAGTGAGTTTATGAGAGGAACATTTCTGGTACATAATGCCTGGTTTTGTCAGTAGCAGGTTGTGAAGGATCACATTTTCTTTGTATTTGCTATCGATGTAAGCTGTATTTTCTGGTTAGTTGTTAGTTGTTAGAGGCCACTTGTTTGGTTCTGAAATCCTGATATTTCCTGTTGATGTACTCAATTCCTTTGATTCAATAGAATACCAAGGAGTGTTTTTTTCGTCTGAAAAAAAAACCCATAACTCCCTATTTAAAATTTGAAATTATGTTTTTTCTTTTGAAAAGGTACATAGTATTCCGTATTCATATAATAACCCATAAGTCTGTAATTTGAAATGATGATTTCCTTCTGAGAAAGTACGTAGTATTCAATATTCACAGTTTGAAATGATGTTTTAATTTTAAATGAGATTAAAAGTTACATATTATATATTGAAAAGTTAATTACTTATTTATTATTATTATTTTGAATAAATTCTTTACCTTTTATATTTTTTTAATATTATATTTAAAAAAATATTTATCTAATTTTATATTTTTTAATATTAATATTTAAACGATAATTATATAGTTTTTTTTTTATAAATGGGATTTTTATTTTTTATTAATAATGTTTTTACATTAAAATATAAAAAAAAATTCTTTTCAAATTTGTAAAAATATTTTAATACAATTATGAAAAAAAATATTATTTTCATCATACTCTAAAAGTAATTTAGTACATTTATATTATATTAAAAAGTATTATATGAGTACTTTACTTACAACATTGTCATGGTTAACTATGTATTTTCTTAGAATTTGACAAATAAGCATCCTTAACTCAACCAATGGCACCTCAACCATTATAGATGATGCCATCTTCTAGAATGTGATTGGTTCTTTTAAAGCTGATTTTAATAGTACATTTTTTTTGTTTTGAGGCTCATTTTTTACCTCAAAATTCCCCTAATGATAACCTTTACTTTAAGGTTATGGATGATGAGCCTGCCATATTATTGTTGTATGTGGATGATTTATTTCTGACAGGAAATGAGAAATAGATTGTAGAGTTCAAGAAGAAGCTTACCGAAGAATTTGAGATGAACTTGGATTGATGCACTATTTTCTAGATCTGGAAGTATGGCAGAGCCTAGAAGGAATATTTCTCAACCAGTGAAAGTATGTTGTGGAAATCTTAAAAAGATTTGATATGCTGGATTGTAAAGCCACGACCACACCCATGGATACCAACCTGAAGTTGTTATCTGATGAATCATCAGAGTTAGTGGGTGTGAATCAGTACATACAGATTACAGGGTCATTGATGTATCTGATGAATACTAGTCCATATTTATGATTTGTTGTGAATAGCCTGAGTTAGTATCTATTTAAACCTAGACGTGTTCACCTGATAGCTACAAAGCATGTGATGAGGTACTTGAAAGGTATGATAGACTTTGATCTATACTATGTTGGAGATAATGATTACATATTGTATGGTTATACAATTGCAGATTGGGCTAGCAAGAGCACAGGAAGAGCACCTTAGGTGGATGTTATTGTTTGGGATTTTCCATGGTCTCATGGTTTAGTAGGAAGAAGTCCAATGTTTCTCTCAACACAGCTGAAGTAGAGTATATAGCAGCTTGTTCTGCTAGTTATGAATCCATATGGGTTCGAAAGTTGATGTTAGGTCTATTTGACCTGGAGTTGGATACCACGATGATTCTATGTGACAACCAGAGTTGTATAAATATTAAGGAGAACCCAATGTTCCATGACAAATCAAAGCACATAGAAATCCCGTATTTTTACATATGGGATATGGTACAAAAGGAAGCTATAAAGCTCTAGTATGTGAGTATCAATGAGCACGTTGCCAATGTGTTGACCAAGCCTTTGTCTCGAGTAAAGTTTGAATACTTCTGTGACAAGCTTGGTGTGGTTTGAAAGGACCTTCCTTGTAAGGAGGAGCAATGATGATGATGTTATAGACCTTCCTCATAAGGAGGAGCAGTGATGATGATGTTGCAGACCCTCCTCGAAAGGGAGAGCAGGTTGATGATGTTGCATACCCTCCTCGAAAGGGGGAGTAGGTTGATGATGTTGTAGACCATCCTTGAAAGGGGGGACAGGTTGATGATGTTGCAAACCCTCCTTGAAAGGGGGAGCAGGTTGATGATGTTGTAGTGGGATTGTATCATCCCTGGACATTATCCATAAAGTGATCCACATACTCCTGTCTTTGTGTTATAGTGGGATTGCAACATCCTTGGACTTATGTCCTAAAGTGATAGGGTTTGATCATCTCGTAATTGGATCCGCAGACTTTTATCTCCTAGAGGTGGTAGGATTGAATCATCCTTGGACTTATGTCCTAAGGTGATGTGGATTAATCATCCCGTAATTGGACCCACAACCTTTTGTCTTCGTGAGGTAGTAGGATTGCATCATCCTTGGACTTATGTCCTAAAGTGATAGGGATTGATCATCCCCTAATTGGATCCACAAACTTTTGTCTTCATGAGGTGGTAGGATTGCATCATCCTTGGACTTATTTCCTAAAGTGATAGGGATTGATCATCCCCTAATTGGATCCACATAATTTTGTCTCCATGTTGTGGATAGGATTGCATCATCCTTGGACTTATGCCCTGAAGTGATATGGGTTGATCAATCCGTAATTGGATCAAGTGTGTTGCATGTTATGTTTTTGTTGCTGATGATGTTGTTGATCGAAAGATCAAGTTTTGCTGTAGATGATTGAGTGATCGAGTGCTACAGAAGATGAAGATCAAAGATGAACACTCAGTGATGTGGAAGATGATGCTCCAGTACTGAAGATGTTGAAGATGTTCCAGTTGCTGATTATTGTTGAAAAAATCCAATGATGTATAGATGTATCACCTTGATGTTATTGAAGATTCTCTCTCTCCTTTCTCCTACAATTGATGTTGTTGTTGTCAGTAGAATACCCTTCTCGTTAAGGGGTAGTGTTGAAATATTGTAACTTCGAAGAATATTCTAATTGTATTTTATTGTTGTAATCTATCGAAGATGTTTTATTCCTATGTCTGGATGTTATTATTATATTTGTTCATCATAGAGTTATGAGGTAATACCACCGTTGTAATTCAAGTCAATAGAACCCTCAATAGTATAATATTATATTGTTTTGTGTCTTCCTAGGTGAAGTCATCCCATTAAGTTTGTTGGGGCCGACCAGTTAGGGAAAATGTCAAGTGGAAGATAGAGTATAAATAGAGGAGGTGTGTTCCTCATTTTAACATAGACACTCGCTTGTGTATAAGGCATAGGAGAGAGAGAGAGAGAGAGAGAGAGAGAGAGAGAGAGAGAGAGAGAGATGCACGGAGAATGAGCACTTGTTTGGGGTTTTATCTTTGTACTTTTGATACATCTATATAGAGGAATTTTTGCTGGGTTTTCTTCCCCTGGGGGGTTTCCCAGGATAAATTTGTGTCAATCTTGTGATTGTGTTTCTTTCAATGCTCCTGCATATGCTATTGTTGTGAAATTGAATTTAATACTAATAATATCTAGCTCAACATATGGAATCTTAACATCAACGGATAATATAAATAATTGTATTTTATTTGACAAGTATAGATTAACCAAACTTCACAATAAATATAAGAACCAACATAGATCCATCTTAAAAGGTGATCTACCAAACACCGAGAGGGATAAAACCTCTTACAAACCTCTTTTTAGAGTGGAAATGTTGAAGAAGTGTGTAATAAAATGTTTATGGTTTTAAATTATCTAATTTGTGTAGTTTTATACATATGTCGTTCTAAATATTTTAAATATATTTTGAGTCAACATGTTATTTTTTATAAGGACACATGTCAACTCTAGGATAACCACAGAAGGAGTTACACATCTCCCCCTACTAGGTTGTAGAATATGTCTCTTTGGACGAATAAATATTTTAAATCTAATTTGAGCCGACATGTTATTTTTTTATAATATTTTTTTTTTTTTATAAGGAGATGTGTTAGCTTTAGGATAAGCACGAAAGGAGTTACACACCTCCCCCCTACTAGGTTGTAGAATGTGACTATTCAACGCAATAAGATACTGGATTCAATAATGAGATAATAAATCCAAATCAAGGTAGCAATCAAGTTTCTTTTCTCTTGTAACATAAGAAATTATTGCATAAATTAAAAAAAAAATGTGTTAATGTTCAAAGTGTTGTGAAATTCAAACCAAAGAGAGTGCAACCATCCAATCTTGAGATATGTAAGAGTGATGAGCATTGGATGTGTAAGGAATACAGAACACGCCCCCCGCCCCCGCCCAATATCAAATCTTGTTGGTGAACGCTTGTCAATTGTCACAATAGAATATAGGTATGAATATGAGATGGATAGGAAATGAAATGACATCAATCTTGAGTACACACCATGCACGTCATGAAATGGAGCCTTTCAAAGTCGCAACTCATTGTGTGTATCATTATGCATCTGATTCTTCGCAATGTGCCCTTTAAATAACACTAGAACCCCAAAATAAGTTTGTAAAATTGCTAATGGTGGAATTCGAAGTTTTGATCAATTAAAAGCTCGGGGCTCTGGGATTGAAATCCTCAATTTTCTAGTCTTGTGTGTTTTGTACCAGCAATTTAGTGAATTGGCACTGGTAAGAAATTTAGTATTTAACATGAAAATAATTATTGTGATACCTACAATTACAGCTATAGGACCATATGTATTGCGTCACAATGTGCATGGAGAAGAGTGACGAGCATGCCCAATGACATTACTGCATCAACATGGTTAGCGATTCAATTATGTGAAATCCCACCTTCCACAATTTCAACCTCATTAGCACACACTTGGAAGAGCTTGAGGCCTCCATGCGTCCAGGATGACATGGAATAGATGAGTTGGATAAATGATGCTATGAAATTCTTGACAAGTGAACAGGTGGAAGTTGGAACTAGAGGTCACAAACTGCAATTGATGTCTTTTGACTAGACATCCAAAATTCTCATCCATATTACTGAGGAATTCCAACCGATTATATACGATTATATGGATTGGTTTACAATTCTCTGGCTTACTTTTATCTTCCATATTATTATCCAATTCCTTCCTCTTCTTCTTCGAAAATATTGAAATTGAGGATCAAATATAAATATGAGTAGAAGCTGCTAATTGACATATATACTATCAATTTCTTTCTTATTGAGGTAAGTATTCGAATGAATCCTTAATCAGTAAGTTAAGTCATCTATTTTTACCAAGGGGTGATCCCACTAGCCACCCGATTTCTTTTGTTAGCTAGGTCAGCTTCACATACTAATAGAGGACCTTCATGATATTTTAGTGGAAATGAATACTAGTAAAATGCAATATTGATGAAGAAACAAGTAGCTCCCATCGTGGATTTTAAGGAAAGTTTCCAATCAAAACTGAGTGAATGGTGACTTGCGAGGAGACATATGCTGGTAATAATTAGATGCTAAATTTTTAAGATAACTGTCTCGTCTTTTTTTAAGAGAAATTATTTAGATAACATTGGAGGCACTTCCTCTAGTACTAGGTAAACCACGAGTTCAATGGAAAATTTGATGATTTGATCATATTCAAATGACTATCTCCTTTGGCATAAATAAGTACACACATGTAAATAAGAATAAAATTATATAATTTCATGTATTTATAATACGGTTTTTTGGGGGTTTTGACCTAATTATTGCAAACAAGTGTGTACTACGTATACTAGCTTATCTTATCCTCGATTTGTGTGGAGACCTAACTTCTTAAGACTAATCAATAATGATATTTCCAAATTCCAATATTTTGGATAATGAGCTTAATCTTTGAAGGTCAATCGATGTCATAGTTCCTACAGGATCATAACATGTTTTTTTATTTGCGTTAGAGGATTTTAATGGTAGGTAGGTCAATTGAGAAACTTCATAGCTTATGAATTTAAACACACTATGAAATTTATATTGATGGGTAGTTTAAAATCTTACCATTCTTTTGAAATGATGTTATAATTTGTGTCCTTAATTGGAAGTGTAAAAATAACATTTTGAATTTTTTTTCGTAACGCAATTTTAACTTTGCACTTCTAGGTCATGCTAGAACCCTCTAGAATGGGAACCACTCCCGGCCTTTAGGAAACTTGTTCCCAAAGTTTTGATGTTCCAGAGAAGTTGGGAACTTGTAGGGAACATTTGAAATCCAGCGGGACTGGGAACTTTTACCCTCTAAAGTAGGGAACTTTGTGACATTTTCTTATGTG
The DNA here is from genome assembly GCA_001517045.1 of Pseudotsuga menziesii. Lineage (NCBI taxonomy): Eukaryota > Viridiplantae > Streptophyta > Pinopsida > Pinales > Pinaceae > Pseudotsuga > Pseudotsuga menziesii. The sequence goes on from LPNX010299476.1 coordinate 566,309, forward strand.
TTTCCTTCATAAAGAGATCCACGCATTCGTGATTTCCACTGATCGAAACTAAAATTTCCAAGGAAGAGGAGAAGGAGATGCAAGGATGCACCTAGGGCATTTTGCATCCCGAGAGTGAATGTGTGGAACACTAAAGAAAAACAAAATTGAGCTATAATGTCATAATTTTTTTATGAGTTGTTGTTGAATTAAATTTAAACATGACCCACCCACAATCGTCAGCGAGATCATTTCATCTTTATCACTTTCTAGTTTATTCATGCATGTCTTTGAAAATGCAGGATCCTCTCCTTGGAGGGTTGTTAACAACATTCCTATTTCCTCACGACCATACATATACATGGTTGACTCAAAAAAATTTCTCTAGAAAACTAAGTTGCAGTAAAAGTCTAGTGCTACCTTGTCAATTTGGTGCACTGATTTCTATCTACTGCCCATGCTAGACTATTCACTTGTCCCTGCGCTAAATTGTAGTTATCGCTAATCAATACTAAATGTAAATCTATTTTTGAATTTTTATATATTAAATAAAAGAAAATAAATTATATATTTTACTATTTACTTTATAAATAAATAAAAAACTTTTAACTAATTGAAAATAATTAAAAACAAACTAAATTCATATATTACATTTAAATAAAATTGATCTTAGTTTTTATTTTATAATAATTTAAATTTGATTATTTATACACCTTTGCAAATACACTATCATAGAATGTTTTGTAGACATATAACATTATAATCCATTTTAAACATAGTTGATGCAAGGTTGAAAACTTACTCTATACTTATAACCACAAAAAGACTATAACTTTTAAAAGTCCCCACTTTAGAAAGAATCTACCCTATATAATCAATGACGTGGATAGTAATCTTCATTTCTATTTGTTAAGAGGTTCTAGTTACAACCGTCATATGAAGGATACCCTAAGTCACTTGGTTTATGTTAATGTTTCTTCTCTTCTCATGGTTTTTCTAATGATTTATTTTTACATATTTTTAATATATTATTATCGTCCCCATCCTGTTATTCAAATTTCTAAACATATCTGATACTAATACACACTCCCAACATTCATGCTTTCCAAAAACTTATACAACATATAACATACCAAATATATATGATCAGGTTTATATCTATTAACTTGTATTACATTTATCTTTCAAAGTTTCATGTTTTAATTTTCATAAACAACCCATGGATAGTTAAAAATGAGATTCACATAACACATAATACAAGATAAAGAAATCAGAATGACATTAAATGTTATGACATGCCATTGTATAATGGTAAGCCCCATTTGTCGAAAAAAAACTCAATTATAAGTACTAGCAATTGCTTTCCATGAGAAGAATAATATGACACGTCATCGTGATTGGTGTAAATTAGAATGATGAAAATTGATAGGATTCGTGAGAATAAAATTGAGTTATAAATTTTGTATGTTTTGATTTGGATATTTACCGTTATGGATATTCGTGAGAAAAGGATTTGTAGTTACTTCTAACAACCTTTTATCCCCGCGCTCGTCTCGCTGTTCCCTACTTTCAATTGCCACAATAAAAAACATAAGGCATGGTCGATTTGATCCATGTTTCTATAATATCATTACCCCGGAAAGAAAAATAACACAAATCTTTACTTGGGCTATCATTCTAGGAGGTGATCAGATTTATTAAGTTGAATGTTTTGGATTTGTTCATATCTTAATTATTAGAGACCAACTTTGTTAAAGAATAGAAGAGACAATAAACGACAAGAAAAACACAATGGGAAGATTGATTGTCTGGGCAATTGAATTACCTTCTCAATATTAAACAACAATATTTATAAGACTACATAACAACAAAACCATAGGTAAATACCATGGGTCATCAATTACTATGGGCCACTAATTCTACTTAATGTGTCTAACTCAACTACTCAACTAACTAACTAATTAATGCAGTATTGATAATGGTCCGTTAAGATTACAATTCTTAACACACCCCCTTAATCTCAACTAGGACAATACTTTCAACACTATCAATGCAAAAAGATGCATGATGGTCTATGTCTCGGCTAGGCTTACATTTCACTCAAACACTTCAGCTTCACTTTCTTCCTTGAAGTGTACTTGGACTTCTTCTTCTTTGTCTTCTAGATCTTGATGCTAAGTAGTTCTTCTTCTTCAGCTTCTAGAACACAGTGCAAGCCTTCTTCTTCTGTTTCAACATGACCTTTCTGGTTGTCATCTTTACTTGCACACTGGATATTTTTGTCAGAAAAAAAAAAGAATATATTGCAACTCTTCTTGGAGAGCATTCATGTCTTCATGTTCCTCATCAAAGACACTTACTTCATCATTCTCATTGACATCTTCATTTGCTTGTACCCACTGTGCATATTTCATTATTTCTTCAAAAATTGTGGGCTGAGAAGAAAACAGAGCATACTGTAGATGCTCATCACTAACATGAGTTTGCTCATAGATATCCCTCAAACTTCTGTTTTTCTGGTTGTGGGGTGGACTGTATGTTGCTTTCTTTTGTGTTGCTATCAACTGGTTGTTGCTCATTCTCAGCAACTGTTGCAGCTTCTATGTTACTATCAACTGTCTCTTGCTCAAAGAGACTATCACTCACATCACTGGACATGGTTACATTGATAGATTTACTGTCATCAACTAAAACAACTGGATCAACAATCTTTGTTGGGCTTACATGATCACTGGTTTCCTCATAATCAAAGTCTTCTTTACTGTCTTCCACTTCACCGTGGGATTCCTGGTTCTTTGTGTGACTTGCAAAGCATCTTCGTCTACAGTCAGTTCCTCACTAAACACTTCTTTTAGTATATCCGAATTCTCTTTTGGAGTATTAGCTTCTACAATATAATGAAATAGTGAATAGTCTATACTGTCTTGTATGAGTCATAAGGCAATAACTTGTCTTCTTTATTTTTGGAACTCAATCAAATCCTTAAATGAATCTGGATATCTAGGATCTTCTTCAACTATGAAATGCCACAAATGTTTCAATTTTAACAAATTACTTACTTTGACTGCCCATATATCATACTCATCTCCATGAAAGGTCCGCCATAAGCCTTCTGGTGTTAAGATATTTCTTACCTCTTCAAGTTCTTCTGGTAGCTCCATCTTCAAGAATCGATCTTCTTTTATTTTCTTCAATCTTCTACAATATTTTTGTCTCGATCACAACCTCCAATAAGATAAGATCTATGCATGTGTGTGCTTTCCACTATGTGAAAAAGGCTTACCCAAGACAATAAGGAATGGATCAAGCCATGGTCTCTGATACCATGTTAAAGAATAAAAGAGATAGAGAAGGACGAGAAAAACAAAATGGGCACATTGATTGCCTGGGAAATTGAATCGCCTTCTCAATATTAAGAAACATAATTTATAAGACTACATAACATCAAAACCTTAGGTAAATACCATTGTTCATCAAATACTATGGGACACTAATTCTGCTTAATGTTCCCAACTCAACTACTCAACTAACTAACTAATTAATGCAGTATTGATAATGGTCCGTTGTGTTATCAACCCAAATGGAACTTCTCCGTCCAAGTGTTGACATTCCCTATGTTGGTACACAAAAGGACATTTTAGGATTGAAGTTTTCCAAAACACTATAGATGGGCATGACATGAGATGCATTTACCTTTCAACTAGCATGCCATATTATTTCTTTAAGTGTTGATGGGCGTACACGACTATCTTCATTGAAACTCACATACGTACATGACTATTCCCATTGATAACTTGCGTACTGTATGCGACTATATCCATTGCAACCTGTGTACAGATGCATATGCGGGTTTCCTTTAAGCAACTCGCGTGTCATACGCGGGTTGCCTATATTAATAGTCACGTACACCTCTATTCGACATTAAAAAATATAAATCACAATCAATGGAGATTAGTTGAGCCCTAATCATTAACCTTCTCAACTGTCTCAACCTCCTCAACCTTCGAAACTACTCTATTTCCCAAAGTATAAATAGAGACCTTGGGGGGGCATTAATCAAATCAATTTTGGAGAGCAAAGTTATGCTGGTGGTATATCTTTAGAATTCTTGGAGCAGCAGAACTCAGAGTCCTTTGGTTGCAGAGGAGTCCTTGTCTCAGGCGCTAGGTTGTACTCTTATTTCATTCACTAATTGTTAATAAAGAGAATTCTTTTTCCAACTTTGCATTGAGTCTCTTTCATGTATTATGGTTGATGAATATATTTGATTATGCACTAGATATATTGTTTGTTTAACCCGTCATATATACATGTATAAGATTGTACTTGGATATTTTTCTCTTTGCAGGTGAAGGAGGTGCATCCCTAGAAGCTTTGGAGAGAAGCAGAGCGGAAGAAGACCAAGCTTGGGCCAATCGTTGATAATCGGGTGAGTCAAGTATTTCTTCCTGTTCCCTTTCTGTACTTATTGAAGCTATTTTTCTGCAAGGTCATTAGTAAGTTGGTAACCCCAGACCCTAGGTTACAAGGGTGTTTAATCTTGAACAACGGAACTGGCAACTCCACTGGGGAGCCCAGACTGCTGTGGGTTAACTCTGTAGATCCTTACCCAGTCTTTTCTTTGATTCAGTGTGTGGTGTTTTGTCTTGGTTCAGACTTGTAGTCATGCTTTGAAGTCCTTTATAATTTTTCTTTTTTTGAAAAATTTAACTGTTGTACGCGGGTTGTTGTGCTACACAGTCGCGTACAGAGGTCTGTGTACGCGAGTTGCTCTATTGCACAGTCGCGTACAGTACGCGGGTTTCTCTTATACACAGTCGCGTACAAGCCTGAGCAACAAAATTTTTTAGGGTTGGGTTGCTTGTCCCTATCCTTTTGTGGATTTTGTCTTGCTTAGTGGTCTTTAATATTGGCATTGCACTATAAGTTTGATGATCTTGTTAACCATACTTTGTGCTTTTTAGTAAGCCCTTGAGTTTTTATTGTTTGAATTGTCTTTCTGTTAGCAATTTGAAGTGGATTTTCCTATTGGGTGATAGGTTCAAGTGCTGGTTGTCTGAATCAGTGATCAGGGTTCTAGATACCGTATATCCCATTCTATTTTTGAATAGTGTTGGTTGGTCACTTGCCTTTGATTGATTTCAGTGATTTCCATTCATTGTGTCCTCCCAAGTTGGGTGTTTTCCAAGTCTTCCTTAGGTGGTTGATCTTTGGTTTTATGAATTTGCTTTACTTCATTTTGCTTACTTTATATAGTTAATTTATTCAAGCATACTCAAGAATTTTGCATTTAGGTGCATAGTAGTCTTTGAGGAATTTGAAAAGTGAAAAGAAAAACATTGGAAACTTTTGCATTTGAATTGCATATAGTAGTTTCATTTTTAGTTTTTAAATAAAATCTCAAAAATTACAAAAATATAGCCTTAGTTTTCTCTTTATTAGTTGCATTTTCATCAGTTTATATTTACAAAAAAAAAGAAAAGAGAAGCTTGTTTTAAGTAGTGATAATTTTCTTTGGATTTAATTTATACACCTGTTTTTTACATTTCTTATCGGGTCAATAACATCATAGTCTTTCACTCCACCTACCTTTTGAGTAAAAACAACCCTTAAAATGAACTCTATAATTAAAATTTATTAGTAATTTTTGTTTTATAGGGCCATACACCTACTAGCTTAGGCTAGACTTGTGGGATAGGAGTGTAAACTCCCCATAAGTATTTAAATTCAGACATAGTGGGCCAATCGATAGGTAAATCCTTCACTTTATCGATAGTATCTGGTAAGCTCCTCTCAAATGGGAGTTAAGCACAAGGCCGCATGGAGGCATTGGATTGAGGAGATAACCCCTTGATTCCTTGTCGAAACGTAGACCAAGGTTTTTACGCATATGGGGATTCAGTCCTAGATAGAGTTTCAGGCTCAGCTACCCTGCCCATGCGTATGAATCAGGCTTGCGACTGTCCCCCCAGACTATTGGTATAGTTAAGGTAGCCTCTAGTCTCTTGACATCTAGGGTTTATACATAGGTAAACCGAAAGGGTATTTCTAGTTCACCTTGGACGAGCTTGGAAGGTAACCCTTGTTGAAAGTGTAGGAGGGCGGTGGGTGATTCCTCCGCTTGTGCCTAAGAACCTCTTCAAGGACGCCAGGAAACTGTCTCTCAGCTTTCTTCGGGAAAGTATATCTTGTACCCCTTGTGACTGTTGAGACTTTAGGAATTTTTGTAGTGATTGCTCTGTGGTTTGTCTGTGTTTAGTCGGCCTTAGGGTTTGAAGAGTCAAATTTACAATCATGGAGGACCAATCTATCAGAAGGTCACAAAGGTTGCAAAACCTTCCTCCGCTTATCACATTGGAACCTCCCCCTCCCCCTCAAAGGCGAAGATTGGACACAGATAGTTCTTTTGAACCGATAGGAGTAAGTGAAGTTCCAGGTGAATCAAAACTTAGGGCAAACCATTTTAATTTGAACACAGTTGAGATAGAAGACTTGCAGGATGACGAGTTTGCAAGGAATTTTAATACACCTCTAACTGACTTAAACGATCCTGTGATCGTTTAGGTTCGTCCTTTCGACCCACCTGTGATTGGTGTCCCTGTGGGCAGGATAATGTCTACTGCAGGAGAAAGTTATTTTATTTCCACCTCAGCCGCTCCGGTTGAAGGGGTGCTACCTCCCCCGGTAGGTGCCCCTAGATCAAGCATACCTACTATGCCCTTAACTCCAGTGAGCCGAGTGGTTCAACCGTCGGTTCCCACAAGCATAGTAGGTGCTTCTAGTGGTATGGTCACTGGAATTCCTAGTGTACCTACAATTCCTACTTCCTTCACACACACTGCTTAGGGTGGTCCTATAGGATCCTTGGCTTTTGTCCAAGGATTTCCTTGGAATGGGGGGCACATTCCCCCATCCACTCCATACGTAGGCCCATCACCCTAATATGTATGGGTGCAGTTTGGAAACACTAACCCTTATGGTCAAGGTTTTAAAACTCTGGTTTCAGCCCCATTCACGAGCTCTCCCTTTTCGCTTTTTAGTGGAGGGATACCTGCTCCTGTATTTCAAACCCCAGTTTCGACTGGGGCAGCCAGAACCTCTTATACTGCACCTCACACAAACAATCCTGTAGCTTACGGATGGAATCCGTTCCAAAGTAACCCATCCACTTCACAACTGGTGGCAGGGGGAAACCCGACCTTCACATATGGGAATTTGGGGTCAAGTCCCTCTAATCCCCAAACTAGTACTTTTAGTGCTCCGATTAGACCTAAGCTTCCTTTCCTGGCAACATTAAACTTGCTAGATTTGTCTAAACTGATAAATGACCTGGTGAGGCATGTTCCCTCCTGGCCACCTGTCCCTACCAAGCTACCCTCGGACATCCCAAAATTTGAAGGCAAAGTTGGTGAAGATCCTGGGGCTCATGCCACCACTTTCCATTTATGGTGCTCTTCCAACTCACTAAATGAAGATTCAGTTCAGTTGAGGTTGTTCCAAAGAACTTTGATGAGTACTGCAGCAAAATTGTACATTGAGTTGCCTTCCGCTGTGTTTAGCAGTTTTTGGGACTTGGCGAACGCATTCCTTAGTCACTTCCAGCTTCCTGTCTGATATGATTTCGGAACAGACTTGTTATCTACCTTCCGGCAAAACAAGGCCACCCATATCTCAGATCACATCCAAGAGTGGAGGAGGCGGAAGAGCCTTATTAAAGCCACTATTCGTCTTGAGTTCTCATTAGAATGGTTCCTTAAATCCCTATTGCCTTATATATCTAAGGATGTATCTACTTCAGGAGTGACGAATGAGGAAGAATCTATCCTCAGGGCCCAACAATTAGATTTGATATATTCACAGTTTGGGATCTTATATGAGATTATCCCTGAGGCACCAAGGCCAACGCACAATGCAGAGAAACCTAAGCCTGGACCCCATGCTGAAGGTGTGGTTGGTTCCATGAATTCTCCCACTATAGAATCTTTGGCCAAACAGCTCCATCAGCTGTCCGTCTTACATTCTACGGCAGAGGTATCAAAGGCTGCCCCCTCACCCCAAAATGCAAATGTTTTTGCACAGACCTCTTAGAAGGGCAATCAGCAGCCCAGTGGGAAAAAGAAGAGAGGAAAGAAAGAGGAGGGAAACCAAAACAAGCAAAAACCTGCAAACAATGTTGATGGGGGCAAGAAAGAAAAGAAGAAGGTGAAATTCCCATGCAAGTTGTGCCATGAAGATCACCTCACCCATATTTGTCCCCTTATGGAACAAGCTTAGAAGCTGATAAAAGCTCAACAACCGGCTGTCCTGAAGGATCCTTTTCCCCAGGGACAGAATTCTGCTTTAGCTCCAAATGTAGCAGGGGGCACCCCAAATGCTCCTGACCCCAATTATATCAACATGGTTCGATACCAAACATTACTATAGATCAGGAATAAGAACTATGAAAAATAGACCTCGGAGAAGGGTAAGTCCATAGGTGAAACTTCTAACCCTCTCACAATTGAGAAACCTGCTGAAATTATGCCCAAGATACCAAAAGGTGTCTTTAAGAAGACCTTGCATAATCCTAATGCTAGGGCTATAGCAAACTACTCTGTAGTTGAAGACTTAGCCCATACTCCTTATGCAATGTTTGCTTTAGAGGTGTTACAGAGTTGTCCCACCCAGTGGGATGCACTTTTAGCAGCCTTAGGCAGTATGGACTCATCGAGTCTCATGGCGAAATTTAACTTGTTTGATGTCAAAATTCACCTACCATATCATGTAGCCTTATTGATAGATGTCATCCATGGTGGAAATACCATTGGAAGGTTAGTTGTCGACGAGGGTGCTTCTACATGTGTTATGTCCTTGTCTTGTTGGAAATCTCTTGGATCCCCAGAGCTGGTTCCATCAAACACCCTACTTACTGCTTTCGACGGAAGGTCATTCCGTCCACATGGTATCCTATTGGCTTTTGAAATTAAGCTGGCAGGGAAAGTAGTGTCTGTTGAGGTAGAGGTGATTGATGCACCTTTGGATTATAACTTGCTTTTGGGAAGAAGTTGGACTTATGCCATGTCTGCTATTGCATTGGTTGTCTTTCGGGTGGTAGTGTTTCCACATGAAGGGGAGTTGGTTACTGTTGACCAACTCAGTTTCACTCGAAAAGGCCACATGTAATCTAATGAGTCCATTGTACCATTGGTTGATCAGGTTAAACCTGCTTCAGAGAGCTTAGGGGCTGGAATGTACGCATCATTAATGGGCACATTTGATTTTCCAGCTCCAATTAATTATATAGGTTCTACTAGTGTTGGGAAGTCCATAGCTATGGTTGTTGATAGGACTGATCCTTGGGTTCTCCCTTCCCACCATGAACCTGAAGTGCCCTTATCAGCAGTGGAAGTGGCTTATCAAGCTATCACCCAAACCACTATTGATCCCATTCTGGTCCCCCTCATAGTCTCAGAGGAACTGGAAGAAGCCTATTTGCCTGCTTGGGCAGAAAACTCTTTGCATTCTATAGACTATTTAGATATGGTTTTACCTTCTAATGAAGCCATTCTAGAAGCCATGTGCGGATGAGATAAGATCTGTGAAGATCTTCACCATCGATCCTATTTTCTTCAAGAGTTAAGCAGGATAGAGAATCGGGAGTTTCATATGAGATTGGCAGACGATGTTGATACACCTATCAATCCCTTACAAAGGGAAGGAATGTTTGTTGAGGGGAACATGGCAAATATTTCCACTACCATCCCTATCAACATCTCTGTAAATCCTGACGTTATGGAAAATATACATATCGACGCAAACTGCTCTCCTGAGGAGATTGCGATCTATACGTCCTTGTTTAAGGAATTCCACGATGTTTTTTCCTGGTCATATGAGGAGATGCCAGGAATTGATCCATCTATAGTCGAGCACAAGATCCTAACATACCCTGACTCTAAACCCGTTCAGCAAAAGTTGAGACTCGTCAACCCGCGTAAAGCGGTGGCAGTAAAGGCTGAAGTTGAGAAACTATTGAAAGCTGGTTTTATTTATCCCATAGCTTTGATAGAATGGGTATCCAACCCTATTCCTATTGAAAAAAAGCAAGGGACCATACGCATCTGTACTGACTTTTGATATTTGAACAAAGCCTGTCCTAAGTACAACTATCCCATGCCATTTATAGATAAAATTATTGATGCTTGCGCAGGAAGTGAAGTCTTTTTGTTTATGGATGGTTTCTCTGGATATAATCAAATTCAAAATAAATCGGAAGACCAACATGAAATAGTTTTTATTTGTCCTTGGGGTACCTTCGCGTATAAGAAAATTCCCTTTGTATTGAAAAATGTTGGGGCAACCTTTCAGCGGGCAATGAATTTTTCCTTTCATGACATTAAAGCCATTATTGAACCCTACCTTGATGATATTCCAGCACATTCTCGTAAGAGGATCAATCACCCAGATCACTTGCGTTTGATTTTTAAACGATGCAGATACTACAAGATTCGCTTGAATCCCCACAAGTGCGTTTTCTATGTCGAGTCAAGGAGACTGCTCAGATTCATTGTTTCTAACAAAGGCATTCAGGTGGATCCTATGAAAGTTGAGGCCATTGTAAATCTGCCTCCTCCTCGTTCTATGAGGCAGCTTCAGAGCCTATAGGGGAAGCCCAATTTTCTTCAACGTTTCATTGTAAACTATGCCAAGATTACTAAGGGTTTCATGCGCCTGTTAAAACAGGACACCCCATTTGGATCGAAACTGCACAACTCGTATTCAAGGCATTGAAAAAAGCTTTGTTGTCAGAACCATTATTGCATCCGCCAGATTACTTTAGGGATTTTATATTGTATCTGGTCGCATCTGAGTCGACCATAGGGGTAGTCCTAGTTTAGGAGGATGATAAGCTCCAAGAGCATGTCATTTACTATCTCAGCCGTGCTTTAGCCAGACCTGAACTTAGGTATTCCCACATCGAGAAGTTGGCCTTAGCAGCTGTTTATGCTGTTCAGAGGTTACGTCACTACATCTTACTGAGGACTACGACGATAGTGGTGGATGTTAATCCTTTTCAATATGTTTTGTCTCGACAGATAGTTGGAGGAAAATTCAACAAATGGATAGTCATTCTCCAAGAGTTTGACTTGGATTTTCAATTCGCCAAATCCAAAAAATCCTTAGTTTTTGGTGAGCTTATTGCAGAATTTCTAGTAGAAGAAGATGTTGTCATTAAAGAAGACTCATTCCTAGATGAACATATATTTTTGATTTCCACCTCTAACCCCTGGTACGGAGATATACTCATCTATCTATAGACTTTGAAGTACCTTGCAGCTTTCTCACGGGAATAATGACGTAAACTACACCTACATGCCAAGAACTACCTCATCATAGGAGATACTTTATACCATAGAAGGGTAGATTCTATTTTGCGTCGATGTCTTACCCATGAGGAAGCAGAGATTGTCCTAAATGATGCCCATAGTGGAGCATGTGGGGTTCATTTATCTAGGTTAGAAACGACCCAGAAGATATTACGTGCTGGTTATTTCTAGCCCATAGTCTTTAAAGATTGTGTGGAAGCCATGAAGCGTTGTCATCCTTGTTAGCTTTAGACTAGAAAGATGTGGTCGCATCCCACTCCGTTATTTCTCGTTATCTCAGTGGGCCCCTTCATGAAGTGGGTGATCGATTACATGACGTGTAACCCAGCCTCGACTGGGGGGAACAAATATATCATTGTCGTTGTGGATTATTTTATGAAATGGGCAGAGGCAATACCCACCTTTAGAGCTGACAGGGAAATTGCAGTTTTTTTCGTGTTCAATCAAATTATAGCACGATTCGGTATACCTAAGGTGATTGTCACTGACCATGGCAGTCATTTTCAAAATATCATGATGACTGAACTAACCACTATGCTAGGATTTAAACAAGAACATTCATCTTCATTCTATCCTCAAGCAAACGGTTAGGTCGAAGCTGTTAATAAAACTTTGAAAACTATCCTCAAACGTACTATTAATGCATCCCGTTCCAACTGGCATATCATGTTGTACCCTGCACTTTGGGCGTATCAGACCAATGTAAAAACTGCTACAGGGTTTTCCCCCTTCCAACTCGTTCATGGAGTGGAAGTTGTTACCTCGATTGAATGTGAGATCCTGTCCTTATGAATTGCTATTCGTGTGGTACCTGATACGACTGAGCTGGAATAACATTTACTACATTTAGAACATCTAGATGAACAACGTAGAGATGTGCTGACAGCAAACCAAGCTCATAAAAACAGGGTCAAAAACCAATATGATAAGTCGGTCAAGCCTTGAATTTTCTCTGAAGGGGAGCTTGTATTTCTCTGGGACCAAGACAAAGAACCCCTGGGGGCAGGAAAGTTCAAGTCTATGTGGTTGGGACTATATGTCATGTCAAAGGTGTTAAAGAAGGGCGCATATGAATTGATTGATTTTGATGGGAATAAGCTGCCTGAGCCTAGAAATGGGCTCTATCTGAAAAAGTACTATGCTTAAAGGCTTAGCACTTTTTCTTGTATTTTATTGTATGTATTTTTATGTACACTAGTTCGTTGGTTTGTGTTGTTTATACCATCTGCTGGTTGTTACAGATGTTTTCTGAGTGGTTCGTAGGTTTCGCTGATGGCACCAGTCGCCACACTTGTGAAGCTGCATGGGTCATTTATTCACCCTCACGACAGTTAGTTGCCTCAGGAAGCGCTTGCTTAGGTCCTGCTTCCAATAATGTCGTTGAATATAGGGCTTTCATTGAGCTTCTATAGGATGCTTTGTCACATGGTATCACTCAACTGGAAGTCCGACTAGACTCTCAACTGGTGGTTTCCTAGCTCAATTGGGCTTATCAGGTGTGGAACCCTATTCTATTATGTCAGTTTATGCAAGTTAGGTTATTGGAAAGAAATTTTGAGTTCATTACATTCAATCATATTCCAAGGAATCAAAATTCATTAACTGATGCATATGCTAATTACATCTTGGATTGGAATTTAACACATTTTTCATAAAAATATACAGCAAACACATAAAAAACATTTGTAAATAAAACGACAATATATATATATATGTGAATATATGTCCATATATATAGGTCAAGTCTCTGATCCTCAGATCCAGTCATAACTGTATAATATACAAAAAATATACAAAACATGGATCAAAGTCCATAAAATGCTCTTAGATCTAAGCTGGACCACCCTGGTCCCCCCGATCACCTTGCACTCTGGCTTCTTCAGCCTCCTCGGCTTCAGCAGCCTCAACAACATCTATATATACCAGTACTGCTCTTTCTACCCACCTTAGAAGGCATATCCAGACAGGTGGTACACCAACCACTAGCTCCTGCATGATGGCTGGGATGTGCTCAATCTGTAAGGTAGGTACTCTCTGGGTAAACCTGGACAACTTCCCCTCAAGAACCCTAATCAAGCCCTGGTCTTCTCCCAAAATAGGATGCACATACATGCATGGATTCCCTGCAGGGCGGACTGGTCCAAATCTACATTTTGACATTTTAAGAGAATTAGAACTCTTATACATATGTATATATCTCTATATTTAAAATTCATAAAAATTTTAAAATTTGAAAATAAAAATGACCTAACTCTCCCCATGCTCCTCTTGGAGGGAGGACGAGGTTAGTATCACCACATAAATCTAATCCAACATATGGAAACTGCTCCAAGGCTAGAAACTGTTGCTCCCACCAAAAGTAGAAGTTGTCATCATAGACACTCTGGACTGAGCCACCACCTCCCTGGCAGAGGAAGATATCTCCCCATCTACTCAGCCTCGGCTGACGAGGAGAACGAACTGGCAATGGTACTGCAGGACTCAATCCTGGCACTCTATCAAAGAAAAAGGCTACTAATATGCTGGAATAACCAAAATGTTTCCTCCTGCCTCTTTTGCAGTCAGAGAGATGTTTTCTCATTATTGGGATCACTCCTGAGCACTAGTCATATAGGGCTCCCTGCATACAGTCTACTGCTAGTTTCATCTGGTTCTGAGTTGCAAGGTGAAGTGATGATGACCCTGCAACCCTCACTATAGTGCTCGTCAACACCTGTAAAGGAAAGTTGCGAATGTGAACAATAGGGATGCAGCTGCCCCTCTTTTGCGTGCTTGGCTCACAGTATATATCAATATAGTTCTGTACACTTAGAGGGTCACCGCCTCTGCCAGTGCCTTCCAAGTTCACTGGAGCTCCCCATTGTGATAAACCAGTAATGAAATAGACATCCTCCAATGTAATCTCTAAAGACTCACCTTGAAGGTCAAACATGCCCAAGTCATGATCCCAATAATTTATCAAGAACTCTAAGAGGTGGACATTGGCCCGCATAGGTGAGGTACATAAAAACTTCAATAACCCACTTTTACATAAAACATTCCCTATGGGGGCATCTTGAAGAGCTTCTTGGTCCATGTCTTCATGTTCTCGCTCCCTCCACTCAAGCACCATCTTTCAATCTAATAACCAAGCAATTGCCAACCATTAGATTCATATAAATTTTGAATTTTTTTACCCTACACATCTTTTTTCTACCTCACGCAGCATACGCAACTGTCTTTTAAGGCAAGCCGCGTACTGTATGCGACTGTCTTTCAGGCAACCCATGTACAGAATGCGTGTACGCGACTATTACTATACCATACCCGTGTACACAACATTGTTGTTTTGAAGGCGCTTAAAAACATGAAATTAGGGCTCAATTTTGACAATTACTTGGATAAAATGAAAAAGCATGGAGTGTAGTTTTACCTGACACTTGCGGATTTGAGAATGGTCCACCGAATCATCCACACCGAGCAATCAAAGGTAGAGGTCAAACTTGTCTTTTTTGGTTAAAAAATCAAATGGTGAGTTTTTTATTCATATTTATAGAAAATTTATTTTTCAAGTAGGTTTTTTCCCTATAGTTCATAATTTTTAAACTAATATCATATCTTTTTTGCCATGTGACAGGTTTATTGTCATTCATAAGTTGTTTTTCACTCATATAGGATGGTTTTTGGTCATTTCACATGTATTTTGCATTTATACCTACTCCATCTTAATCTTAGCATTAACACTTTGACCACAGACTATGGTATTTTTAACCATTAGCTCCTTGTCTTTACCATTTTATTCCGTGGATAGGACTTTCCTCCTATGAGTATCCTCATTTAGAACCTATTTATTGTCTTTTGATACACATGCTGCAGCTGTCTTAGGTTCAGGGGAATCTTTTTAGCTATTTTTCACGCCAAATTGAGCCTCATTTTGGTCTCTTTTTACAAGCTATCCCTTTATAGGACTCCCCTCCCTTATGGAGTTTCTTTAGGCCCAGGTCTAACTCCTTAAAACAGACTTGATTGTCGAGTAAACTTGTCCGTTCAAGCTCGTTAAGAATACGTGAATGGGCATCCACATTGGTGGTAGGTTATCTCTTTCTCGGATCATGTGGAATAATACGATAAAGGATCACTCTCTTTTCTATGCAATTGAGAAGAGTATTCTTAGGTACATGTTTATCACTTTTCTGGACCTGAGGGACTAAATTTACGGAAAAGGAACACCCGATATGAGCTCAGTTTTCTCTTTTTCGTGCTCTGGACCTAAACATGAAAAATATTCTGAGTGTACTTTATGTCTTTGTCATGCTCGTTAAACACTAAGAACAAAGCATCGAGTTTATTGTTGTAAGCCCCATTTCTCGTACTCAAATGGATCTTTCCGAGTGATCTTCTTTTCCTTCACACTCGTAAAAATCAAGTGATATTCTGCTCTCGAAGGAGCATTGGGTAGGTGGTAATTTAACCTTTTTCGAACCTCCCTGACTAAATACAAAAAAGGTTCACCTTTTCTTCTACGGAAGTTAAGAGAGTTCTTCTGTGGTATGTTTTATACCTTTTCGGCCTCAAGAGATTAAATTGGACGAAAAAGGACCCCCCTGGAGTCTTCTTCAGCATTTTCAGACTCTCTAAACATGAAAACACCAAGTGAGCATGTACTAGTTCGGGCTCATAAAATCCACGAATCAGTGACACTATCAATCATTATTCCCTCTTCTCTTCAAGCTTGTTAAAAAATGAAGAGAGACTCGAGTTGACTGTCCTGGAATCGTTAAAATTTAACAGGGAAGGTAAGGAAGAAGTTTTCTTTTGGTTTTCAGTTAGTGGCAGCATGTCATCCTTGAACATAGCACTCTCTGTTTTTTCAATACTCATGTCTCAGTGTTCACTTTCAATTCAGCTATTGCTTCGAGTTTCTTACTCCTCCTCTTGTTAGTTCTACTTGGGGAATCTGATCATGTCTCCTACATGACAGATAAGTTTAGTTGTCCTATCTGTAAAGTTAAAAGCTGCCTTGGGTCATCTTTGTGTCGTGGTCATTGTTCAAGGACTTAACCTTGCATCTGATCTATATCATGATTCCATCATTCTCATATCTGTTATCACTTGTGTCTCCCTTCCTTTACCTAGTTCCTAGTCACTCTTGTGATCCGTTGGAGGATCTATTTCCTTCCTTATCACAGTATGGTTCCGCATCAGCACTTCCTGACGACGAAGACCTAGAGTTTTGATGATCGTACCTCGGGATTCACTTTCATTATTGGTGAATTCCTTTGCTTCAGTTGTCAATTATCACCTATTGGTCGACAATCTATTGAATCCTATCCATGTTCGACTTCAATAACATCTATTCACATGGCTTGGATTGTACTGGTTCTTTGGGATTTCTTGATGAAGACCTTAGTTTCCTATCTATGGACTAAGTTGCACAAGATTATGTTGTACTTATTTACACAGCTTCCAGATCTTTGAAGACTCATCATTATTGTATATTGTGGCTTCGATCCACCTTTGTAATATGTGTGGTATTGTACCCGTACTATATGATGTACTCAAATATTGTAAAGGAGCTAGTGTTCGAGTATATTGAACATAGCATCCTCAGATATGAATTTGTATATGACATTATTATTTATTTGTTTCAGGTACTACCTTTGCTCCATTGGACTTCTGAGTTCTCCAAAGATAATGATTATAATGTATTTCGGTCATCATTTCCCTCTGACCTCACACATTAGGGGGCATTTGTTATCAACCCAAATGGCACTTCTCCGTCCGAGTGCCGACATTCCCTATGTTGGTACACAAAAGGACATTTTAGGATTGAAGTTTGCCAAAACACTATAGATGGGAATGACATGAGATGCATTTACCTTTCAAACAACATGCCATATTATTTTTCTAAGTGTTGATGGGCGTACGCTACTATCTCCATTGAAACTCACGTATGTACGCGACTATTCCCATTGACAACTCACGTACTGTATGCGAATATATCCATTGCAACCCGTGTACAGATGCATATGCGGGTTTCGTTTAAGCAACTCACGTGTCATACGTGGGTTGCCTATATTAATAGTTCTGTACACCTCTATTCGACATTAAAAAATATAAATCATGATTAATGGAGATTAGTTGAGCCCTAATCATTAACCATCTCAACTGTCTCAACCTCCTCAACCTTCGAAACTACTCTATTTCCCAAAGTATAAATGGAGGCCTTGGGGAGGGCATTAATTAAATCAATTTTGGAGAGCAAAGTTATGCTGGTGGTATATCTTCAGAAGTCTTGGAGCAGCAGAACTCAAAGTCCTGGTTGCAGAGGAGTCCTTGTCTCAGACGCTGGGTTGTACTCTTATCTCATTCACTAATTGTTAATAAAGAGAATTCTTCTTCCAACTTTGTGTTGAGTCTCTTTCATGTAATGATGGTTGATGAATATATTTGATTATGCACTAGATATATTATTTGTTTAACCCGTCATATATACATGTATAAGATTGTACTTGGAGAATTTGCTCTTTGCAGGTGAAGGAGGTGCATCCCTGGAAGCTTTGGAGAGAAGCAGAGCAAAAGAAGACCAAGCATGGGTCAACCGTCGATAATCGGGTGAGTCAAGTATTTCTTCCTGTTTCCTTTCTGTACTTCTTTGAAGCTAATTGTCTGCAAGGTCATTAGTAAGTTGGTAACCCCAGACCCTAGGTTACAAGGGTGTTTAATCCTGAACAACACGTTGAGATTACAATTCTTAACAAACCTTTCACATGTTGGATTGTCCATTCATATGAATCATGTTGTCCACCCATTTGTGCCTCGGGACCCAAGATGAAGAAAAACAAAGTGTTGATGTTTGATGGCAAGTGAAATAGATAAGTTTTACAAATTCAATTAAACTATACATGCATGGGATTGAATGCTCATTTCCACTAAGAAAACATGTTTTTAAAATAATTATACATGCATGGGATTGAATGATCATTGCCACTAAGAATACATGTCTTTCATAAGAACCATATTGAAAGAAAAATACCTATTTTTTTTTAACAAGTATGACTCTATTGCAAGGGAATGGTTCCTCTTGGTTTAGTATTGAGACAAATGTATTTTGAATATTGGTTATTCAATTTGTTATTCTAAGTGAATTCACTCATTTGTATTTTTGATGGGAGGATTTAGAAGAATAATTCTCTTATTACTTTTTGTTGATTGGTCTTAGAGTTAGAGTAGTTGAAGAGCCCCTCCATTGACACCAATTTTTTTGTAGATCAAGTTAATAAAATATTATATTACTTCGTTGATATTCACATAATCACTTAACGGTAAAAATTTTGTTATAGCTCTTGCAGTAGATTATAGCTATCACTTATTTTATTTATATAAATTGTTTGTAAATTTGTGAAACATTAGCCATATCGAATTATCATTGGAAGTCATGAAATATTTCATTATATAATTGATAATAAATTTATTTGTAAATTTGTGATACAATAGCCATATTGCATTATCATTGGAAGTCTTGCCAAATTTCGTTATATAATTGATAATATTTATTGGTATAATTTGGAATAAACACATTTGCAATATTTATGAGATAATATTGTTTCTCCGCAATAGTTTTGACAATTGTCTATGAAATGATGTATTATATTTCCCTTCTGTTAGAACCTAGAGTCTATAGGTACATATATTGTGCAATATCATCAAAAGGGTTTCATATGTAATTCAATTTGTTCGAATAGTTTATAAAAATCCAATTGTTGTATTCACGTAGAGTTGTCACATAAAATGAAATAACTCAGTTTCAAGTTTATGTTTATGTTACATAATAAATATATCCACATTTGAATATAGATGCTTTGCTTGAGGGTAAAACTCATGAGACAAACCTTCCTAAGTTGCTAATTCTAGGCTCATCACCCCTTTATTTATAATCTATATCCCCCTTTTTGAGCTTCAAGTGACTTAGAAGTTTTCAAAATTAATGAACTTTTAGGTTCTCTTGCAAAATTGTATTTATGCATCCATGTTGCTAGACAATTGCTAGTGGCCTTACGTAAAATGATCTTTTCTTTGCTAATAACTTCTTGTTATTCAAGACTTGGTGTCTCGTTGATTCTATTAATCAGTAATCATGCTTCGCTCATACTGAACATTTTATAAAATTTTAATCATGCTTTCTACAAGTTATTTTCTTAGATTAAACTTTATATAAAAATTAATAAATATAGCAATGTTCTAAATCTGATTTTATCATCTTCCATAGCCTTCTCATCTTTTGGTCATTCCAACAACAATCATCGGCATAATGTGTTTGAAAACCATTGCAAATTTTTTGTGAAACAAAATTCAATGACTCTCTCTACAATTTCCTTTGCTCAATTGGATTGTCCTCCTTTCTAGATAGGAGGAGTTGCAATCGGGATACAAATTTTCACCTCAAATAATAAACGCTATTGAAACTGCCTCAGTACATGTGGTGATCTTATATCCCCATTTTGTTTAGAATAAAATCGGTGCCTAAATGATCTCGTATTGATGTTGAAGGCAAGGAAACACGCCCAGTGACATTCGGTGCACTCAGTGTGGCAATAATGGAAAATATGCTCAAGACCTAAAACAACATAAAACAAATAGCAATATAAGCTCGACATTATTGAAAACTAAAGAAATGGACTTTCTCATGTTGCAAACATTAGTTGTTTTGAATTGGGCCATAAGTACAAGGAACTCACTGATAGGTAAGAAGAAAACAAAATGCAAAGAAGATTGAAAGTTCACACATAGCGTTACACCACATAAAACACAGAACCAACAAAAGACAGAACTCAAATTTTTATTATTCTCATAATTCTCAACTCTACATACAAAAATGAATACATGTCATATACAAAACTTAAAATTTGGTTTTCAAAAATTGAGAGGCATGGCATGCTGTCTCTAGATGTATCTACAACATTTAAAATATCGCCTTCTTGAGATTTCTACAAGCTACCTTCCTTACAAAGTTTCTGAATTCATATCCTTGCAATAAATGTGATAGCGCTAATAGCAGGGGGTTAGATATAAATTACCAAACGTCACTTGGTTCTAAAGTACCACAATGGTCTATATAGGTACATTCAATCGGATATGGATTTCCTGGACATATCCTCACTAGGATCAACTTACCAATATGTTGTCAAGATTGAGAAAACATTTAAGCAAAAGAATAAGTTGGATTTTGGGTTTGCAAATCAAGAACAAAAGCCTGGAAAAAGTGGCCATAATTCACAAACCAAAGGAGATAGCAAGGAAAACCAAAGTCCCGATAACCAGTCCAAGCTGCAAGCGAAGAAGTGTACTAGGAAATCGAAGAAAGACACTGGCAAGTGGTGCGAGTTCCACAAAATCCCCTAGCACAACACTGATGAATGCCACTCAAAACAATCGTTGTTAGTCGATACAAATTCCACAGATCTAGACTCTGACTCGGATACTGATGTAGAGAAAGAAAGGGGAAAGCAGATCATCGATGTGGAATATAGTGCCACCATCTCAACCATAAAGATCCAACCAGAAGAGTTAGAGGAGATAGAGGAAGGGGAGTGTCTCTTCCATTCACAACTATGGGTGCAAGGGACTTTACTACATTTCATTGTTGATAGTGTAGTCAGAAGAACCTCATCTCAGTTGAGGCTGTCAAAAGATTGGGGATTTTTATGGTGTTGCATCTATTCTCAAATACCCAGGTTCAATTCATCCTCAACCCAACAAAACCCAAAGGTACCGTCCTGACAGGACATAGTGTTTCCAACAACATGTGGGACACAGATGACGTCTCACCCAAGATACCTATAGGAGCTGTGTTGATGTATTTGTAACTTCGGAAGATATTTCGATGTATACTATCACTGTATGTTGTTGTACCCCTATTCGGGATGTGTGTTACCCATTTATGGGATGTCTAAATTGTGTCTATACCTTGAGGTACAACCTTCATTGTAAGTCGAGGCAATAGTCCCCAGTGTAACATCATGTAATATGTAATTATGGTCTCTTTAGGAGAAGTGGGACCCATGTGAGATGAAATGTAGGCTCAAGTCTTATATTTGGTCAGTGACTTTAAAGGGTATAAATAGGGATGGATCTCCCTCATTTATACACACCTCACACACTCTCTAAGGTGCATGAGAGAGAGAGATAGTTAGAGGAGGAGAGAAAGATAGCTACTGAACATTTCTTATTACTGCTTTTGATCATCTTACTATTCTGAAGAAGTTTGCGGGGTTTTCTTCTTGATGGTTTCCCTGATGAAAATATTTGTGTCTTGTGTATCTTTTATATCTTATGCATTTTGTTGTACTTGTTATTCTTTTGGATAAATATCCTAGATAATCTAATCAGATGTTAAGAAAATCTAACATAGTATCAGAGCCTCTCTGAAAGAAGGCACTGTGCAGCTGCGGGCACTAGGGCTTCCTAGTTGAAGGTGTTCTCTCCACATATAATCAAGCAAGGAGGGATAGGATAACTTAACTCACTAGGGTGCATCTATTGGTGGTAGCATTTTTTGAATCAAATAATTTTCACTGAGTAAATGAAATACAACTACAATGGAAACTAATGGAAATTAGGGTTTCATACCTGAAAACCCTTGAAGATTGAATTTAGTAATCCTAGAAATTTCTCTATAACGTGATATTGGAGAAGGATCAAAAGTAAAAACTTTAACAGGTAGAAGATAAATTCATGTTGTACACTATGTAAAAGTTTCAACCTCATATTTTCTATACTTTAGGAGATATGGTTCCTCCAAATCAGGGTTTCAGCCTCCTCCATAATACATTCATAAACATGTGACCTAGGGACATTTTCTATATCTCAGGCTAGGAAGCTCCAAACGAAATTTTGCAAGCTATGGAAGGTAGGGAACAGACTATAGTTTCTGTGGTACACTTTTTAGACCCAGAATGTGAAACAGTGACACATGGAAGTTTGTACAAGTTCGCCTTTCTGAAAATTCCCCAAAATAGTCACCTTGGGAAAATCCGCATAAGTCCCACTTAGAGAATCCATTTCTGCTCTAACCAGTGGATTTGGAAAGAAGACATATCAGGATATCTCAATGAGAAATTTTAGACTGTAAGGATCCAAAACTACATAGATACAATAGAATCAATATTAGTCATTTATGTAGAAGAAATTGGAAAACTAGGGCTTCATGTTTCGGGACCTTCCCTCCATTGTTTTCAGAAAAGGAGTACATTTGATAGCTCACCTTGAAGAGGATAATATTTCTGTCCAATCAAAAGTTTGAAAATTTAGGGTTTCTTTGACAAATGCTAGATCAGTTAGCTCCGAAACCAGGCCGG
Source organism: Pseudotsuga menziesii (assembly GCA_001517045.1). Taxonomy (NCBI): domain Eukaryota; kingdom Viridiplantae; phylum Streptophyta; class Pinopsida; order Pinales; family Pinaceae; genus Pseudotsuga; species Pseudotsuga menziesii. The sequence goes on from LPNX010299476.1 coordinate 588,987, forward strand.
ACACCTCAAATCGATAAGATCTAAATCTTGGATATTTACATTTGAGGTTCTCATGACTAATCACACCCAGCTTGATGACAAGCTTGGTGAAGCTGACAACTTCCGAGTATGGAAGTATAGGACCTCCGTGATCCTTCAATAAAATGAATTGGATCAATATTTCAGTAAGGAAATTCTAAGAGCCAGAGGGAGATGAGGCTAAGGCTAGAGCTAAGAGAATCATTGCAGATTCTATTAGAGATCATCTCATCACTCATGTGTCATCCTTGAAGACACTAAAAGGAATTTTTGGATGCTATGATGAAGCAATCGAACAAGAATAGATTTTTATAACCTCCTTGAATGGCCTCCCAAGATCATGGGGTTCATTCACTCAAGGAATGTGTGCCAGAAGGAAGTTGATTACCTTTAGCAGACTCCGGGAAGAGTGCACACAAGAAGAAGCTCGACTCATAATAAGAGAAGAGAATATGGGAGAAACTGAAGATCAAGCTCTCATGATTCAAATAAGATCCCTCAAGCAATGAGGAATATGAAGGACTCAATTCTTGAAGAACCTCTTATCCATATTATTATTTTGATAAGAAATGATGTTGTTATGAATGAAGAAGATGATGAAGTTGAAGGATCAATAAGGAGTCTACCCAAGAAACAAATAAAGATAAGTATTCAATTGACATTTCATGATATTGTTTGGTTATACATTTGTTTATATTTAGTTGATGTTTAAGTATTTTTCATTTATACTACTGAATTGCACATAATGGGTAAGAAGTCAATGATGGTGTACAACATTCCATTACTAATATAGATTGAAACCTTTTTGCTGGCATATTCAGATTAGTACACACTCTTAATAACATTAGGGTAGAATGCATCTAGAAGTTACAGTATGTATACATGATATGGATGAATGTTGTAACACTGGCTAAAATAGTCGCACGACTATGTGACATATATTTGTCACTATTAATATGTTTTGGAAATTATGATATGTTTCTAATCATGCATCTGAACTTGACTTGTAGATCATTCCAAAGAACAAGTAACGACAGTTCAGAAGAGGAACCTAAAGCTTCCCAGTTCAGAGACATCGTGGCAAAAGAAATAGCTTTAGAAGAATATAAAGAGAATGGTAGATCCACCTCGAGAGATGAAGACCACCCTGGGCATGAGAAATAATCCAAGATGAAGAATAGTATTCCAAAGAAAGCAAGAGGCCTCAGACACACTCCATTTATGTGACACGGTTGAGTGGCATCATTGATGCAGATCCTTCCAGCTATGAAGAAGTAGCCAAGAAGAAATGGAAGGAGACTATAATCAAAGAGTACCAGTTGATCAAGAGGAATGATGTCTAGGATACAGTTCCGAATCCTGAAGGGAAGTCCGTAATGTATTCCATATGGATCTACAAGATCTAGCATGTAGTAGATGGCAGCATCATGGGATACAAGGAAAGATTCGTAGCACAAAGCTTCTCACAGAAAATAGTCATAGACTACGAGGAGACATTTTGCACCAGTTGTGAGGTACACTTCAATAGATCCATACGTGCAGGTATGAGATGGGAGATACACTAGCTAACATCAAGACAACATTCTTGAATGGTGTAATCAAGGAGGAAGTGTACGTAGAGAAGCCATTGGGAGTTGAGACACATGACTGGTAGACTCATGTGTGAAAATTAAAGAAGGCCTTGTACAAGCTCAGAAGGAATCCATGGGATAACACATGCATGAGGAGATCAAAGATCACCTAGAGTGATGAATATATTAACCTTTTCTATAGGGTTGAAAATGAAAGCCTATAGAGGATGACAAGCTCACACATGGGTGCAAGAAGAAATTTTAAAAAAGGTTCAAGATAGAGGATCTTGGTATCCAGTGACCCTATATGGATACATAGAATATTAGTAGCAGAGGAAGCTACTTGTCACTCTAGTACATAATGTTTCAATACATAGAGTATGGAAGGAAAAGGGAGAATGACGCTTCGCTTCAAAGGGAGTGACTGCAGAATATCCTCAAGTTCAACATGGTATGAAAGGATGTACATCTTACTGATGGCCTTAAGATTTACTGAGAGTAAAGTGGATTCCAACCTTTGCTTCAAGGTGGAAGGTGGAAGACCAATAATGCTCCCGTTATATGTTGATGACTTGTTCTTGACAGGAAAAGAGGAACTCATTAAAGATGTAAGAAGAAGACTTACTACAGAGTTTGAGATGAAATACCTAGGGATAATTCACTACTTCTTAGGAATGGAGGTGTGGCAGAATGCAGATGAGATTTTACCTTGGTCAAGGAAAGTATGTAGTGGAGATTCTGAAGAAATTCAGAATACTGGACTGCAAGGCGATAACCACACCTATGGCATAGAACTTGAAGCTACTATGTGATTCTTCATTAGAGATGGTTGATTCCACGATGCATCGTCAGATGAGTTTCTCATTGATGTGCCTGATGAATACGCGACTAGACATATGCTTTGCTATGAACACCTTGAGCCAGTTCATGACGGATTCGAGAAATGCTCACCTAGTTGCAAATCATGTAGTGAGGTACTTGAAGGGTACATTTGATTGTGGGATCAAGTATGATACAAATCAGAAGACTAAATTGCATGATTATGTTAATTCGGATTGGGTAGGTAGCGCCACTGAGAAGAAGAACACTTTGGTTTGCTTCTTTAGTATGATATCCAGTATGGTGTACTGGTTTGGCATGATGCAGTATCGCATGGAACTGAGTACAGCCTAGGAAAAATATGTTTCCACTTTCTCAGCTACATGTGAGTTAGTATTTTTATTTTGAAAGCTACTATTTGATTTGATTAATCTGACTTGCATTTTTGTATGATGGAGAGAGGAGTAGTGAAGCTCCAGTATGTGATCCACATCAATATCTCTTGAAAGAGGGAGTGATGAGTTCTAACATAGCTGGAGAGACAAGTTTTATGAGCATAAAATATTGGTGAAGATCGTAGGTTTCTTAGGCATAATCAGTCATGTAGGTTGTCCTCGGATGTAATTAGTCCTCAGCGAAACTCACATGTTATCCTTGGACATAATCAATCCTGATGTGATTCTATGCTAGAAATGGACAGAGTGAAGTTTGAATACTTCATAGAGAAGCTTGGTGTTCTTCAGATCATGGTCCCTTCCAAGGGGAAGTGATGAGTATGGAATACGCAAATACACATGAGCCTTTATAACATGGTGGCAGGTTGGGCCTCCCATGGTCGTTGATGTGAGTGCTGGATCCTTTCCGACATGGTGGCAGACTGGGCCTCCCATGGTCGTTGAAGTAAGTGTTGGAGCCTTTCCGACCAATGGTGGTAAGTTGGTCCTCCCATGGTCATTGATGTAACTGTTGGAGCCTTTCCAACATGGTGGAAGGCTAGGCCTCCCATGGTCATTGATGCAAGTGCTGGAGCCTTTTCGACATGGTGGTAGGATGGGAATCCCATGGTTGTTGATGTAAGTGTTGTGTTATGTGTATCTGGGTTGTGCTCCGTGTGACGATGAGATGATCTGAAGATGATGAGGTAATAGTAGGGTACATAGGTGTTGCAAGGCATGTAATCAGTCCTGTTATGCTCCTTCAGGTTTTTCAGTAGCATATAATTAGTCATGGGAAGGGTTGGAATTTCAAATGACGGACACCCGTCAAAATTATCGGTAACTACCAAAATTTAAATTTTTTTTAATATTCTAAGCCATATTTTGACGGTTTTTCTAAAATATTAGCTGTATTTGATGGGTAAATTGACCCATGACGGGCATTTACCCATCAAATTCCATCCCTAGTCATGGGAGATCCTGCATGTTTTACAAGAGGAATATAATAAGTCCTGAGATGTACCTACTTGATGGCTTGCTTGCAAAAATGATGAAGGCCTACATGGAGGCTAGGCCTACATCCAGCATTGAAAAGGGTTGGCACTGTAGAAAATTTTGATGAAGACCTGGCAGAGGACTAGGTCTACATCCATCATGAAAAAGGGCTGGCACTGTAGAAACTTCTGATGAAGACCTGGCGGAGGACTAGGCCTGCATCCATCATGAAAAAGGCCTGTCACTGCAGAAACTTCTGATGACAAATAGTATCAGATGATGATCAAATCATAAGAAGATGATGGTAACAACTACAATGAAGACTCTATGACTCTGTAATGATGATGATGGGTTGAAGAACTAACCAGATGTGTTGATGACTGTGTAGAGGGATAATACCTTCCTAGTTAAGAGGAAGTGTTGATGTATTTGTAACTTCAAAAGATATTCTAAAGTATATTATCATAGTATGTTGTTGTACCTCCATTGGGGATGTGTGTTACCCCTTTATGGGATGTCTAAATTTTGTCTAGACCTTGAGGTAAAAACTTCGTTGTAAGTCGGGGCAATAGTCCCTAGTGTAACATCATGTAATATGTAATTGTGGTCTCTCTAGGAGAAGTGGGCCCCATTGAGATGACATGTAGGCTCCTGTCTTATATTTGGTCAATGACTTGAAAGGGTATAAATAGGGAGGCACTCTCCCTCATTTATACAAACTTCACACACTCTCTAAGGCGCATGAGAGAGATAGACAGTTAGAGGAGGAGAGAAAGATAGCTCTTGAACATTTCTTATTATTGCTTTTGATAATCTTACTATTCTGAAGAATTTTGTGGGGTTTTCTCCTTTACGGTTTCCCTGATGAAAATATTTGTGTCTTGTGTATCTTTTATATCTTATGCATTTTGATGTACTTGTTATTCTTTCAGATAAAGATCCTAGATAATCTAATCAGATCTTAAGAAAATCTAATAAGTTGCAGGAACCAGCTTTCCGCATTGATGAAGGGGCTCTACCTCATGCTAGCATCGACAAAGTTTACATTCCATAACCATTTCTATCCATTCAACACATTACCATATCAGATCTAATTAAATCATTAAACACTTATATAGAAACATCATTCATTCCAATCGCAGCATAATAAACATATTACTAAGATACAATTAAACATTCATCATTTGACACCAGATATAATGTGGATACCCAACCGGGAAAAACCACAAAAGAGTTTTATTTGATTATGATTCACATTACAACACTTAGATTTGTGCACACAACCTGTGGATCGACAAAATATCCTTCTTTATTTCCCCATACTAGAATAGATATGCACGCAGGAAGATATAACTTGTCCAAATAAGATAAGATATTGACTTAGAACATTACACTCACCTATTGACTCAGTCCTTTCCTGATATCCAATCGGATTGACTCTAGAATGAATGCCTCTATTCTCAATTCTCACCCACTTAAGACTATCTCTCTAAGAGCCAAACCCATTACATTTTATAGGCTCTATCAGCCTTAGTTACATCCCATTTCCTTGTCCACAAGCGGGCAAATTTTCTAACTAACTCGACTTAATACATTTTTGTTTCCTAAAAAATAAGCCAAATCGACAGATTTGACCGTTCTTCCTCCCGCTCCGTTGCAACTGCTTCACACTGTGACTAGCTCTTGTCCATTTGGGCCAAAACTTGGTACCTTGTTACCCTGGGCCAACAGACAGTTCTGCATCCCCAATCCTACAACATTGGTTGGATGAGCCACTGATGAGACATCCACGTCAATCAATAATGTTGCTTCTCCTATGACATCAATCCCTTCAAATATGAGGTAAGGTGTGATGTTTCCCTACTTGAAGTTTGCGATGTTATTTTAAGACAACCATATATGTGGAACGTCATGTTGTGTATGAGTCTAGACCTCGTAGTGTCCTTATTACTTTGGGAAATAAACTCTAAGGGATACCAGAGACTATTGTTGCTATCGCAGTGTCCCTCATCACAACGAAGCAATGGAGGAAGGTGATCTCCTAGACAGGGAAATCCATAGTCTTTATGGTTCGTTATGATGGTGAACAAAATATCACATCAACATCCACGACCTCTACACAAAATCCCTCTACACAACAGAAACATGTGGACAAGATCATGGAAGCAAAGAAAGACATCTTCACCACACCTATCGGGGTTCCATTACATTTCTAGGTCAAGAATTCCATTGTTTTGATACACGGCGTGTCTTTACCTAATGGGAAAATATACAGGCGTTCCCTCATGAAAAATGAAGAAATCAAATGCCATATTCAAGAGTTAATCAAAAAGGGGAAAATTTGACCCAACTCCTCACCTTGTGTGATCCCAATTGTGTTGGTATAGAATAAAGACGAGACATATCGAATTTGTATTGTCTATCAAGCTATAAACAAGATCACAGTCTGGAATCAGTATCACATTCCTTGGATCGAATACCTCCTTAACCAACTCAAGGGGGGGAACATTTCAGCAAGATTGATATGAATTCCAGTTATCATCAAGTGCCAATTGAGTAGACCAATGTCTAGAAGGCTACCTTCAAATCTTGGGAGGGTGTTTTTAAGTGGTTGATCATGAGGATGATGTATTCCATTCTATGACTATTCATCAATTCCTTTATGGTCTTATATCTAAATGATATCCTCATCTACAATAGAACATGGGAAGAACATTTGTAGCATATCCACCAGGTCCTTAACACCCTACGACAACACAAGTTATATGCCAATCTAGAGAAGTGCTCTGATTTGGCATGGAAACAGTTCAGTATCTTTAATACATCATGGAAGAACATGGTGTTCATGTGGATCCAACCAATATCCAAGCCATTCACGATTAACCGACCCCGATGACTCACAGAGTTTCACAACTTCCTAGGCATTACCAACTTCTATCTTAGATTTGTGTTGGGATTCTCTAATATTGCTTTGTCCCTTAGACAGGTGACCAAATGTGGATCTAAGGCCAAGTTCATCTGGTCCAAGCTACAACAAAACACATTTGAGGAGCTAAAGCAATGCTTATGTTTGACGCCCGTCCTTACGTTACCAGATCTGCAACAACCCTTTGATATTGAGACAAATGCTTCAGACTATACTGTTGGTATGGTCCCCATTCAACATGGCCATCCAATTGTATATCACAGTGAGACACTTTCAAATATAGTCTCCAAGTACCCCACCCATGACAAGGAAATGTACTCCATTGTCCAAACCTACTACCAATGGAAGCATTACATTTCCTTGGAAACTAAATGGTCATCCACATTGATCACACTCCCTTGTAATTCATGCAAACCCAAGGAAATTTAAAAAATGCCACACCACTAGAAGTGGTCCATTTACTTGCAGCAATTACACATGAACATTAAATATAAGAATTGCAACACCAATCGAGTCATTGATTGCCTTAATTGACCTACATGAACAACATTAACCACGGTGCTCAAATCTTGTAGCCACGAGACCTCTCAGAGGCCTCAACTATATGACAATGATCCTAAGTTTGATCCCATATATCAAGCCTTATGTGCAGGCACACCAGTGGCATACTTTCATCTCCAGGAAGGATTGCTATGCCACTTGGGCCATTTATGTGTTCCTTCAAGCGAGTGTGGAAGATTATTTGGGAAGCACATTATAGTCGGGTGGCAGGGAACTTTAGCGCTGTTATAGAAGTATTTTTATTCGCCCGAGCTCCAACAAGATGTCGGTTGATATATCAGATCTTGCACTACCTGCGCCATTGCAAAGTCAACCATCAAAATGTAGGGGTTGTACACCCCTCTTCCCACTCCCAATGGGCCATGGGAATCCATCTCCATGGATTACATGTCAAGACTACCTTCAACTAAGCATGGTAATGACTGTGTGTTTGTGGTCATGGATCACTTCTCTAAGATGGCCATTCTGATAGCTTGCAAGAAGAGGATCTATGCTGAAGCCATTGCTAATATCTTCTTCAAGCATGTTTGGGTTCATTTTGGAATGCCACATGCTATCATTTCAGATCGATATATCAGGTTCCTGAGCACTTTTTGGTATAGCCTATGGTCATTAATGGATACCAAGCTCACCAAATCGACTACCTTCCACCCCTAAACCGATGGACAAATAGAGGTAGTCAACTAGATGTTTGTGCATATTTTTAGAATGTACAATTATAAACACCCTCGCACATGGGAAGAGAGCCTTCCTTATGTTTAGAATAGTTTTAACATAGCCCTTCATAGCTCTACCTGTCACAACCCTTTTAGGTGTGCCTGGGTTTCCAACCACTGGACCCAATTGATGTAGCTATACCCATTGCATCCGCACGGGAGTAATATTCCATGCTCAAGTTGAGTCTGATAAGACCACCATATTTGTTGAATGGATCCAACACATCTACTAACATGTCCATGATATTTTGGAAAATGCCAATACTAAGTACAAGCAACAACATGACCAGCATCATATTTCACACAAGTTCTAGGTGGGGGAAAGGCTTGGTTGCATTTGCAAAAAGAGAGGCTCACAAGACCCCATCACAAGATTCATCTACTTCTACATGGGCCATACACCATTACCAAGGAATTTGGTGACAATACCAATAGACACCTACAGAGCTTAATCCCAACTACATGGAACAAGAAACCATTGATCATATCATAGACACACAAGTTAAGGGCACCCACCAGCAGAAGATCCAACTATAACGATTTGTCAAAGCAGGGAAGCTACTCCACCAAGGAAAGTGGCTCACCAAGAGTCGAGTTCAACAGAAGTTTCCTCATTTGATGAGGGAACTCAATGCAATGGAGACTATTTCTTCCTAATGGGGGAGGACTACTATACATGGATATAGGTGGCCACCCACCTATTCCACTAACTCAATTTTTTTCCATTTTGGCAATTTTCTTGTAATTTTCTATGGTTTTTTCAAGTCCCAAACTTCTGGGGCCATTTTGAGGCCCTAAATGACGTTTTTTGGCGATTTGGGGAGGGGGTTTGAGGGGCAATGGTTTCCAATGTAATAAATTGTCCCCCGTCAAAAGTTGTATATCTTGGGTAGACCTTTCCAATGGGATATCTATCACCCAAAACAAATATTGGTTTACAAAATTTATGATCCCAGGAAGTGGTTGTTCAACTAACCACCTTGGGGCCACAATTATGACGATTAATATCCTAGTGTTAGTTTTAGGGTTTCTGCCTCTCCAAGGATTTATGATAGAAATTCATTCGGCCTCCTTTTATATTCATGTTGTCACAAATGAGCATAGCCTCCACATCTCTTCTCAGAGATATAGCTACCACCATTCTAGCTACTTTTGTTTTTATAGTTTGTTCTATTTCGTTCATTTAATGGAATTTGAGTTTACTGTATCATTGTGTTTATTGCCATATATTTGTGTATGTGAATATATATATATATATATATATGATCTTTCATTTCGTTCTCACATAAATTTAGATAATGTTGTGGTTGGTCATATCATCTCCATTGTAGACTCCCTATGTGAGTTGAGACATGAAATCCAGGGCGTTAACAAGGAAATGAGTAATGTTGTTTGTGGTCTCGATCGCAAAGTCAAAGGTGTGATCAATGGGTGCGTAGATGTTGCAGAAGTGATGGGAATCGCGCTCCTGCATTTTGAAGTGGGAGAGCATTCTAAAAATGTTGCAATAGAGACTGGATCTGATATCAAAAAGGAAGAGAATCCCACCCTGGTCTCTATCATCAACGATCAGGAAAATGAAATAGAGGAATGAGGTTCAAAAACAAAGGAAGATCAACTAAAATTTCCGGAGACAAAAATGAAAAGAAGGGACAAATTTAGAGAGTACCAAACCCCCTTTGCAGCAACGCCACATGGACTTGGTGCTCGAGGATCAAGTTCGCTAACTGTTCTCATCTCTCAACTCTCTCCTCTGATATTGATTATTGTCATGGTGCTATTTGCTCTTTCTTTTTTGGTCTTTTGGGTCTGGTTTGAAGTTTATTACTCTTGGTTTTTGTATGTCATTTTGAATAGTCCATTACCTCCATCAGGGGCAACTAAAAGTGTAAATTCTAGTCGGTATGTTCTACATAATCTTGTCACTTTTGATAGAGGTCATTATAGGCACATAGATAGTTGGGTTGATAAGAACAGTTTGATAGTAACATTGCATAGATGGTGTTTTTGGATATTCTCTATTATGTCAACCAATGTTGATCTAAGGAAAACATAGCATCTTGCTTTGCACTATGGATTGAGCTTCTTCATTGTTGAGAATTCCTTGGCCTCTAACTATCTTTTTTCTTTCTAAATTTTCGTACCATATAATATAATTGCTAGCTTACTAGGCCGACCTATTGGTGAAAACCCATATAAAAAGAAAATTTCTAATAAATTTTAGTTAAGCGTTTGTTTTAAAATGGGATTTCTTGCTCAAGGGATATGGACGTGAAACTAATGGTGTTTGGACTCTTCCAAGAAATAAATTTAAGACCAGAGAGTGCTTGTAGAAAGCAAAGGTCCAGTGCTTATAATCTTCAAATGAAAAAGACAACAATACAAGACTCCTACTCTTTTTACTTCTTTTTCCTTTTTTTCTTTTGTAAAGTTCAAAATAAAAACACAACTTTTCTTTTTCAAAACTAAATGAATAATGGAAAACCGAGTTCTACTAGTTCTTTTCTCTTTTTAATCGTATGTAAGGAAAGTAAATCAAGTACTTATGGAATCTTTTCTTTCATTTTTCAATGGACACATTAAATTTTTAATTTTTTTTTACAAACAGGCTGAAAGAAATTTTATTTGTTTTTCTAAAAAGTAAAAAGAACAAACTTGAGATTTTATAACTTTGGATCTCTAACAATATATGAAAACTAAAAATATCAAGCAAGATTGGATGAAAAAATAACGAAAAAACAATTCCACTAAAAACTCAAATTGGCCTAAAAAGGTAAAGAAAAGGAAATTTTGGTTTTTGGAAATGTTATGGGTATTAAACAACATATCTCAGACAAATTATAGAAAGGTATCAACCCAATAAACAAGCTTTGACTTGCAGAAGATTAAAAAAAAATTGCAAACTAATGAATGCACGACTGTTAAAACCGGCCGCGTATTTACATGGTATGCACAACTTTCAATGAAGTAGATCGTGTATGCAAAGGAAAACAATGAAAAAACAAGAAAACTCCCCTACATGATTAATACCCGACTATGTGCAAAGTTAGAATATAAGGTCGAGGAAAGTTACATAATCATTTTTTCACTAAACATTTCAATTTTACAACTTTATAATGATTGAAGGATCAAAAAATATTTTCAACTAAAACCTAAATAACCCAATTAAATCAAGGAAAACTAGAAATTTCACAAAAAAAAAATCAAAGAGAATCAAAGAGAATCAAACAACCCTAAAACAAAACAAAAAAATACCCAAAAAAACAAGAACACCAGTGGAGTCACTAGCTTTGCTATGGGAAATAATTCCCTAACAACTGTTGGGTTCAATTGTTGCAGAGCAAAGACATAAACAAGCTCAAATTTTGCTAGTAAATAAATCTTTCTTTTTTCAAACAAACAATTGGAATACCGGGTATTGAAGGTACATACCTGGTTCCCAGCGGTTGTAGTAGAATTGTTTGAATCTTGAGCTTTGCTCCTTTGTTTCAACTACTTCTTGGGATTCATGCAATGAAAACAAGGAAAAGTAAAAACATCATAAAAGTACAAAAGATTATAAAAGAACTTGCAAAAATGAAAGATTTCCTATTCAAAATACACAATCATTCACATAAACATGAATACATTTCAAATCAACATTGCAAATGGGACATGAAAAGAGTTCATTTATAAATTATCAATAGCAACAAATTACATAGAACAAATAAACCGGATATGTTGTTTTCATTCTAAAACCAAGTCCTGGGTTCTTCCTCCCAAGCCACTTCAAGCACTCCAACTCAAGGCTTCTCACACAATATATGCCTAAGAGATTTGAGAAAATCTCTAGCATAATAGATAAGTAATGAAAACAATGAAAAGTTGAGGTTTCATATAAAGAAAGGATGTTGCAGACCAGTAATAAAGGGCTACACAAATAGAGAGAAATTCCTTAAGCAAAACAAGTAACAATGGTTTGTAACTTCATTTTCTCTCTCCTATGCTCTTTTTATGGCTTTTGAAGAGAAGTTACAAAGTTATGAAGAAGTTATTCACGAGATTTGGGAGTTAGGGAATGGTCTTGGACCAAAAATAACCCACAAAATAACTTTTATGTCAAATATTGTTTTATTCTACCCTCATACAAACACATAAACTATACACAAGAAAGTCACGTATTGTAGAGAATACACGAGTTATACACACAAATGTCACGTATGTCTTGGGAAATAGGGTTTTTTAAAGAGATTTCCACAAGATACTGAATGTCCACTATGTCACAAAGGGGGAAATGATATGTGCAACTAGGAAGAAGGATAAGATGGAATAAACGGTGGTGAAAGACACTCTAACAACATGGCAACGAATACATTCAACAATTAAGCTTAAATCCATGCAATTTCGTGTTCAATTGCTCCCACTTTTTCCTAGAAGCCTATCTGTTCAACATGAGGTGGCAACTACGTGGTAGATTCCCCTTTTAAAAACAAAACACATGATAAATATAAAATTCTTATTCCACAATCTATGTGCAACCTGGTAGAGTCTCCAACAATTACACCCTTAGATGTTGCGATCTAGTATTAGCTAATCCATGACCTCTTCTAGATTCCATGTGATCATGATGTCATGTGCTAGTTTCCAATTTTTCATGTTTAGAGTAGGGGCATCTTTTTTTTCTACCAAAATCAACATTTGCATGTATAATTATAAGATGAAGGTAAAACCTATATACAAAAATTTCATGCAAAGTTTTATGTGAATGAAAAACACAAAAAAAAATTAACACGTGTTATTAGTCCTTATTGAAGGCCAAGGTACTATTGTTTTCGATTCGCCTTGACTTCATATAATTTACTTTTGACTATACATATTTATGCATATATTATAAACTTTTTGACATGGTTATGCAATTTTATCTTTTTTTTTTTTTTCAGATGGAAAGATCCACGGGAAACCCAACAATACTTCCCCACATTCGTGGATGGTAGAGGTGGTAAACCGCCGGCCATCCTCGCAGAAGGCCTAACCGCAGAGGACTCAAGGCTCAAACTCGTGACCTCCCCCCGAACCGAGAGAGTGTGCGCACATCTTACCAATTGAGCTAACCCTTGGGGCTATTCTACATTTTTATCTATTAATTAATTCATTACATATTATTTATGTGGAATCTCATTGGATGAAACTTTCTAGTTGTTATTGTCGGCCTACTGCTTGACTTCTCACTAGTATAAAACACAAAGTTTACATAAGGAAAAGTTTTAACTTCGACAAAAATATAAAATAAAATAGTTATCATTAATGGTCCACTTCTCAAGGTGTAACTTGTAACCACATTTATTCGATTGCATTGTAATTCTATCAAGCTAGTGGGAGTGGCATGCCACTATCACTTCTCAAGGTGTAACCTGTAACCACATTTATTTCACTCTACCAGAGACCTATAACCACATTTATTTCATTGTACCAAACTTCTGTCAAGCAGGTGCGAGTGGCATGCCACCACCACAACTCCTGCCACTGCCTCTTCATGCTAATAAGGAGACTTGGGCTTATAGAGTCCTCTCTTCATCATATCTTCTTCTTCTTTCAGGATGCATTTATTATTCTCATCCACCAAACTTTTAAAACTGAAATAGTACAATTTCAATCTATTACTCTCCTACAAGACATTGCTCTAAATGAGATCGGTGCATTTTACAAAGTGGTCCATGATATTCTGATTCAAAAATATATGCAGGTTTCATACATATAACAACAATTACTAACTGGCCTTAATCCTCAATGCAATCTTATAAACTCAAACGATTTCTAGGAAATTTAATCCTTGGAATTCTTAATTTTAATCATATAGGTATTGGCACAGTTGCAGATCTTGCGTTTGATTATGTATTTTCTGCCAATAAGGGTATCCATGGAAAACAATTACAAAGAGGTCATGGTGGGTGAGTATATAGCCTATTGTTATATGAAAATGCATTTTGCAGAAATTTTATCCAGCTATGAAAACTATGGATTCTCATATGTTTAATTAAAGTGTTGATTTATAACTATAATAAATTTGATTAAACAAAATATCATGGATTTGTAACTTTTAGTTTATTTGAGGTTTTAGGTGGGATCAAGAGACCTCAAAACTGCTCGGGCATGGCACAAACAACATAACAATCATGCTCCAAGTGAAATTAATTCGAATGGTGGTGAATCATTACCAAAAACTGTTTATTTTTGTCTGCTATTTAGCTAGTTTAAATTGTTGAGTAAGGTAGGTTTATGCTTAATATATTAAGATTGAATTCTACCACTATTTCGTCTTAAAACTTTGTTTCATTCATACTTCCACGTACATCTTTATTTCTTCTTGATTCCACCATGCTCTTGGAGTTTTGTGATCTCAAAAAACTTTGTTTCTTTCATACTTCCACCTACATCTTGATTTCTTCCTGATTCCACTGTGCTCTTGGAGTTTTGGGACCTTAAAATCAACCCCAGAACCTCAAAACTTTTTTATGAGAAACATGAAATATTTACCAGACGTGGAAAAGGTAGCACACAATTATATTTCTCGTAAACATTATATGAAAAATGGGGATTCCAACATAAGCACGATGCTTTATAATGATATAAAAAAAACAAATGCACAACCAACGCGTGGAGACTTCTACACAACACTCACTCTCTCTATGTCAAGGTTTCAGACAAGCAAGCATAAGCTTAAGAGAATATTACATATAAGCAGTAAGATCTTATAGATGTTTTAAATATAATAAATACAAACAAGCATACCTAATAAATTTCTTGAAAATCTACATCAGGGGAGCTTGAGTAAATCCTATGTTAACTAGCAAAGCAAAAACAACCATGGATTCACTTACTTCTTTGGTAAGCCGTAACGAATTAAGAACTACAATAGGTGTGACTCTAGTGCGAATGGAATAAATAGGTCCATATTTCCTGGCCCATTGTGTGGATGTATGGTGGGTTTCTTTTCCCTAAGCCGCAATAAGTTTCCAATGATAGAAAATCCCATCACAACTACATTCAGTGTTTCAGTATCAAGATCTTTGTAACAAGAATATAATCAATCAACCTAGAAGAAAAAAAAACTATTAAAATCAGATACTCGGTGGGTAATTTTTTGATGGCCTCCTGTTGATCCATAGCAGCCTCCCAATACAAATGGGAGATGCAGCCATGATAAAAGCCATTAACACGACTTCAACATCTTCCATCCTTCTAAACAATACTGCTAAGCACCTAAAATTTAATCACTCCTTTCAAAGACTTGAAGCATTAAACTTCTATACAATATCTATCCTCACACTGGGCTTTGATAATGTTGTGCAATCTACTGTTGTGAAACTAATAAAATAATCGGGAATTAAGAAACTGGAAATACACAAAAAAAAATAGGATGAATAATAATTTACTAAAATCACTTTATGGAAGAAAATCAGTTTTAGATAATCAAGGTATAACTTAGTTTTCTTATTAGCTTTTAGATATTGTTTTTGTATATTCTTTAGCTTGAACTTACAAGAGCATAATGAGGAAGGCATCATATCATGCACTTCTCTTGCAGAGTTGGACCTGCTGGCCCAAACAGTCAAGTGCCTTGAAATGACTAAGAAATTGTTGCAACAACAATGATATTTCCTTAGAGAGTCAGTGATGTGCCATCTCAGAAATGTGGGATATGATGCAGCCATCTGCAAATTGTCTCCCAAAGAGGAAATGTGGAATGAAAAAGCAAGGTGATTAAATTAAATTGGGAGCATAATCTAACCGGAGTATCTTATCCTTCACCTACCTGACCATATATTCGTAGGTGAGGCAAGTCCACCCCAGAAACTTTGAATTGATCGAGCAAAATAGAGTCAAAGTAAGTAGTTGACCAAGAGGCATTGATCTGGTTATTTGATCAGAGATGTTTCAAAGATAAAATAGAGGGAATTTGCTTTGAAAAAGAACTCTAAAATGCATGGGGTTTTTCTCGTATTACAATGTCCACCTGGGATGACATTTCAGATCTTCGTACAAAGCCCAGGTGTGATATTTAGGTTATGACTTTCTCTAAGTTACATCGCTATTGCATTCATTCGATTTCTTAATTATCATATGTTCTCTAATAAATTAAAAGACATTTTGAGGAAATCCACCTGGCTTGTCTATTCCACTTTCCCATAAAGGTCCTCCATTATTTAAACCCTTTGATTCGGTTGGAATCGCAGCAACTGGAAACAGGGAACAACACATGAACAACATGACTAAACTGGGCATGGTGTATGAGAACTATGTCTCAAAATTCAATCGTTGGCTTTGGATGAGTTGATCCCACAAGGGCAGGGGAATGAGTTGGCACTAACCATATTGCTTGTTTGAGGAAGGTGATCACACACTAACCAGATTGCTTGTTCGAGGAAGTGACCAGCCTTATAGAGGAGGTCCCAGGTAGCGATGATAGGAGTAAATTTGATACTTGATGCTACTATTCAATGATGATGGAAATAGAAGATTCGACCTTTCAACTATGTATTTTGGATAGGTCTATTCGCTTCTCTCAATGGTTAGTGGGTTTCTTTGGTTTCCAATTTTTTTTATTTTCAAATATATGCATTCATGAGTTCTTGATTATAAGCTAGTGTTTCTTGGGTAGGAAACTATGAGTACATTGGCGTGATCTTGAAGAGAAGAAATTCAGGCACAAGCATTCGCTTGTTTGTGGACTTGGATTTCAGATCTCAGTTTGAGATAGTGAGACCCACCAGCAAAAACAACACTCTCCTTCGGTTGCTTCCTACGATATACGTGGGGAGGGCTCATAAGTTGCAGTCAATTATAAAAACAATGTGTGAAGGTATGAAGAATTCATTGAGGAGGAAGGGGATGTAGTTTCCCCTTGGAGGAAATCCAAGTACATGCACTCCATGTAGTTAGGTTCCTACAAAATAAAAACAACCCGCAACTCTCATCAAAATCATGTATTATAGAGCGGTTAACCAAGAAAATTAGTTTCTTGCTCTCGTCTATGATTGAGAAACCCATTAATCTAGTCCAGTGTCTAGTTGATATGGGACCAACTACATTTTCTCCAATCAATTCAGAACCAAGAACCAACTTCCATGAATCCAGCTAACCGACGGAAACGGAGGAACATATAAATGTATCACCAAGTGTGACAAATTAAGGCACATAGACATATAGAACCAAGTGTGACATTCGATCTCTTTTTGTATGTGCAATCTAGATAAGGATGGTCGAGCCCATATGGCACATTTGCACACAGATTTATCATAGATCTTTGACTTCAAAAAAATTAAACTAATGCATCAAGTTACAACTTGAGAAGCTTCTTGTGCTTATACCCATCCGATTGGAAATTTTCCGTTATTATATTCAATCAACAGGAAAAATGGGCACAGTTAACTTTT
Organism: Pseudotsuga menziesii; assembly: GCA_001517045.1. Taxonomy (NCBI): domain Eukaryota; kingdom Viridiplantae; phylum Streptophyta; class Pinopsida; order Pinales; family Pinaceae; genus Pseudotsuga; species Pseudotsuga menziesii. The sequence goes on from LPNX010299476.1 coordinate 606,441, forward strand.
GTAGAGCATGCAAGAAAACATAATGCAGACATCCCAGTGAACTGAAAATAATATAGAAAGAAGAATACGATATTAATTATTTATTTCTAACACTCCCTCTTAATCTCGAGGGTTACATATTAACTATGCCTAGATTTTGATGCTGATATTGAAAAACATCTCTTCCCAAAGGCTTGGTGAAGATATCAACTAGTTGTTCTTTAGAAGCACAAAACTTGAGAGAAATGTCACCATCTTTGACAAGTTCACGAATGAAGTGAAATCGGGTGTCAATATGTTTTCTTTTCTGATGAAATACATTATTCTTTGACAAGGAAATGACAGAGTTGTTATCACAAAAAATAAAAACAAATTCTTTTGTTGTATATCCAAAATCCATCAAAAGTTGTTTAATCCAAACTGCATGACATGTTTCCATTATTGTTGCTACGTATTCTGCTTCTGCAGAAGAGATAGAAATTATGGGTTGCTTCTTGGATGCCCATGAAATCAAATTCTTGCCAAAGAGAAAATCATATCCTAAAGTGCTTTTTCTTGCCATCGATACTGCCTGCATAATCACTATCTGTGTAACCTGTGAGCATACTATCTGGTGAAGTTGTGTACCACAAACCATAAGTGGTTGTACCTGTAATGTATCTTAAGATCCTTTTACCAACTTTCCAATGAGAATCCTTAGGAGATTCCATAAACCTTGAAATGTAACTTGTTGTGTATACTATGTCAGATCTTGTAGTAGTAAGATACATAAGACTACCAACAAGTTGTTTATACAAAGTAGAATTAACTATTGACCCCAAATCTTCCTTGCTTAACTTTGTTCCAAGAGCAATAGGAGTGTCAGCAGGTTTACACTTTTCCATCTTAAACTTTTTCAAAATATCAGAAGCATATTTTTGTTGACTAAGACATCTACCATGATTAGATTGTGCTACTTCAATGCCTAAGAAATACTTCATTAATCCAAGATCTGTCATTTCAAACTCACTTTTCATGGTTTCTTTAAATTCATTTAACATCATGTTTCTTGTGTAGATCATGTCATCAACATAAAGACATAGAATAAGAATTTTACCTTGTCGATTTACCTTGATATATAAAGTAGCCTCATCGTTGCTCCTACTGAAACCATATTTGAGTAAATACTGATCAATTCTACTATACCAAGCTCGCGAAGCTTGCTTCAAACCATACAAGGCTTTCTTTAATTTGTACACTCGATGCTCTTGTCCTTTGACTTCAAATCCAGGTGGTTGATACACATACACTTATTCATTTAATACTCCATTTAGAAAGTCAGACTTAACATCTATTTGATGAATATGCCACTTATTTTGTGCTGCAATGGCCAAAACAAAACGAACAGTATCCAATCTTGCTACAGGTGCAAAAGTTTCACCATAATCAATGCCAGGTTATTGTGAAAAACCTCTGGCAACTAACCTTGCTTTGTGTTTGTGAAAAAACTCTGGAAACTAACCTTGCTTTGTGTTTGTGAAAAACCTCTAGAAACTAACCTTGCTTTGTGTTTATCCGATCTCACCTTTCTCATTCAGTTTTGTTTTATAAACCCATTTAACACCTATGACATTTTTATCTGCAGGTAGATCAACTAAATCTCGTGTATTGTTTCTTTCAATAGCTTCAATTTCATTATTCATTGCATCTACCCATTCTTTTTTCTTGCAGCTTCATAAAAAAAAGTAGGATGAGATGAGAAAAATGCAAATTGTACTACATCTTGATCATATATATCACTCAAACTTTTCATTTTTTGATGTGTATGATCAGAATCTGAATCACTACGAGAGGAAGAATCATTATGGGATGAAGAACTACTTTCATTTTGAACTTGCAATCTTGGTGGGTGTGTTGTAGGTGCTTGATGTTCATCTAACTCCAGAAAAGGATTATGATATGTATTGTTTTCCATTCCATTCCATGATTCATCTTCCATGAATTTAACATCTCTACTTACTATAGAAATTTTTTAGTGACAGGATTATATAATTTGTATGCTTTCTATTGTTCACTATAGCCAATAAAAATGTACTTCTCACTTCTATCATCAAGATCTTTTCTTAGTTCTTCAAGAAAATGAGCAAAAGAAACACAACCAAATATTCTGAAATGAGAAATAGTTATCTTTAATCCACTCCATTTTTCTTTTCGTATTTTACCTTGAACACTGGAAGATGGTGATCTGTTCAGTATGTAAACGGAACATGCAACTGCTTCAGCCCAATAATCTTTGGATACTTTTCTTGTTGTAAGTAAACTCTTGTCCATGTTCATGATGGTGCGATTCTTTCTTTCTGCCACTCCATTTTGCTGTGGAGTATATTTGGTAGTCGTTTGTTTTTATATACCATGTTATTTACAAAAATAAACAAACTCTCTAGAATCATATTCTCCTCCTCCATCTGATATCAAAATTCTGCTTCAGCCTTGAAATATTTGAAATATGTGAAAGTATATGATTTGTGTTTGAGAAATTAAACCCTAACTTTCTTGCTAAAATCACCAATAAATGCCAAAAAATAAAAACTTCCACCGATTGACTAATTTTGCATAGGTCCACATAAGTCTATGTGAACTAACTCTAAGCAATCTTTGGCTCTATAAGAGGCTGATGTAAAACTATCTCGCTGTTGTTTTCCTACTATGCAACTTTCACAAGAAGGAGTCTCATTAATCGAAGAGGGAAATCCTTTGACCATACTTTGTTTTTGTAACAAATCCATACTTTTGACTGGTGAATGACCATAGTGATAATGCCATAATTCACCTTCATCTGCATTAGAAAGATTACATGCATACATCTTTCCACTTTTCATTTCTAATGGAAACAATCTATTCTTCGTCATATAAAATTTTGCAACAAATTTTCGATTTGGATAAAATATTTTGCAGTAAGTGTCGTGGAAATGGAGGTGGAGAATCACCTGAAAGTTGGAATATGTGCTCTACAAAAAACCTAATCCCTGCCCTAGCTGCCGCCGGGGCTCATGGCTGCCAGGACCCCATAGGGATGGCTCTATAGGTGGCTGCTGAGAAGGATTGCCATCGCATTTGGCCAGGCAGAGGAGGAGGTCCACCAGTCCAGATTAGTTGGGATCATTGTTTGTCAGATACACCTCTACTTTTCTTAAGTATTGGAAGATCTAGGAGCGTTGAGTCTTGGAGAGGCGGCGGGAATTTGCTCTCTTTCCACTCAATCAATGTTCTGGATCTGTTGCAATGAGATATGAGGCCGCTGTGTTTTTGGCCTGCCATCGCCTTTGCTATCCAGCTAAAAGATTTTAAGGAGCGTCAGAAGGTAGAGAAGGTAATATACTTCCTCGGACCGGATTTCTTGAATCATGTTTTCATTATTTCAGATACCTGGTGGGCCGGTGCAAGGATTTTTACTTTTTATTTTCGCTGTGGAGAGGCTATAGAAAATATTTGTGCGAGTATATAGGTCGTGGGGTTATCTTTTTCTTACTCTTTTCTGCATGAAAGAAATATTATTTCTACATGTTCTTATGCTGCTGAAAAAATCGGAGAATTAAAATGGAGATCGGGTTGCATGCGCTCTGTAAGGACACTACCGGTCCATCCATATGGTGAAAAAAGGTATGAATCACATGAACGGTTTTCAGATTTTGGCTTTGGGGCAGAGGTTGAAAAATACCAGATTTTTATAAAAAACCCTTTCAGGAAAAACAATCTTGGTGTGGGTTTCTACTAAAGATACAGGGGATACCCTAAAAACAATGATAAAATAGAGAGAGGGTTACTCTCGACTATTTTTCTACATTCTGTACGGAGGTAAAGTACTGAATGAGGGTGACAGGCTGAGGGATTGTCAGATTTATAAGAACTCTACTCTGCATGTGATGAATCACTTGCTTGGAGGAACGCTTGGGAATAGAGGAACAATAGGCCCCTCTTCATACAAAGATGCAGCTCGTTCAAAGGGGTCACAGCCATCAGTAGCACCACCATCTTCACAACCCAAGCCGTATATAGTGGAGAAACTGGATGATATCCCATCCGTGGAGGTCAAGAATAAAGAGGTAACACAACTCTTCAGTACTCTTCAAACACATGCTCTCATTTGTCGTTTTAATGGCTTCTGGCCCAGATCTTATGATCTTCATAACTGGATCTTCACAAATTGGACAACAAATTGTCAAATTCTTTTATGCTCCAAAGGTTTTTTTGTTGTACAGTTTGAATCACAGGAAGAATATCAGAAGATCATTAAGCAGGGCCCTTGGTTTTGGGGGAGAGCAGGGATTTTCTTAACCCCCTGGTTTCCTGATTTTGATGCCAACTCTATGGTGGTAACCAACACTACTACATTTCGACCCAAAATCCGACGGCCGTCATGTCAGATTTTCGACACTTTCCTGTCGCATGTACGACACTTTGATTTTTTTTTAAGCGTCGAAAACGTGGCGTCGGTTATCCGATACTTAAATAACCGTCGCTTAAGAGACACCTACATAACCGTCGGTTAAATGTAAAGTGTCGTTTAAGCGACAGAATATTTTCGACGGTAGAATTTGTTTTTTGAAAAATAGCCTCCATAACCGTCGCTTAAGCGACGAATATCAACGTAAGGCGTCGAATATGCGACACCTTCAGCTGTCGGATAAGCGACGGTGATCAAAAAGGCGTCGGAAAAGCGACGGTTACAAGTGTCGGATATGCGACGGATATCTCAAAAGCCGTCGGAAAAGCGACAGTTTGAAAGCGTCGCTTAAGCGACGTCTGCTGAAT